>OZ020308.1:20457837-20809539 GCA_963971305.1 Arcuatula senhousia | reverse complement strand
ATTCCCATTATCTCTTATTCCTACACTTCCACCATTGCACCTAAGGTTTTCAACTATAAACAAGTGTTGCGAGATTTCCAAATCAATGACCTCAAAGCTAAACCTCCTGACTGCACCTGTGAAAAGTCCCCATTCAAATATGGTCCCTCTGGCCACGTTATCACTGGTGACCTCAACATCGTGGAAAATGACTTACTTCGCGATGTTTTGGCTAAAGGACCTAAATATCGTGAGCCAAGACGAATCAACTGGAGCTATAATTTCAAAACAATTATGGATTCAGTTGAGGACTATGCCAGAAAATGGGCCAAAAAAGAACAGGAGAAAGAATGTGACGTTTTGTCAGAATGGGTAAAAGCTGTGAGGTCATTGGTTTTGAAAAGAATCAATTCTTTGAAAGGCTCAATGAGCACTAAGGCAACATCCATTTTCAGCAACGCTGATGTTGCCAAAACATTGTCCACCTTACATGACAAATATGTTGTCGTACCTGCAGACAAAGCACCAAATAACATCATTTTTGTGTGCAAGAAACACTATATTGACTGTTTGACAGCTGAATTGGGGGTTGGTTGTACCAGCAACAGCACCACATACAAGGCTACAACACTGTCTAAGGAGGAAATCATTGACAATCACAAATCTGTCATTTCCTCCTTCGGCCTTTCTGTTGGTGGCAGTAATGATGACATTCCATCCCTGTATTGGATTCCCAAATTACATAAAAATCCATACAAACAGCGCTTCATTGCAGGGTCATCCAAATGTACAACTAAACCTCTTTCAGTTTTGTTGACTTCTATACTTACGGCAGTAAAATCCGGCCTCCAGAAATATTACGATTGTTGTTATTCTAGAAATGGTGTCAATCAAATGTGGATCCTGAAGAATTCGAAAGAACTGATGGAGATTCTTAACTCTAAATCAGTTTCATCTTGTAACAGCATCAAAACATTCGATTTCTCCACACTTTACACTTCTATTCCACATGAACAACTGAAATCGCGATTGGCACAGCTGATTAAACGCAGCTTTTTCAAAAAGAATGGAAAACGCAGGTACAAATTTCTTGTAGTCGATTATACCAAGACTTACTTTGTCATCAATGAGTCTAAGAAAAAGAACAAATTTACAGAAGACCAAATAATCGACATGCTCAACTTTCTTATTGACAACATATTTGTTCAGTTTGGTGGACGTGTTTTTCAGCAAACAATAGGGATTCCAATGGGCACTAATTGTGCACCTTTGCTTGCTGATTTGTTTCTTCATTCATATGAAGCAGACTTCTTGCAATCTCTTCTAGACAAAAAAGACCGTAGACTAGCTCTCTCTTTCAACCTCACGTTCCGTTATATTGATGATGTCCTTTCACTAAACAATTCTCGATTTGGTGACTTTCTCCATCTCATATATCCCCAGGAGCTTGAGATAAAGGACACAACGGATTCTAGGAAGTCTGCTTCATATTTAGATCTACATCTCGAAATTGACTCTCAAGGAAGACTTTCAACAAGGCTCTATGACAAACGTGATGACTTCAACTTTCCAATCGTCAACTTCCCCTTCTTGTGTAGCAACATTCCGTCCGCTCCAGCTTATGGAGTTTACGTATCTCAATTGATTCGTTACTCCAGAGCGTGCGGGACTTACATCGATTTCCTTAGCAGAGCGACACGTCTGACGCAAAAATTGCTCACACAGGGTTATGTTGCTCCTCGGTTGCTGTCTTCACTCAAGAAATTTTACGGAAGACATCATGCACTTATAGATAAATATGGGATTCCGATCTCTCAGATGAGTGCAGATGTTGGTTTGTCATAGGGTGTTGTTTTGTCTTCCTTTACCGGATTTGACACGCTGAATGGACTATTGGCAACGCGACGGGTGTGCTATAGCAAGCAGGAACTGCTTACTCTTCCGGAGCACCTGAGTTCACTCTGGTTTCGACTAGAGTTCGCGTTGTTGATTGATATTCAGTTGTTTTGTGTTTCCATGTTTTACATGTTGTCTGTTTTTGTCCCGTTCTTGTTGGTGTTTGCTGGTTTTGTCTCTGCCCTTTCGGACTTTTGATATTCGGATACCCCATTGGTACCTCTGCTTCTTCCTGCAAAAACAAACGCTTAATTCGATAGAATATAATTTACCTTTGACAGGTGTACACCACCATGTGATTTTCAATTTAGTTATGAAACATTTGTCCAGATATATATTTTTTAGTACCGCAAAACTTTTTAAGCTAATCCCAGACAAAATCAATTCTGAAATATAAGCTAATACACTATTTTTGTCGTGTTCTCCTTTTTCGGCTTACAATTCCTAACTACTAATGTGTTCGTGATGCAATATGATATAGGTATTAATCGCTAGAATTGGAAATTGAGAAAAGTGTAAATATTCTTTTTAACACCTAACACTTATTAAACATTGATTAAGCATTTGGTGGAAATTTTATTTTTTATAAAATTGCTTCATCCTGAGTATAATATACTTTTTGCAAGCAAAAACCTTAGTTATCACACATTGTAAGAACATCATCGTTAACTTTACTCCTTAGGTAAGTAAATTTATTGTTGGAATAGTCAACGAATTACTTCTTTTTTCTTTGGCCCTTCGCTCCTTCTGGTGCCTAGGCCATCGACGATAGTCCTCCAGCGCTGCATGTTCTTTGCTGTTTGTTCCAGTTGTCCCCATGTCTTTCCGGTCAGCTTAACGTATGATTTCAGGTCCTTTCTCGAGTTGTTTCTCGGTCGTCCTCGTTTTCTCTTTCCTTGGGGTGTCCATGTTAGCGCCTGTCTTGTGATGTTTCCACTCGGCTTCCATAGGGTATGTCCAAGCCATCCCCACCTTCTTCTACGGATTTCTTCCTCAACTGGACACTGATTGGTCTTTCTCCATCATTTCTTGTTACTGATGGTTTCAGGCCAGCGGATGGAAAGGATTCGTCGAAGACATTGGTACACAAATGTCTGGATCTTATGGATGGTGGCCTTGGTAAATCTTTAGGTTTCTGCACCATACAAGAGGACTGATTTCACGTTCGAGTTGAAACGTCGAAGCTTTGTGTTCCTGCTGATGACCCGTGAATTCCATATGTTTCTGAGTTGGATGAATGCCCCTCTTGCTTTGCCGACTCTGGTCTTGACATCAGCATCTGTACCTCCTTGTTTGTCCACTAGACTGCCTAGGTATTTGAATGACTCGACCTCTTCTAGTGGGTCTCCATTTAGGCTTACTGGCTCATTGTTGGTGGTATTAACTTTCAACTTGCTTTACATCATTCTTGGATCTACATCTCAAATTTGACCCGGGTTGCCATCTCAGTTTAAAAAATTACGATAAAAGAGACAATTTTTTTTTTGAAATTATTAATTTTCCTAACCTGGAAAGAAACATACCTACGTCACCTGCATACGGTGTCTATATTTCACAACTAATTCGATATGCCAGGGCTTGTACACATTTTTCAGATTTTTTTTATCCGACACCGCTTTCTCTGTTACCATTATTAGACCAAGATTTTAAGAAAATACGTTGCATACGATCTAAATAAAAATCTTCCTTCGTTATCAGCCACTGGTAGAAATATTCAATATCATGTTAGACGAAAAGGTTAGTTCTTGCTTAGATTAGTGTTTGGGGCTGGTTGATGTACTGAGATATATCCCCTAGCAACCCTGATATGTTATCACAAACCTGTTGTGTTTTGTGTAACTACCGGACCCAAAAGACCGCGATGGAAGAGGGAGGTTTGTCGCGCCTTAAAACCTGGTTCAACCCACCATTTCTTTTGAAATGCCTGTACCAAGTCAGGACCATTGCGGTCTTTAGTTTTTCCGGTATGTCTTCCTTGTTTTGTCTAGTCTTATGGACATTTGAGATTGATTCTCCAAGTTCGGTAATTTTGTTATTACCTATATTTCAGGGTCTTAGTCTTTCCTCTGTGTATGTTGAGTCCTATGGTAGCTGAGGTTCTGAGTAGTTCCGAGGACTTCTCCTGCATTTGTTGGTGATTGAGTGACAGGAGTGCTAAATCATCCGCAAAATCCAAATCATCCAGCTGGTTCCAGAGTGACCATTGTATTCCGTTTCTCTTTCCTCTTGTTATGGTCTTCATGTTCCAGTCTATTGCAAGCAGAAACAAAAATGGTGAAAGCAAACACCCCTGCCTTACTCCGGTCTTGATTCTTAAGCCCTCTGTTAGTTGTCCTCAATGCACTTCTCTGCAGGACACATTCCTTCATATGAGTTTCTTATCAGGTTTACAAACTTTTGAGGCACTTCGTAATGTCTTAGCAGTTTTCATAACATCTCCCTGTCCAGACTGTCAAAAGCCTTCTCGTAGGCTACAAAAAAAGTATTTTATAGTGGAGAGTTCCATTCCATGGACTGCTCTATAATGATGCAAAGTGTCGCTATCTGGTCAGTATATGATCTGTTTGTTCTGAAACCTGCCTGGTGGTCTCGCAGTTTCTCGTCAACTGGCCCTTTCAGTCGCTCCAAAATCACTCTGTTGAACATTTTTTCTGGAACATACAGTAGCGTTATCCCTCTATAATTTGAGCGTAGTCCAAGGTCTCCTTTCTTTGCCAGCTTACTAAGATGTCCTTCTTTCCATTCTGTTGGTATTTCTTCTTCAATCCAGATCTTGGCAAACATGCTATACAAAATTCAACCATTGTATTAAGGTCCGTTTTAGGCAGAGCCTTATAGAGTCATATAGCTATCTGATTTTTGCGTTTTTTTCCGTCTAGACAGGGTAAATCGGTCAGCCAATATTCCTACCGCAGGATCTATTCAACAATAATCGTGTATTTTCATTGTTTCAATGTATTTTAAATTGTATACAGATTGTCTAAAATAAGAGGTACATCTTTATACCCCAACATAAATGCATTATAAATGTGCACTACATATCGTATATCAAAACACGTTAATGTTTACTTAAGCATTGTTTACCTTTGACCTTTGATCAAGTGGGCGGAGCCTAATTACAGATTTCTTAACAAATGTGCAAGAAAGATATGTAACATAGATCATTCTTTATTTTAGTGCTTAGATTTAGCTCTGCCTTTTAACGCTTTAGCGCTTTGATTAGTGCTTCTGCTGGAATCTTATCCGGTCCTGGGATTGCCATTCTTACGCTGCTTTAATGCTATCTGAATCTTTGCCCTGCTAGGTGGTTTGCAGTTGATTGGTAGGTCTGTATATGTAGGCAATATATTTGGTGTGTTATCAGGTGTTGGTCTATTGAGCAACTCTTCAAAGTGCTCTGCCCATCTGTTTAATTGTTTACTTGTTTCTGAAAGCAAATTACCATCTTTTTCCTTAACTGGTCTTTCCATTGGTTTGCTCCTTTCTGCTAGTTTCTTGGTGGTGTCATAACTACCTACTCGTATAGTACTTTTGTCTCAGGTTCTCTCCTGGTGAATTGAACTTTTATCGATTTAATTTTTAAAGTGTGTTGTTTTTTGTGCTTTGTACAAGGTAAACAATAGGGGGAAGGTGGGGCCCCAAAACTAGTTTAACCCCGCCACATTTTATATGTGCCTGTCCTAATCCAGGAATCCTTGTCAAAACTTTTGTTTGTCCTTGTCTACTATCTGTTTTTTGTTTTATGTCCAGAAATGGGTCTTTCATTGATAATCTAGGGATTTGTTTGAATCTTATGTATTGTATTTTTAGTCTTGGGCCAATGCAAGACAGCGAGCAGTGACCTGTGGTCATGTTGAAGGCTGCTGACTGTTTTCCATTGTGATTTTTTAAATTGCCGTTAATTTAATGTTGGTTGTGTCGAGTACACTCATTCCAAATCTCTTTATCGTCTATAAAGCTCTTTCATATTCCTGCTTGCCGCTGCAGTCTCTGCTTGTGCTGCCAGTCCTTCTAGATTTTCCTTCTTGTCTTTTCTTACACTTTTCTTTACCTCTTTATTGGCTTCACTATATTCATGCTGTGCTTTAGCCTTGGATGTTCTGGTGCGGCTGTTGTTGATTGCCTCTTTCTTTGTTTTCCTGATCTCGATCTTCCTGTAGGTATCAGCTGGCATTCAATCTTTCTGCTCGTGTTTTCTTCTTCCCAATATCTCTTCACATGTTTCCACTACAGTTTCTTTTTAAACTTTCAAATAATGCTCAATGCTTGTGTCATTTTCGTCATCAAGTAATCCTTGTAGGATTTGGAATTTGTTGGCTAATATAATTCTAAAATCCCTGTGTGTTGTTTCGTCCCTCAAGAAATTGACGCTGAACATTGACTTCCTTCTTTCCTTTTCATTCAAGAAGCAAAGGTGTACCAAAGGGGTAATCAGTATCATAAAACCGTAAAGACAAAGACAAAACCGGCAGACAAAAATCATCACAAAACAAAACAAACCACTTAACAACATAAAACACAAACACACATAACAACAAAACCGCATTCAGAAACGCGAACTCAAGTCGAAATACAAATGACAACAAAGTTCCAGACAATAAATTTTGCTACGCCTGACGCGCGTTTCGTCTATTCAAGACTCATCAGAGGCGCTCTACCAAAAATATTGAAAATGCCAAACACTGTATGAATATGAAGAGCATAGAACAGTATAACCAAAAATACCAATCTGGGGAACCAAATTATTACTGAGATATTCAACCTATGTCTGGGGTAGGAAGAACCTTAGAGTTAACGAGAGTGAACACAGGTGCTCCGGAAGAGTAAGCAGTTCCTGCTTGCTATAGCACACCCGTCACCTTGCCAAAGATCGATTAAGTGTTGGTCAAATCCGGAAAGGATGACATTACAAAACTCTATGTCAAACCAACATCTGTGCTCATCTGAGAGATAGAAATCCCGTATTTGTTTACAAGCACATGATGTCGTCCGTAAAATTTCTTGAGTGATGACAACAACCTGGGAGCAACGTACCCCTGTGTTAACAATTTGTTTGTCAGCCGTGTGGCTCTATCAAGGAAGTCGTTGTACTCCCCACATGCTCTGGAATAGCGAATCAATTGTGATACGTAAACTCCATATGCTGGAGCGGACGGAATGTTGCTACACAGAAAGGGAAAGTTAACTATTGGAAAGTTTTTCTTCAGTTTGAGCTTGATTTTTGCAGTAACAAGATGGTGATCTGAGGCAACACCTGCTCCCCTCTTTACTCTCACATCTAATAGTGATCGGCGGAACTTCTTGCTAATACAGATGTGGCGATCTGATTTTCTGTCACGTAGTCAGGTGAGACCCATATTGTTTTGTGGATTCTTTTGTGTTGGAAAATGCTCCCACCAATGACAAAGTTGTTAAATGTACATGCATCGGCAAATCTCACTCCGTTCTCATTCATGTCTCCTACTCCAAAAAGTCCCATAACTTCCTCATAGACGCTGTTATTACTACATTTCTTAGCATTGATGTCTCTCATGATAATATTAGTGTCTTTGTTACTGAGTTGCTCTAGGATGCTGTTTAGTTCGTCATAAAAGCCATCTTTGTCTTCATCATCACCATCATTTATAGGTGCATAACACAAAACAACATTCATCTTTATGTTCTTCTTTTCAGTCTTAAATGAAGCTGTCAAATGTCTTGGTCCTCTTGGTTTCCACCCTATCAGTGCCTTTTGTGCTTCTTTTCCTAACATGAGCGCCACCCCTAGAGTGTGTGGTGCTCCCTCTTCCTCGTATCCTGAATACAGGATTATTTCACCTGTCACCAGTCGTCGCTGCCCAGATTGAGTCCATCTAGTCTCACAAAGTCCAAGAAGGTTGCACTATCTGTATAGCTTTCCCTGCCTCGTACATCGTTCTGACATTTCCACTAACCAATCTGTAAAATCCTCCGGTTGATAAAAAGGTATTCTGTACATCTTTGCACGCCATGTTACTTTCTGTTGAAGTTCCTTCTTTTCCAAAGTCCCTTTGTGTCTGTTGATTTATCGTCAATGTTCTGTAGCTGTGTTGATTTTTCCGGGATGGGGGTGCTTACCCCGAGCCCAACCCTCCTCCTTTCTCATCCGGGATTGGGACCAGCCATGGCGGAGTTAGTGCATGGATAGAAAGAACGAAATAAAAAAATTAAATTACCCACATAGATGTGCATTTAATTAGTTGTTACAACATGTACAAGTTTATAATTACGTATGAGTAATCCTTTTTTCAAATGAGGCTTTTAATTGATTGCTCGAGTCTTTGTAGCAGTTTTGTTGATTTGTTAAAAGAACCCGATAAATTCATATTTAATTTCTTTTTGTATGTCATATTTATTATACTATTATGTCTTCACAACGATGTCGCGTTTTGTGTTGCTTCTGGTAAAACGTGTAAAGGTTGTTATAAAGGTACATGTATTAATTTACAGCCTTGGGTGTAGCAATTCATAAAATAATCATTCTGTTTTGCAATGTCAAAACATTTTTTTAACTACGTGATTAAAAAGCATTTGTAAAAAGAATTTGATGTGTTCGTTTGAACTGATGAATTTTTGAGACCGCAAAATTTTTACCAGTTGAATAAAGTGAATTAACCCCGCCACATTTTAATGTGCCTTTCCTAAGCCAGGAATCTTTATCAAAGCTTATGTTTGTATTTAGTCGAATTTATGTTAATTGTTTTTTGTCAAGAAGAGGGTCTTTCAATGCACTTTGGGATTGGGCTTGAATCATATGTATTTTATTTTCAATCCAGGGGCCAATTGAAAAACAGCGAGCAGCGACCGCTGGTCACATTGAAGGCTGCTGGCTGTTTTCCATTGTGGATATTTAAAATATACGTTTATAATGTAGGTTGTGTCGCGTACACTTATTCCACATCTCATTTTCTTCTACCAGGGGAAAAATATTGCTGATGCAAAAATAGGTCAATCGGACACACGCAATTCAAGCATTTAAAAATTGGTATGTAATTCACTGTATGGAAAGAGCGAAAGGGAAAAAGATTGAATTTGATTTTTACTGTGTGTTAGTTTGTGCTTTCTTATTAATTATCAATAGGTGGAAGGTTGGTCCTAAAAACTAGTTTTACCCCGCTCCCTCTTAAATGTGCCTGTAGTAATCCAGGAATCTTTATCAAAGCTAAAGTATGTATTCGTCGATGTTTTGTTTTATTATTTTTTGTCAAGAAGAGGGTCTTTCATTTGTACTTTAGGATTGGGCTTGAATCATATGTAGTTTATTTCTAATCCAGGGGCAATTGTAAAAAAAAACGAGCAGCGACCACTGCCACATTGAAAGCTGTTGGCTGTTTTCCATTGTGGGTTGTTTCAAATTGTCGTTTATATTGTAAGTTGTGTCGCGTTGACATTAGTCCCAATATGTATTCTTTTGTACCACAAAACTATTTTTGTTAATCCTCAGACAACATTAATTCTGAAATATAAGTTAATACATTTTTTTTGTCGTGTTCTCCTTTTTCGGCCTGCCATTCCTTACTTCTAAATAAATGTATTCGTGATGAAATATAATATACGTATCATTCGCTAGAATTGGAAATTGAGAAAAGTGTAAAAATTCTTTTTAACACCTTTATAATTAAACATTGATTTAGCATTTGATGGATTTTTTCTTTATAAAACCCTTCATCCTGAGTAAAATATACGTTTTGAAAGCAAAAGCCTTAGTTATCACACGTTGTAAGAACATAGTCGTTACCTTTACTCCTTAGGTGAGTAAATTTATTGTTGTATTAGTCAATGGATAGAAAGAGCGAAATAACTCAAATAGATGTGCACTTAATAAGTTGTTACAAGTTTACGTATGAGTAATCTTTTTTTTTCTTCAAATGAGGCTTTTAATTTTGTAGCAGTTTTGTTGATTTGTTAAAAGAAACCGATAAATTCATATTGAATTTCTTCTTGTACGTCATATTTATTATACTTTTATGTCTTAACAACGATGTTGCGTTTTGTGTTTCTACTCCTAAAACGTATACAGGTTGTAGTAAAGGTACATGTATTAATTCACAGCCGAATGCAGTTCGAACAAAAATTCATACTCTTTTTGCAATGTCAAAACATTTTTTTACTACGTGATAAAAAGAATTTGTTGTTTTCGTTTGAACCCGTTCTGAGAATATCTTAAATGCCAGAACTATCAAAATGGGATAAGCTCTTGACAGCCTTTCATAGGCTTAACTCTTAAGTCATTGACCAAATAACTTTGACAAATGAAATACACAATCTTTGAACGAATACCGAAGGCAGTCATCTTTGAATATCCTTAATTTCTTGAAAAAAAACCATTGTGAACATTTATTTCCCCACTTCTTTGATTCCTTTGTATTTATAGACAGAAGCTATGAACGCTATGTTTTGATATTACATAACAGTTTTTTTGTGTAATATTATTCCTAATATATTAGAAAAAAATTTCATGATACTAAGATAAGATCGTGTATTTCTGTCGTCTCTACATTTACAAAATATCTTTGCTATGTAGACGATAAAGAAATGTGGAATAAGTGTACACGACACAACCAACATAAAGATAGGGCAATTTAAATAACAATCACGATGGAAAACAGCCAGCAGTACATACTTTCACTTTTTTGGGCTGTT
Source organism: Arcuatula senhousia (assembly GCA_963971305.1). Taxonomy (NCBI): domain Eukaryota; kingdom Metazoa; phylum Mollusca; class Bivalvia; order Mytilida; family Mytilidae; genus Arcuatula; species Arcuatula senhousia. The sequence continues at coordinate 20,799,003 of OZ020308.1, read as the reverse complement.
TTCCATTGTGGATTGTTTTAAATGTTTGTTTATATTGTAGGTTGTGTCGCGTACACTTATTCCATGTCATTATCTTCTATTCTGTGCCCAATTTATTGTTGTGCACAAATAATATCGTTTGTTTTTCTCCGATTTTACTAAATTTTCTAAAAAACAAACATGAAGAATCTTTAATGCTTGCAATATTAAAAAGAGAGATGCATTATTTTCAAAGCCTCCCTTCAAATCAATGTTTTTGCTTCTTTTTATTTATTAAAGTGATAAATTAAAATGAAAACACACAATTTTCGACAAATAACAGAAAAAAAAACACAGTCAACTGAAAAGTGTTTAACAAAATAACTTGTATAATGAATACAAGTGTATATCACGTTCAAACATCTATAAATAAGGTTTAATGATGTACAGGTTAACGCTTAATCCGAGAGAAGCAGAGGTACCAATGGGGTATCCGAATATCAAAAGTCCGAAAGGGCAGAGACAAAACCAGTAAACACCAAAAGGAACGGGACAAAAACAGACAACATGTAAAACATGGAAACACAAAATAACTGAATATCAATCAACAACGCGAACTCCAGTCGAAACAAGAGTGAACTCAGGTGTTCCGGAAGAGTAAGCAGTTCCTGCTTGCTACAGCACACCCGTCGCGTTGCCAATAGTCCATTTAGCGTGTCAAATCCGGTAAAGGAAGACAAAACAACACCCTATGACACACCAACATCTGCACTCATCTGAGAGATCGAAATCCCATATTTGTCTATATGTGCATGATGTCTTCCGTAAAATTTCTTGAGTGAAGACAGCAACCGAGGAGCAACATAACCCTGTGTGAGCAATTTTTGCGCCAGACGTGTCGCTCTGCTAAGGAATATAAGCAGGACTGTGTCAAACTTGGTGTTGTTTATTGATCTTCAGTAGTTTTTGTGTTTCCGTGTTTTACATGGTTTCCGTTTTTTTTTCGTCCTGTCCTTGTTTGATAAAATATGATATGATATGATATATTTAATATTGTATTATAGTATATTTTGATTATATAAAGTAACATTTTATTATAAAACATAACATATTATGATAATGTATCATAGTTCTTTAAAGTAAACAATTATAGCCTTTTTGTGAGGTAGATAATATACATTTATTGACTTTGATAGAGGTGAATACCAGGTTTTATCAACCAGAAGAAAATTATATTCACCGAGCCAACGGCGAGGTGGATATTATTTTTTAGGGTTTGATAAAACTGGTATTCACTGATATCAAAGTCAATGAATGTTTTATTATATGACTTTCAAAAACAAACGAAAAGAAATTTTCCCTCGAGAAAATCACACACTAGTACTGTTTTTTCTAAAATTGCCGCTTGATTGTGGGCTGTGTCGCGTACACTTATTCCACATCTCATTATTTTCTACACCTACTCCACCCGCTAAGAATATTTCTCTGTGACTGACTGTTAGACCAAGGTTACAAGAAAATACGTCTTATGCAGTCCCTAAAAAATCGTTTAATTGATCAAATGTTATCTTTCACTATGACAAATCGAAGTAAGTTTTTCGAGTTATGTTTGGGTGTTGTTTATATAGATATCCGATGTTACATAATTCCTTTATACTTGTTACACTATATTTTTTCCTTTCAGTTTAAAGAAATGACAAATAAAGCAGTCGATGATCTTCTCAAGTTCTTCAAAAATTTGGAGCAGTTCGATGGGTCGTTGCTGGAGATAACAAATGTATCCCCAAAGCTTCAACTGATGGAAAATATAATATTCTACTACAAATATTTGAATCCTTGCATTACCTTTAGATCTCTTGCGCTGTTGATACTGCTTTTTAAATTTCTATGGTGTAAAAATTTCTGGAAAAGCTTCGGACTTTTATCAGCCTTCTCGATCTTAGATTTTCTTTCTTTATTGCTTAAGATAAATATTTCTATATTTCTTTTCACAGAGGGCAACTATATTGAGTACAAATATTGCCATTTTTACCTTCATGCAACAGCAAGTATGCCAAAAATGTTACTAGAAGTATCAACGTGGCTTAAAGTTGGGTATGCTTTGGAACGTTGTATAATTGCATCGCTACCATAAAAGGTAAATCGGTTTGTAAATAAATTTACCAGAATGTTGTATTTAGCTATTATCATTGGAATCAATAGCGTTACGACAACTTTGTTCGTTCTTTCTAGACAAGCCATTATGAAATCATACACATTTAACAAGGCAAAACGAGCAGTTGTAACAATATGCCGATTTAAACATGTATTTCAACCCAGTGAGAATAAAGAATACCAATATACGTTACATCTTTCGAAGGTTTCCATAGTTACAGATGTGGTTATAGGACAAGCTATCCCTATTATCATTCTAGTCACCTGCAGCGGGATACTGATTTGGAAAATCAAAAAACAGGCTGAATTCCGTCGTTCCTTTACCCAAAGCAAACCCGACACCTCCAGGCTTACCCTGACTGTCACGATATACAGCGTTTACTTCACTTTAAGTCTTGTTGTAAGAATGATTTTTTCATTTGCCTACGTATTTGATAATAAAACTATATTTCTTGAAGGAGATGCAATAGAGATTGTCCATACAATCCTCTTAACTATTCAGATTCCCGTTACCCTGTTGATATTCGCCTGGTTAAGTAAGACTTTCAGATTACATGTTCAAAAAATCATTAGCAAAACGTTTGGCAAATATAGACAAACCTGACAATATTAGATTGCCTAAGAATGTATACCATTATAATACATGTATCAATTAACTATATTTTTTTATGTAAATATGTGTATAGGCTGTTATTTTATTGCTTCAATATAATCATTGTTGCTATTTAGTATTTTTAGACATATAGTACCCGTCATTGTATTATTTAAATGTTGTTTTACTCTTTTGAGTTGTGTAATAAAGTTGCATCATCTATTGTTTCATTTCAGGTAGATGGGAGATAAAAATTTGATAAAAGACTTTTCCAAACTTTCATTGTAAATAGACATTGGTATGTGCATTGAAAATAAAAAGAAAACAAAACATTGGGGCAGATTGTTCGTAATCGGGATTCATTTTCCAAGATTTTTTTCAAAGATAATATTAGGAATAGCCACAAAATGAATATATTTCTAAAATCAAACAACAGGCTGTTTTGTCTCCTTTATCGGATTTGACACGTTGAATTGGCGGCGCGACTTATGTGCTATAGCAAGCAGGAACTGCTTACTTTTACTCTTCCGGAGTTGAGTTCGCGTATTTGATTGCTGTTCAGTTGTTTTTTTTTCTTTCTTTGTTCTGTGTTGTCTGTTTTTTTCCGTCATGTTTTCGTTGGTGTTTACTGGTTTTGTCTCTGCCCTTTCAGACTTCTCACATTTGGATGTCCCATTAGTACTTCTGCTGCTTCATTGAAAATTCTACACAAAAAAAAACACGACAAGAAACATATTCAGTCGGACTCCACAAATTTTGGAAATTATCAAAATGATTCGGGAATATGCAATATAAACTTTATATTAGATAAGATGAATTCCGTCGTAATTTTCCCAAAGAAAAAACCGACCTGTCCTTGCATAACTGTCAAAATATACAGCATTTACTTCACTTTAAGTCTTGTTGTTAGCCTACGAGCGCTTGACGTTTTGCTTCAAAATACAATACCATAAAACGGGTATAAAACGGTTAATTTGGTTATGCTGTATATCGATATGTCAAGGAGAAACCTCTCATCAGCAGCATTTGAATCAATATATAAGAAGATCAAAAACCAAAAACATGGAATGAAAAGTTTTCAAAACCAAAAAGTTTGAACAAGAAAGCCAAATCCAGCACCGAGGATATCGACCATGTGCATTGTAAGAAACATTTTTGAATAACTGATGACGTTGAAAATATTTACCTCATTGATGTGCAATGTTCAAAAATAAATTTAAAGCGCAAATAAATTTCGTTGCTTGTAAATACTTGCCCTGCTAATATTTTAAAATTTCGTCCGGTTTTTAAAACACAAAATGCATTTTTAGAAGCATAATTATTATTATTAACGCCGCGCAACGCCTGTATCTCAAGGAAAATCACAAGCCTGGTAGTCAGACTTGTCTGACACGAATTACCATAAAATTTCTAATATATTGTCGCTGAAATTTCCGATTGTTTTAAATTCAAAATTGATGAAAACACCAGGTTTCTCTCCTTGTAATGCACATGGTCGATATCCTCGGTGCTGGATTTGGCTTCCTTGTTCGAATGTTTTGGTTTTGAGTACTTTTCGTTTTCAACTGTTTTGGATTTTGACCTTCCAATGTTTTGGTTTAAATGCTACTGATGAGAGGTTACTCCTTGAAATATCGATATATAGCATATCCAAATTAACCGTTTATACTTGCGTTTTGGTATTTGTAATTGAGATGCATATTTGGACGAAATAAAAATCAATTTCAGCATTAGGCATTTTTTTGGCGGGAACTATCCGTAGAGCTCTCCGCTCTCGCGTACACGTCATGTCTGCTACGAGAGGGATCTAAAGAAGCATAAGCTTGTTTCCCATTTTTGATGAATAAATATGTTTGAATCTTAAAATTTCTTAAATATCTTTTTATTATTTGTCAAGAAAAAATTGGAAAAAAAAATCATGTGTAGCTGGATATTTTTCAAAATGTCACAGCAGGTAGATGTTATCGCTCAGAATAGTTTTAAAATAAGACAAACTAGTGTTGGCTGTAAATATATATGTCATGGCATTTTAATTATAATTAAAATATTCAACATCATTCAATACAACAAACTTGTCAATCAATAACTTTGATGACGCTTGGTGAAAAGTTGCTGAAGGGCGATCCAACAGTAATGAAAGTTTCACGATCCGTAGCTGCTGGGCGATCCATAGCAGCAGTGATTAGGTAAATTTCGCCAACATTTCCAATCCAAAGATCGGAAATCCGCCAACAAAAGATTTAACTTAACGCACCATGACATTTTACAGCATATTACGTAATGTATTCAAAGAATTAATACAAATAAACCAAATTGAATTCAACAGCATTGGTATCAATCAACAAAAAACAACATTGGTCTTTTACAACTGACCATATAAATTACTGGAGGGCGATCCAACAGTTGAAAATATTCTTTTGAATTTCTAAATGTACTAAAGGGCGATCCAACAGTCCAGAAAAAAAAATTAAACAAATTTTTGTTTAACAAAATGTTCTGAAGGGCGATCCAACAGTGACAGAATATTGAAAACAAAATGCACTGAAAGGCAATCTAATAGCAAACAAATTTTAAAGATATTTCAGAAGACAATATAAAATTGAAAATTAACATACGGGGTATTCCAAACAGTTTGGCGATTTGGTAAATGTTTCCATTGCACCTTGAATTTGGTTAAGGAAAATGTCGTTACCAATGAAAGACAAATGGACTCCATCGTTTTGATAAAGACCTTTATGTTTATCATCAAAAATTGGGTGTTTAATAATGTACCCCCGATCTTTAACAAATATGACCTTATGCCCCTATTTACTCTTTTGCGTAAGGTTTCCATTATTTCAACATTGTTTTGAAAAACGCCAATCATGTCTAGGTAAAATGTAAGAATAAACAACGGAAGTTTTGGGCAACATTCTAGAAATAATAGCTAACGAAAATCTCATATGATATAACAAGGCACCATTTGGCGCTTCACCAATATCATTACCGCCGGAGTGAATAGGCAAGAAAAAAGGGATTCTACGTCTGTATCTGACAAGTATGTTGATTGTGGGAACTACTGCAGCCCATTTCATTCCCGAAGACCCAGCCCAAACAAAACGACATCCTACTCTATCAAATCCAAGATGGGAACCGGTTGGTCTAGTTGCTGCATGGTCACCAGCTTTTACAACAATAGATGAGCCTACAACCCAAATTTCTTTCATAATTCCTGAAACAAGATTTAATGAACAAAATTAGGCCGAATGTAACGTTTATATGAATTCGATTTCCATCGACCGTTACTTTTAATTTTTTCTTCGTCATTACCATCTAAATAAAATTGAGTAGCTGCCCCAATCCGTAACGAGTGTGTATTAAATTCCTTAGAATTCAAACCGATAAAAGACAAGCTCGTTTTAAGAATACTAGAAAATTGAAAATATGTCAAAGGTGTCATATTTAAATGACAAAATAATGGACCATCTAATGAGTGTCTTAATTTTAAATAATCCATCAATAAGCGAACGGGACAAATTTGTAATAATTCAATGTTGTTTATGTTAATGGTGATGGGAATTGCCAAACCTATCTGGTCAGTTTTAGAAAACGGAATTTTCAAAGTAAATGACGGCAAGACTTTACTAATGGCAACATCAGACAACCTAATTATTCTGTCTAAATTACTGGTGGTAAAAGTAAACTCGCTAGCCCTCAAGAAGGCTATGGCAAAGGCTTCACGAAATAATTTTTGTTCGTAACTAGAACTGCATACCGAATCTAGAGAGTACATTAATTTAGTTAATATGGATACAGTTATTGGTTTTCTAGTGTCAACCCTACTATCTAAGCGAGTCATTCCCGATAGCATCTTCTGAACTAAAAAATCTTGAGTTGTATCCGAAATTTTCATTAATTTCATGTAGTAACTTAAACCGGCCATATAAGCTTTAACGGTAGATGGGGAATAACCCTCAGTATACATGTAGGCAATATAGTTAACCAGTTGCATTGAGGGACAAGGCCACTCATCTCGAAAACTGAACATTATCTTGAAATTGCTTAATACTTTAAAGCCGTTTTTATAAGTTTTCCACGTATTCTGCGAGTTGGACTTCAACACTGGGCCTCTAAAAGATTCACGAATTCCAGAGGTACATCCGTTGGTAACGATTCTGCCATTGGACATGCTGACTTGAATTCCTGAAATTTTTGTCTATTTATTAAACCTGCATAAACTTTCTTTGAACCAGGTATAAATTGAGCTCTGATATGAAAGTTTCCCAATAAGGACCAAAATACTAAATGTCTAACTAAAACCATAACCCGACTTGATTTCGATGTATAATTGTTTATGATTTGGACAACAGCTTGATGATCGGAATGAAATAAAATTTTCTTTCCTAACCAGAGATTACCCCTCATGAAAGTAGCTAATGCAATTGGAATGATCTCTAAATAGGTTATGTCATTGAAAAGGTCTTTGCCCCAACTAGCTGGCCATTTTAATGCCCATTTTTTGTTAAAAACAACCCCTGCTCCTAAAATTAAACCACCTGCGCTATCATTGTACAAATTCAGAGCATCGCTTGAAAGCCAAGCGTCTTCTAACATGTAAGAAGTCGCGTTACAGCTATTCAGAAATGGAATCAAAATCATGATATCCAATCTCATTCCTAGTGAGACACGAATTAAATAATGTGGCATTGTGACACCACTGCAAGCCATATACAAGCGTCTGCTAAACGCTCGACCCGCTGGTAAAGCCCGTGTACAAAAGGCCAGTGACCCACATAAGGATTGCAACTGTTTCAATGTAACTTTTTTATATAACATATCTTTTAACATCTGATGAAGTTCAATTAACTTGGCGTCTGGGATTTGAATCAACATCTTAACTGTATCTATAGTATTAAAGACCAAGATACGTAATTACAGTGCACGGGCCTTCTGTTTTGTCATCAGCTATAGGAACGCCGAGTTCAGTACAAAGATCAGAAAAGGTATTAGTCAAAACTTCACAATTATTAGTTCCATGAGCCACAGCAAAGAAAAAACCATCCAAATAATGGTCAATGTCATGCAAATTTGATCGGTACTCTACTACCCACTGTAAAAATGTGGGAAATGATTCGAAATATGGAACAGCCCATTGGCAACACTTTATCAATGAAAAAATAATCCTCAATTTTAAATCCCAACAGATCAAAATCACCAGGGTAAATGGGAAGCAAACGAAAAGCAGATTTAATGTCCATATTGGCAAGTTTTGCTTGAGATCCCAATTTCTTAACTATTTTAACTGCATTGTCAAATGCTGAATATTTAACGGATGTCAAAGCTTCATCAATGTAATCATTAACGCCTCTATTACGGGGAGAAGACAAATGGGTAATTAATCTTAGACCACCCGTCTTTTTTGGTATTAAGCCTATTGATGATATTCTAAGATTAGATATTGGTTTACGTAAGAAAGGACCAGCTATTCGGCCACAGTTTACTTCGAATTAAGCTTTTTTCAAGGCGACATCGGGTTCTTCAAGAACAGATTTTAATTTTTTTGTCTCGTACGGAACCCTTGGCCCAGAATAATTTATATGAAAACCGTAACGGAAACCATCTGATAAAAGTTTTGCTGAATGACTATCGGGATAGTTTAATAACAAATTATCTAAATTATCTAATTTTATGGGCGAAAAGCCCAAACTCCACACATCAAATTGTCTTTTATCTGTAAAAGAAGAAAATAAATTCAAAACTGCATGCGTGGCAATTGCAACCTTTGACTAGGAAAGCGAGGAGGCTGTTGAAAACGAAAGTTTTGACTTCCATTCGAATTAAATGGTTGTCTTGGTATGCTATGATTTGGTATTTGATAGTTAGTAGAAGCTGAATTCCATCTATGTGGTAAACTTGTTCTTGGCCTGGCAAAAGAACTTCTTACATTTCTTTGATAAGTATTTGTCAAATCCTTAACACAATGAGAGACAGGGTGGGTAAGGCCACATTTTAAGCAAGAATGCTTATACAAACAATTATTTCGACTGCAAAACCCCTTAAATTTAAATCATAGCATGGTTTCGTGAATGACTGAGCACTTGTGTCAATACGTTGTCCAGCCCTTACTGAAACAAATTGTAGCCATAATTGGCCATCTATTACAGACCATGATCGGCTATTATCTCTTGCAATACGTAATCGAAATTGCTGATCATACTTGTATATGCACTCAAATTGTACATCTGTACTTCTAATAATCGACATATAGTTCATCAAGTCAGAGGCTAAATTGGGAAATCGCTTCAGCAGTATTTTCATATAATAGTCCTTTCATCAATGTTTGTGATAGACTTTACCTTAGAATATTTATTACTTTCAACTACCAACTGATCGTCTTCACTCAAGGACACTACCTTTTTTGGTTTATCAATATTTGAAACGAAATTCTTATATAATAAATTGGCTTAATCTATATATTCGAGATTCCAAATTTGATTCATAACCTTTTGTGAAACAAAAACATCAGTATCATTTTTTGTTGGTATAAGTAAAACCCCACCATTTGGGTCTTGTGGCATAGGTTGTGCAGCAGGCATATTTTGCTGAATAACCATTGGGTTCGGGACTGGTACATGCGCAAGTTGAACCGGGACTGTGGGCTCTTGTACGGCAATGGGACCGTTAGGCGCCTCTTCGGCATCTTGGGCTGCGGGGCCTCTCCTACGTCTAATCGGCTGTCTTACTGGTGCTTGCCGAACTCTCGGCTCATTTCGTTTACCCTTAGGCATCTCTGTATCTAAATAAAATCCTTCCAATCAATAAATGCATAAATACCATTAAATTTTGCTTCCGAATGTAAATTTTACTTAAATTATTAACCGATGTGCAATTTTTGTTCAATTATTGAAGGCTTTACTTAACCGTCAACACCGAAGTGTAATTGTTTTGATCTTTGATCAATTATGCATCAGGACAACTTCTGCCGACTTCCCAAATTACTTTCGGTCATGTAAATAAATAAGATTTTACGTAAAATAATTTGATAACAGCGGTTTTGTTTACGACTTAAAATTTCAACATACCTGTCACCAGTTAATAGATAATCCCTGTTTAATAAAAAAATAAGTAATTCTAGATATAAAACATGACAATGGACATCTTTTAAAGCTTGTGTATTTTTTTGTTGTTCATTTTTTTGCACTTAATATTTCACTTTCGTTATCAATTTCAAACACATTTCAAAAGCAATCAGTACATTATCAATAAATTCAATAGCTGATGTTCGATACTTAACTTGTGTTATATCTATAGATCCACTTAATATATCCTTTTTGAAAACAAACAAGAGGCCCCCAAGAGAGCCTAAATTGCTCACCTGGTCTTGATGTCAACCCTATGAAGACTTCTGTATAGGTAAATGAGCTGAATGTTTAAGCATGAAAAAGCTTTTCTCTATCTGCAATAGTTTTCATTCTAAATAATCAAAAAAAATATTATTCAACGTTTAAGGGGCTGTAACCCCTATAAGAAGTCATCTGACAACTTTGAACCTACGGAGACTTTCGTAGAGCTAAATGAGCAGAACATTTAAGCAAGCAACAGCTTTTCTCTATCTACAATAGTTTTCATTCTATAGGCCAAAAAACATGCAAAAACGCTATTTTTCATCTTTAAGGGCCTGTAACCTCTATAAGGGATCATCTGGCTGTAACCCCTATAAGAAGTCATCTGACAAGTTTGACCCTACGGAGACTTTCGTAGAGCTAAATGAGCTGAACATTTAAGCAAGCAACAGCTTTTCTCTATCTACAATAGTTTTCATTCTATAGGCCAAAAACATGCAAAAACGTTATTTTTCATCTTTAAGGGCCTGTAACCTCTATGAAGGATCATATGACAACTTTGACCTTATGAGGACTTTTGTAGAGCTTGATGAGCTGAACATTTAAGCAAGCAACAGCAAGCGACACGTTGATGTCGGAGCGGGCTTATCCCGGAGAAATATAACTCCACCAGTAGTGCTAAACATTACGGATATAAAGAATAAAAATAACAACAATGCTCAAGAAATAGATTTTGATAGGACCCGGGATACAATGTATGCCTGACACGCGTATCGTCTATTGCATCGACTCATCAGTGAGAATTTGAATCAGCACTTTTAAAAGTAGTACTCCACCTAAGAATCATGCAAAATTTAAGAAAAGTGATTCATCGATAAAAAGATTACAGTGGTTTATTTTTAACAAAAGATAGTTCAAAGTATACAGAATAAGAAATTAATAACAATTTGCTCATAACTGTCTGGTCCTGGGAGAAATCTTGCCATTTTGTTACAATGGTTTCTATTGAAATTATTGAAACTTTTAAGAGTTATCTCCCTTTTTTACAATTTTCCAATGCATTCTATATATTTTTTTTCTCTCAGGACCAACACTTGTTTGGAAAAAGAGTACAAAATATCGAATCAGGGTGCTAGTAGGAGTAACATATCAAAAATAAAGTGGTGTAGGCTTTCCACCCATGAATCGCTTTTTGCATGGTTCATATAAAAAGTGGTACTTAACTATTAATAAGATTGATATCAATCAACATTCCCCCAGAGACTTGTGGCCTATCATCATTGATAATCGTCCTTTTTTTTGAACCACAAATTAAAAAAAGCGAATACTAATAAAACATTTATATTGGTATGCTGCATAGGCATGACATAACACATCATACCAGCAGCGATAAACTTGGTTTTGATTTTAAAAGGCATCATGGATTGTACTCTGATTATAAAACGCTGTCACGAGCGCACGATGATAATATCGCAAATTATTAAACCTTGTACAATGGATAGTCAATTTGTAGGACAATAATCTGATACGAATTGACACTCTGGAGCTCTGGTATTGGTTGAAAGGTTAAAAAAGAAATGTTTTCAGCAAATCTAATATATATTTATTCTTTTGAAAATAAAAATAAAATTTTTAAATAGGGTTTTTGAATTCTTTATAATTTCTTAAAGATGACAGGGGAAGGTACTGAATTTTGTGCGAAAATATAATGTTTGTAAACAAGGCCACATGAAAGTGCAAAAAAATGCCGCATGACATGATTGTTTGTTTTGGGAAAGGAAGCATTTGTATTTCTAATTTAATGAAAAAGGTATGAAAGATTTTTAATTTGAAAGATATATTGTTTTAGAATTTAATATCCAAAATTGGTCAAGTATTAGTGCCTATGGGCAAGTAATTACTGAATTCATTCCAATACCTGCATCTTCGCTAACCAAGGATTACGATCTGCTTTTTCTCATCTTCAATGTGAAGACGAGAGACAGTGGATCGTAACACTTGGCCAGCGAAGATGTATACTTGAAACACTTTTTGAATGAAAATGCTTTTTTTCAATGTTTGCATTGTTTTAAGATGAATACTCAAAATTTGGACTAAAGCAAAGTCTATTTATGAACTAGAAACCTAATACATTATGAAGGTCAGCAACTTTTGCTGACCCAGCATATATATATGGTTTTCATCAAAATTTGTAGACCCTTAAACGGGATTTGCTATGTAGGTTTTTTTTTTTCTTCAATGATGTTGCTTTCATGAAATGAGAATTGTTAACTATTTCATTATACAATACGCACATACCAGTGTTTTACCATTTATATCATTTTTCTTTGGTAAACCGGTCTGCGAAAAGCCTGTAGATTACAAAATGTCTTGTTCCGACACCAAGCATAAGTAAAACATTCATTCAGATAACAAAATATTGTTAAATTTTCATATTTGTAAGTGTTTTATGTGCCAGTGTGTGTTAAATCTTACCGCAGAGATTAAATTTAGTTTGTTTAGAGTTCAAAGTATGCTTTTTGAATAAACAAGAGGCCGCAAGAGGCAGTTGCGTTATGAAATCATACCCATTTTACATAATAAAGCTAATATTTCTTTGATGATACAGCTGGGAATCATAATATGTGCTCTTTTTATGTAGTCATATTCAATTGAAAGTGTTTTTCTTTTCATTTTAATAAGCATGTAAGATATATAAGTTCTTTCTGTCAATTTTGATTATAATAGCTGCTATTTCATTATTTCACATATAAACACAAGAAACAGCTAATAGGTTTAGATGACCTCTTGATTTTCATGAATGTTTATTTCTGGGATTTTGATATACTATGGAAACTCACTCATGCATATAGACCTCAATAAAAGCATTAAACTGTAAGTTTGTGGATATTTTGGCATTCTGTTAACTCTTGAATGTAACATGTAAAATATCAGTAAATTTTGCCTCTACCTCCAAATAACAGACTTTATTTACAGCATACAGAGAAATAAACTACATAGAAAAGTAAATTAGTTTATTTTTCCATCATCTTACTTTAAATAATAAAAAAAAGAAGTTTAGACACTTGACAATAACAAGAGGGGGGGTCAGACAAGGCTTTATATATTTTAAGTAGGGGGTCCTAGAGTTACTTCCCATTGTATTTGGGTGCATAATCCTGTTCCTTTTTTTAAATTTATTCAGAAGTACTTAATTATATGAGTTATTATGGTATTATTGTAAGTTTTTTTCCTGATATTTAAATTAAATTATATTATGAAGATATAAAATTATCTGTTTAAATTTCAAAACTGTCAAAAGCCCTAAGGTTATTTCTACCCAAAGCAAATTTCGATCTTTAGCCATAATTTTGTTTCCCAGTTCGGTGTTTTTTCTTTTTAATCGTCTTTTCATGGTATTAATATTTGGTAGTCAGACTTGTCTGACACGAATTACCATAAAATTTCTAATATATTGTTGCTGAAATTTCCGATTGTTAAATTCAAAATTGATGAAAACACCAGGTTTCTTTCCTTGTAATGCACATGGTCGATATCCTCGGTGCTGGATTTGGCTTCCTTTTTCGAACGTTTTGGTTTTGAGTACTTTTCGTTTTCAACTGTTTTGGATTTTGACCTTCTAATGTTTTGGTTTAAATGCTACTGATGAGAGGTTACTCCTTGAAATATCGATATATAGCATATCCAAATTAACCGTTTATACCCCCGTTTTGGTATTTGTAATTTTGAAACCACTGGGCGATAACCGCTGCTGGTGGACCAGAGGTCCCCGAGGGTAATCACAAGCCTGGTAGTCAGACTTGTCTGACACGAATTACCATAAAATTTCTAATATATTGTTGCTGAAATTTCCGATTGTTAAATTCAAAATTGATGAAAACACCAGGTTTCTTTCCTTGTAATGCACATGGTCGATATCCTCGGTGCTGGATTTGGCTTCCTTTTTCGAACGTTTTGGTTTTGAGTACTTTTCGTTTTCAACTGTTTTGGATTTTGACCTTCCAATGTTTTGGTTTAAATGCTACTGATGAGAGGTTACTCCTTGAAATATCGATATATAGCATATCCAAATTAACCGTTTATACCCGCGTTTTGGTATTTGTAATTTTAAAGTGTTTGACTCAGTACTTTTGTTAGAGCGCCTCAGATGAGCCCTGAATAGACGAAACGCGCGTCAGGCGTAATAAAACTTTTGTATAGAACGTTGTTGTAATAATTATTTTTAACATTCGTGATGGTAAGTGCTGATGGTGGAGTTTTAATTTCCCGAGGTTAGCCCAATCCAGGATAAACTCTTCTGTGTTGAAGAACACATCAAAGCTATATTAATATCTGTTTAAAATTCAAAATTGTCAAAAGCCCTAAGGTTCTTTATCTTTGGTTATAATTTGGTTTCCCAGTTCGGCAGGGTCTTTCTTGTTGTATGCTCTTCATATTTATATAATGCTTAGATTTTTCACTTTTTCTTTTGGTAGAGCACCTCTGATGGGCCTTTTTTAGACGAGAGAAGAACAGCACGAAGAAACACAAAACACAACCGAACGGAAATCAAAAATGCGAACTCAAGCAGGGTTGGTAAAGACCCGGGGTTTAAGAGTATTTCCCAGCCTAGTGGGAAATACTGGTAAAAACCACCTTATTGGGTTTTACTGGGCAATACTAGGCATTTCTGGGTAATAAGATTTTTTTTTCTTATTAAGCTTTCATCAAAAGTCTACATAACAATCAGTATTGATAAGTGCATGTACACGTTTTAAAGTAAAAAGTAAATAAAAACACTATAAAAGCAGATTTTGATAGTGAGAGATTCAAAAGATAAAGTATATATTATAACGTTTACATGTATAGAAATGATAAAGGCTCTATATACAAGTTCATTTTTTTTAAATGCATATAAGTTTCATTCTAATAAATACTCAAGCCCAACCTATTAACAATTAGACAAAATTAGGATGTTTTGATTACTAATCCTTATTTAATCTTTGCATGTATATGGTTTTACAAAGGACAAGATATGATAAGTGCTAAATTTGGCCCCCTAATTTACCATTTTTTAAAAATAATTGAACTGAAGTTAAATTATTCTAGATCAGTTCTTAGATGAACAAGGTATAATAAAATAACATTAATTTTAACTAAATTTTGTTTATTACGTCACAGTGACGTCATCAAATTAAGTGAAAATGGCATTTTTGTGAAAAAATGTAAAAATCATGCAAATTTTGAGTAGTTTTTGGCAAATCTAACTATGAGCCACACGGAGTACCACAAAGATATTTTTGTGGTCTGTTTCTATATCAAAAATGATCATCTACATAAATTATTGTAGTGGTACTCTGTGTGGCTCATAGTTAAATTTGCTAAAAACCACTTCAAAATTGCAGGTTTTTTATAGTTTTTCACCAAATCACGATTTTTGAGCCACTTTGGGTAATTATTTCAACACCATAATAGACCACTTTAAACAAAATAATGCTGATATAGTAAAGTTTAACTAATTTAAAGTATATATCGCATACTTTTAGCTCATTTTGATAATTTCAAAATTGGGGGGCAAAATTGAGCCCTTATCATATCTTGTCCTTTGTTTTGTTTTATAGTCTGGGGGTTTTATAATAATAAGCATAGATTAAACTGTGTATTGTCATGATTGTCAAAACTTAAATGACAATCAAAGGACAAAAAGTGCAGCAAAAAAAAGGTTGTGCAAATATACATTTCTATGAATAATGCATGAACGGTAAAGTTTTATTTACCGTCAAATGCAAATCATTTATATATTTTGTAGATGAGGAAAAATTTTGAAGTATAAAATATTATTAAATAAGTTTTTTATGAATAAATTTATATTACCCAGTATTACCCACTTTGACAATTTTAAGGGTATTGCTCAGCCCGGGGAAACGGTCAATACTTTGCCAACCCTAAACTCAAGTCATAACGAAAGTGAACTCATGTCAGGTGCTCCGGAAGAGTAAGCGGTTCCTGCCTGCTATTGTACATATGTCATGCTGCTAACTTCTAATAAACCATTTTCATATTTCAGGGACTGCTGAATAATTTAGTATTTTTGGACTGAACCTGACCCGACATGGACTGGTTTACCATTTTTTGTATAATTGAGCAAAGGAAAAATAGTAAAGTTTTAACACACCATTTTAGGAAATCTAGATCAAAATTATTGAAATTATTGGTTTTAGCATATAATATGTCTAAAGAGGATTCGTTACTGTCTTTCTGAATGCAAATATGTCAAAGAGCAAAAAGATCAGGTAGAATGACCAAATGCCCAATTACACTTATTTTAAGCTATAAATAGTTCCAAATCAACATCTAATTGATGTATCCTTATTTTTTAGTTCAAATCCATCAAGATAACAATGAAACATTTGTAAGAAAACATTACAAAATCAAGTTTATTCTGACCTTATTGATGCAATATTATTTGTTTGTCCTACTCAGGAAAAGATAACTCTCTAAAAAGTGTTGAGAAGGACTAAAATAATCAGTCATCCCAGAAATATGAAAATAGTCTATTCAGTGTGTCAAATCTGGTAAACGAAGACAAAACAGGGTCCACGCGAGCAAACTTTTTGTCTGGAACTTTGTTGTAGTTTATATTTCTCTGGTAAACTAAAAATGTTTAGGATCACCTGACCAGAGAGGGTCATGTGAGCTATTGTCGTTACTTAGCGTCCGTCGTCTATCAGTAAAGTTGATTGGCATTGGTGGTACAAAACTTTCGTTCAATTTTTTTATTCGTAAAAAACATGGCCGTCATGGCTAAGAATAGAACATAGGGGTATATTGCTGGTTTTGTTTGCAAATAACCTAACAACGGTGGCATATATCTTAATAATTGCAAAATAAAAGTAATTGGCACCCAAACATCTACTTGATGTGACATTTTGAAAAATATCCAGTTACACATGAAGAAGTTATGTCCTTTTCTTGATTTTTTTTCCAAATTTTACACTTCTAGCTCAATATCTTGAAAAATATTAAAAATATTATAAAGAAATTGAAAGATTTAAACATATTTATTCATCCTGGATTGGGAAACAAGCTTATGCTTCTATGAATCACTCTCGTAGCACGAAGTGCACGCGAGAGCGGAGAGCTCTACACAAAGTTCACGCAAAAAAGAATTGCCTAATGCTGATATTGATTTTTTTTTCGTCCAGATATGCATCTCAATCTGAGATACAGGCGCGGCGCGGCGTTAATATTAATAATAATGATTCAAAAATGAAATTTTAAAATATTAGCAGGGCAAGTATTTACAAGCAACAAAATTTATTTGCGCTATTCATTGATTTTTGAACATTGCACATCGATGAAGTAAATATTTTCGACGTCATCAGTTATTCAAATGTTTCCTTGTAATGCACATGGTCGATATCCTCGGTGCTGGTTCAAACGTTTTGGTTTTGAAAACTTTTCATTCCACGTTTTTGGTTTTTGATCTTCTAATGTTTTGATTCGAATGCTGCTGATGAGAGGTTTCTCCTTGATATATCGATATACAGCATAACCAAATTAACCGTTTTATACCCGTTTTATGGTATTGTATTTTGAAGCAAAACGTCAAGCGCTCGTAGGCTAACAACAAGACTTAAAGTGAAGTAAATGCTGTATATTTTGACAGTTATGCATGGACAGGTCGGTTTTTCTTTGGGGAAAGGTACGACGGATTTCAGTTTATCTAATGTAAAGTTTATATTGCGTATTCCCGAATCATTTTGATAATTTCCAAAATTTGTGGAGTCCGACTGAATATGTTTCTTGTCGGTGTTTTTTTTTGTGTAGAACTTTCAATGAAGCAGCAGAAGTACTAATGGGACATCCAAATGTGAGAAGTCTGAAAGGGCAGAGACAAAACCAGTAAACACCAACGAAAACATGACGGGAAAAAAACAGACAACACAGAACAAAGAAATAAAAAAACAACTGAACAGCAATCAAATACGCGAACTCAACTCAAGTGTTCCGGAAGAGTAAAAGTAAGCAGTTCCTGCTTGCTATAGCACATAAGTCGCGCCGCCAATTCAACGTGTCAAATCCGATAAAGGAGACAAAACAGCTTAATGTATGATTTTAGAAATATATACATTTGTGGCTATTCCTAATATTATCTTTTTTAAAAATCTTGGAAATTGAATCCCGATTACGAACAATCTGCCCCAATGTTTTTTTTCTTTTTATTTTCAATGCACATGCACATGCACATGTCTATTTACAATGAAAGTTTGGAAAAGTCTTTAATCAAATTTTTATCCCCCAGCTACCTGAAATGAAACAATAGATGATGCAAGAAGCAGAGGTACCAATGGGGTATCCGAATGTCTAAAGTCGGAAAGGGCAGAGACAAAACCAGCAATTACCAACAAGAACGGGACAAAAACAGACAACATGTAAAACATGGAAACACAAACTAACTGAATATCAATCAACAACGCAAACTCCAGTCGAAACAAGAGTGAACTCAGGTGCTCCGAAAGAGTAAGCAGTTCCTGCTTGCTATAGCACACCCGTCGCATTGCCAATAGTCCATTCAGTGTGTCAAATCCGGTAAAGGAAAACAAAACAAAAGCCTATGACAAACCAACATCTGAAACTCATCTGAAGTCGAAATCCAATATTTGTCTATAAGTGCATGAAGTCTTCCGTAAAATTTCTTTAGTGAAGACAGCAACCGAGGAGACTTTTGCGTCAGACGTGTCGCTCTGCTAAGGAAATCGATGTAAGTCCCGCACGCTCTGGAGAAACGAATCAATTGAGATACGTGAACTCCATAAGCTGGAGCGGACGGAATGTTGTTACACAAGAAGGGAAAGTTGACGATTGGAAAGTTGAAGTCATCACGTTTGTCATAGAGCCTTGTTAAAAGTCTACCTTGAGAGTCAATTTCGAGATGTAGATCTAAATATGAAGCAGACTTCCTAGAATCCGTTGTGTCCTTTATATCAAGCTCCTGGGGATATATGAGATGGGGAAAGTCACCAAATTGAGAATTGTTTAGTGAAAGGACATCATCAATATAACAGAACGTGAGATTGAAAGAGAGAGCTAGTCTACGGTCTTTTTTGTCTAGAAGAGATTGTAAGAAGTCTGCTTCATATGAATGAAGAAACCAATCAGCAAGCAAAGGTGCACAATCAGTGCTTATTGAATCCCTATTGTTTGCTGAAAAACACGTCCACCAAACTGAACAAATATGTTGTCAATAAGAAAGTTGAGCATGTCAATTATTTGGTCTTCTGTAATTTTTTTTTCTTAGACTCATTGGTGACAAAGTAAGTCTTGGTATAATCAACCACTAGATATTTGTACTTACGTTTTCCATTCTTTTTGAAAAAGCTGCGTTTAATCAGCTGTGCCGATCGTGATTTCAGTTGTTTATGCGGAATAGAAGTGTAAAGTGTGGAGAAATCGAATGTTTTGATGCTGTTACAAGATATAACTGATTTAGAGTTAAGAATCTCCATCAGTTCTTTCGAATTCTTCAGGATCCACATTTGATTGCCACCATTTCTAGAATAACAATAATCGTAATATTTCTGGAGGCCGGATTTTATTGCCGTAAGTATTGAAGTCAACAGAACTGAAAGAGGCTTAGTTGTTCATTTGGATGACCCTGCAATGAAGCGCTGTTTGTATGGATTTTTATGTAATTTAGGAATCCAATACAGGGATGGAATGTCATCATTATTGCCACCAACAGAAAGGTCAAAGGAGGAAATGACAGATTTGTGATTGTCAATGATTTCCTCCTTAGACAGTGTTGTAGCCTTGTATGTGGTGCTATTGCTGGTACAACCAACCCCCAATTCAGCTGTCAAACAGTCGATATAGTGTTTCTTGCACGCAAAAATGATGTTATTTAGTGCTTTGTCTGCAGGTACAACAGATTTGTTATGCAAGGTGGACAATGTTTTGGCAACATCAGCGTTGATGAAAATGGATGTTGCCTAAGTGCTCATTGAGCCCTTCAAATAATTGATTCTTTTCAAAACCAATGACCTCACAGCTTTTATCCATTCTGACAAAAAGTCACCTTCTTTCTCCTGTTCTTTTTTGGTCCATTTTCTGGCATAGTTCTAAACTGAATCCATAATTAGTTTGAAATTATAACTCCAGTGGATTCGTCTTGGCTCACGATATTTAGGTCAATTAGCCACAACATCGCGAAGTAAGTCATTTTCCCTGATGTTGAGGTTACCAGTGATAACGTGGCCAGAGGGACTATATTTGAATGGGGACTTTTCACTGGTACAGTCTGGAGGTTTTGCTTTGAGGTCATTGATTTGGAAATCCCGCAACTTTATTACACAACTCAAAAGAGTAAAACAACATTTAAATGATACAATTACGGGTACTATATTACTAAAAATACTATATAGCAACAATGGTTATATTAAACCAACAAAATAACAACCTATACACATACTTACATAAAAAAACAATATAGTTAAATGATACATGTATTATAATGGTATACATTCTTAGGCAATCTATTATTGTCAGGTTTGTCTACATTTGCCAAACGTTTTGCTAATGATTTTTTGAACATGTGATCTGAAAGTCTTACTTAACCAGGCGAATATCAAGAGGGTAAATGGAGTCGAAACGGTTGAAAGTGCTGTATAGACAGTCACTATAGTATCTCCTTTCAAGGCTACATCTGTATATTCCAAAGCGAAGAAGACCGAAAAAATCATTCTAAAAACAAGATTTAAAGTGAAGTGAACGCTGTATATTGTGACAGTAAGGGTAAGCCTGGACGTGTCGGTTTTGCTTTGGGTAAAGGAACGACGGAATTCAGCCTGTTTTTTGATTTTCCAAATCAGTATCCCGCTGCAGGTGACTAGAATGATAATAGGGATAGCTTGTCCTAAAACCATATCTGTTACCTTGGAAGCCTTCGAAAGATATAATCTATAGTGTTCTTCGTTATTCTCACTGGATTGAAATACATGTTTAAATCGACATATGGTAACAACTGACCGCTTTGCCTTGTTAAATGTATATGATTTCATAATGGCTTCTCTGGAAAGAACGTACAAAGTTGTCATTACGGCGTTGATAGCAAGTACGATAACTAAATACAACATTCTGGTAACTTTATTTACAAACCGATTGACCTTTAATGGTAGCAATGCAATTATACAACGTTCCAAAGCATACCCAACTTTAAGCCACGTTGATACTTCTAGTAACATTTTTGGCATACTTTCTGTAGTATAAAGGTAAAAATGACAACATTTATACTCAATATAGTTGCCCTCTGTGTAAAGAAATATCGAAATATTTGTCTGAAGCAATAACGAAAGAAAATCCAGGATCGAAAAGGCTGATAAAAGTCCGAAACTTTTCAAGAAATTCTCACACCATAGAAATCTAATCAGCAGTATCAACAACGCGAAACATATAAACGTGATGCAAGGATTTATATATTTGAAGTAGAATATATGATTCTCGGACAGTTGAAGCTTTGGGGATATATTTGTTTGCTCCAGCAACGACACGTCGAACCCCAACACACTACTTATGAACTTCAGATAATCGTCGACTGCTGTATCTGTCATTTTTTAACTGAAAAGAAAAAATATATAGTATAAGTGGTTAAAAATTAAAAAAATATATATTTCATTATATTCTATATTAAAACTTACCAAATCAAAATAAAATATATATATATATATAGCTTCATTCGATTATTACATAGCAATGGTTGCAGTTACAGTTGATCAATCACGTTGCATCTAAGGTCAAAGTAAAGTTTTGTGTGTCTTCTTTCTTTAGGTTAATTTTGTTAATTTCCTGTTTTAGGTATTTTTAATATTTCTAAATCTACGAATGTCAAAAATATTTATCAATTGTAATATATTTTGACAAAGTCAAAACATTTCGAAAAATTTCCTGTAACTGTGAAAGACATATTATCTACCTGTCAATGTATACAATAATCTGTGGTAAAATTGTTGCAATATAAAATACATATCAGAGATTACGTTTGATTTTCTGCTAATTTTATTTCTTTACGTTTTCATTTCAGTCTAAAAGGAGGACCAGTTTCTCCTTCAGACCTTCTCGAAAAGTATTTTTAACATGCTCACCAGGGCTCACATGTTGGACACGATAAAAAAAACTTTCGTGGCCGGTGAGGGGTGTTAATTAATATTTAACTCCTGAATAAACGATATTCTATATCAGCTAGAGCTTTTTTATAAGATCTCTTTTGCAGACGGTCTATGTGACATTATCTGAAAATTTGTAGGTTTCAATTGTTTAACTTATAAACAGATAAAAAATGGTGTAATTATATTATTAATAAATTAATAAATAGATAGATAATAAGATAAATATGAGAAAAAATAAATTAGCAAAATATACCAAGCGGGAAAAACATACAGATGGGTGCACACATAACCTGTACGGTAAGTTAACTTGAGAAGCAGACATCAAGTTAACTTCAAGTTTACTTGCGACTGGTCATGCGACTGCTTGGAGCAGACGCGCGACTGGTTCCAAGTTAACTTTTAAAAGCAGTCACATAATCATGACAGCTCTGTTTAAGTTAACTTCGTGAAATGTCTGCTTTAAAAACTGAATGTTAAAGGAAAAATTTTATGTATTTTTGCCTAAACTGTATTTGAAACTCATTTTTTATCTTATAGACAGTCTTTTTTTATTCAATCAAACCCTTGCATAATTAAACATGTATGGTAAGAGCAGACTTGTTGCAATGACTGGTCTGGTAAAAGCAGTCATGTCTTTCTGACTGGTTATGACCAGTCATAAAAAAGCTGTCACAAGTCTTCTTCGACCAGTCATGAGTTAACGCAAGTTAACTTAAATGTCTGCTATAGCAGACATATGCAGACGTGGAAAGCAGTCACAAAGTTAACTTTATGTTAACTTTCGTACAGGTTATGTGTGCACCTATCTGTATCTCAAACTAGTACTTAGGATTAGTTCTTACTAATACTGGAAAATTTAATGCTGCTAAAAAAATCTATATGATAAAGGACTAAAGGCCTCTTTTAAATTTTACAAAAACATTAAATCATGTTCTCCATCAATTAAGACCTTCCTTCATATATTCGATCACACCATCAAACCAATAGCTTTATATGGCTGTGAAATATGGGGTATGTTAAATTTGACTCCAAAAAGAAGAGCCATGCATCTTTTTGAAATTTTCAAAGATTGGGAACCTGATAAATTAAATCTTAAATTGTGCAAGTATATTCTTGGTGTCTCATATAATTGCACAAATATTGGAGTTATATCAGAGCTAGGTAGATTTCCTTTATAAATTAACATAGTAATTCAAATGTTAATGTATTGGCACCGCCTTGAAAACTCCCCCACTGATCTCTTAAGTGATGCTTATATTGAAAGCTCCTCTGAAAAAGCTATGGCTTATCAATCATGGTATGCAAATATTAAGTTTTTTAGTGAAAAACTTGGGCTAAATTTAGCACTTTGTAAAAAAACTCAGTAAAAATAACAAAACTAATTTTTGAACATATTGGAGCCATCAAAGAGACTTATTAAAAAGAGATGATCACAGTAAATTATGCAACTACTTTAAATTTAAACATGCTTTCACTTTTGAAGATTACCTCAATATTAAGAACAGAGATAAGAGAGTAATTTTAACTAGATTTAGAATAAGCAATCACGGTCTCCGCATAGAGAGAGGCCGTTATGAGCGAAAAATTGATGAACATGTGAAAAGTATTACACTGCCAAGATCAGAGAGAACATGCCAGTTTTGCTCAATGAACTCGGTTGAAGACGAAGAACATTTTTAATTTAAATGTACCCTTTATAATAATCAAAGAAAAACCTTTCTGGATGAAAAAAAATACCCATATTTATCCCAAATATCTGATAGCAATCTGCTTATTTTGTTCATGTCAAACGATAGCCTTCATTTTAACTCTTCATTATGTGAATTGCTATCCTCATTTTATGCATTGAGAGCTAAATAATTGCTTAGGTGAAACTTATTTAAAAAAAACACAAAAAAAACTTAGTTTTCACCAGTTCTTTGTCGCATTTTTATATGTAATCTTTATTTGTCAAGAAATCAACATTTAAATGATTTGTGACATAATTATATACATATATGACAATAAACAAAAAAAGACAACATCAAGTCTTTGAGTCTCCTGTCCTCAGTTCTGATGACTGTTTTATAAAGGAGGCAAGACTCTGAGTTTGCCTAAAATTTGTTGGGGATAATATTTTGGTTAAATTATATTGTTCAGAATGGTCAAAGTTTATTTCATAGTCTTTAAAAAGAATTTTTCTATAAATTTTGTTATGGTCACAATGAAGAAAAAAGTGGAGCTCATCATCAATACTATTTTGATTTTTACAATAATTACAAAAACGTTGATCTCTAGGAATTTTTTTATATCGTCCTTGTTCAATTTCAACAAAGTGGTCAGATATTCTAAATTTTGCTATATACATGACTTGTTTTTTCTTCTCTTGGCAATTAGAGTTATCCTTCTTTCCGTATAGAATGTACGCAACTGACTCCCCATAATGTATGTTTATCTGTATTAATATATGTTGTACTGTTAAATCAATCATCCTTAATCAGAACGATAGTGGTATGCGAGTGGGAGAGAAAGGCTTTTTATTTTTACTGTATGTGATAATATGCTTGTAATGAGCCCTATGATTAGGAAAATAAAATATCTAGTACAGAAAAAAACATATCATATGGAAAACTAGCTTTTTTAAAAATCAAATTTCCAAGAAAATACTGTTAGTCTGAACAAAGGGAAAAAATTATACATCTCTACGAATAAGAAATTGAACATAAAAAACAAGCATACATTACCGGAATATTAAATATATTTCTTGAAAACCGAAGATGTAACGTCATATCAAAACTTATAAAGGCTTGTGGTTGGACTTCTTTAAATGCTCCCCAATCATATACCTGATATGTTGAAATTTTATACCCATTCGTATACTAATAATATGAAAATTGTACCCATTCATAATTTTATTTATGGTGAAATTAAAAAAAAAGACATGTTTACAAATAACAGTAGTAAAACCATGACTTAAATTGAATGAAGCACTATTGATCTTGTCAGAATAATGCTAAGAAAATCAAGAAAAAAATCACTCCAGTATCAATATTGGAGAATGTACCTATTCATATATTTTCATTTTTAATTTAAAAGTATACTTGAATAAGAAAACATTCACTCAATCTTATAATTTAAGACCGAGTTCAGCCGCACGTCCGTTTATTCCAATTTATAGGCAGTCAACCCTCATCCTCGGTGTTCAAATTTCAAAATGACCTATTTTTACAGAAATTTGAAGTAACCCAAAATTGTTTTCCTCGTTACCAATTGCAGTTGAATGGTTGTCAACATCATCTTTGATTCATTGGTCCAGCCAAGCCTATGAGAGAATGTGCCAACAGCCAAATCTATATTGATATTTTCGTCATTTCAGGGAATGAGTCAAAATAATTTAATAGACAAACAGACAAAATATTCTTTTTACATATATTTTCAAAATTATGTGTATTTGAAAATTAAGTCTATTAGCTTTCGACAACGCAAAATCGGTATTTTTTTCCTGAATATATACACGGCACGATCGTAGATGTTAACTTAGTACCTAAATTTCAATTTTTACACATAAAAAAAATGAAAAATAAAATCTACGTCCTTGTGACATTGCTAACTCTTAAACAATACAGCCACAAATACCCGAGCATTCAATGAAAGCCAAAAAAACAATAAGAACTCCTAATTTTGACTAACATGACAAATTTAATAATAAATTTACTTACTTGAGATGAAACGATGCTGTTTTTAAGACCCGTGTTAACAAAGTATTGTCTTTCAAAAGGTGCATTTTACTAAGAATGGGTCTGTTTTATATAGTTCACTTCTACAAAATGCTTAGTCAATGTTTAAAATAAAGGTAATAACAAAACTACCGATCTTGAATGATCAATCTCATAGTCCAGAGAAAATGACAAAAACGAATCAGTCATACCGGAGAACTGGTGGATCGCAATGGTCCTGACTTGGTACAGGCATTTCAAACGAAATGGTGGGTTAAACCAGGTTTTATGGCGCCAAACCTCCCTCTTCCATTGCGATCTTAGGATCCGGTAATGACCATAGAACACAACATAGTTGTGAGACACAATAGGGATATTGAGGTGATCATCTCAATACAGCACACCAGTCAAACACTAATTAAAACAATTAACTATCATATCTTTTAACTCAATTTTGAACTTTTCTACTAGTGGCTGATAACGAAGAAAGAATTTTTTTAGTGATCGTATGAGACGTATTTTCTTATAGCCCTGCTTCAAAAGTCGGTCACGAAGAAACCGGTGTCTGATCAAAAAATCTGTGAAATGTGTGCAAGCTCTGGCATATCGAATAAGTTGAGAAATATAAACACCGTATGCAGAAGAAGTAGGTATATTGCTCTGTAGATTAGGAAAATTAATAATTTGAAAATTAAAATCGTCTCGTTTATCGTAAATTTTTGTACTGAGATGATCACCTGGTTCAAATTCGAGGTGCAAATCCAAGAAAGACGTGAAGCAATTAGATTCGGTGGTCTCTTTAATCTCCAATTCCGGAGGATATATTGAAGGAATCCAACTACCAAATGAAGTGTTATTGATAGAAAGGACATCGTCAATATATCTGAATGTAAGATTAAATTAAGATTAAATGTTTAATTGAGAGGTATTTAAGATTATTTACACTTTTCTCAAATTCGCATTCTCACGATTAACACCTATATCATACTACATCACGAACACCTTTCGGAAAAACATGAGAACACGAGAAAAAAAATAGTGTAGAAATTAATATTTCAGAATTAAAGTGTCTTTGGATAAGCAAAAATAGTCAGACGGGCAAACATTTCATAGCTTAATTGATACTCACATGTTTGTGCACACATGGCCAGGAAAACTCATGTTTTGTTTTGAATTCAGCAAGGAAGCGGAGGCACCAATTGGGCATTCGAGTGCCAAAAAAAAAACACGAAAGGGCAACGTCAAAACCAGTAACCACGAACACGAAAAGAACGATTCGAAGATTTCAAAACATATAAAACACGAAATCTGTCGAACATGAATCAACAACACGAATTCAAGTCGTAACGAGAGTGCACTCAGGTAATCCGAAAGGGTTAAGCAGTTCCTGATTGCTATAGCACACTAGTCGCGCTGCCATTTTACTAATCATTGTTTCAAATCTGATAAATGGAGATAAAACATAATCCTATGACAAACCAAACTCCGCACTCATCCGAGAGATAGAAATCACATATTTGTCTATGATCACATGATGTCTTCCTGAAAATTTCTTAAACCATGACACAACTGGGGAGCAACATAACCCTGTGTGAGCGATTTTAGTGTCAAGGAAATCGATGTAAGTCCCACAAGCTCAGGAATAACGAATCAATTTGAAACAGAACATATTGAAGATAACAGGAAAAGGTGAGATTAAGGAAACTAAGCCTATGTAGTGCACTATCTGGTGTAAAAAGTTTTTTTTTCACGTGCATTAAACGTGGCACTCTATGGTCAGCGGTCAGGCTTTCAGTTTAATAGGTTTGACCCCTCACCCTATTCAGCGACCTGGAGTACCTGAGTACCTATTCGCCATCCAGGTTCTAACCGAAAAATACAAATAAATTTGGATAATGTTGTATGTAAGGTTTTTCTACATTGTGATTATCGTATCAAAAACACACATGTTTACAACCCAAAAGGCCAATTTTACATCAACTCATCCTATATATAATATAAGGGATAGATACTTTAGTGGGAGTTTTCAAATCTAGGAGATTTTATGTATTTTTCGTTTCTTCTTTTTTTCCTTTTTATCGTTATCAAAAATTTTATTTAAAATAGTAAACATATATGTATAATACATATAAAATTCGTTGTCGATATTATTTTTTTCTTTTCGTTTAACATTTCCTTTTTGATTTAGAATAGGCCCAAAGAATATTGAAAGAAGCAGAGGTACCAATGGGGTATCTGAATGTCAAAACCAGTAAACACCAACAAGAACTTGACAAAAACAGACAACATGTAAAACATGGAAACACAAAATAACTGAATATCAATCAACAACACAAACTCCAGTCGAAACAAGAGTGAACTCAGGTGCTCCGGAAGAGTACGCAGTAAAAAAAACGAAAAAAAAATAATTGTGGTCATTTTCCCTTTCGAATTCGAACAAGAGGCTCACAGGAGCCTGAATCGCTCACATGGTCTTGATGTCAACCCTAGGAAGACTTTTGTATAGCTAAATGAGCTGAATGTTTAAGAAAAAGCTTTTTTCTATATGCAATAGTTTTCATTCTATAAGCAAAAAAGCACTATTTTTCACGTTCAAAGGGCCAAAACCCCTATAAGGGGTCACCTGACAACTTAGACCTAAAGAGACTTTTGTAGAGCTTAATGAACTGAATCTTTCAGCAAGGAATAGCTTTTCTCTTATCTGCAAAAGTTTTCAATCTATAAACCAAAAAAAAAATTTTCACCGTTAAGGAGGAGAACCCCTATAAGGGGTCATCTGACAACTTTGAACCTATGGTGACTTTTGTAGAACCAAATGAGCTGAACATTTTAGCAAGCAACAGCTTTTCTCTATCTGCAAAAGTTTTCATTCCATAGGCCAAAAACACTATTTTTCGTCTTTAAGGGGCTGTAACTCCTATAAGGGGTCATCTGACAACTTCGACCCTATGGTGACTTTTGTAGAACTAAATGAGCTGAACATTTAAGCAAGCAACAGCTTTTCTCTATCTGCAAAAGTTTTCATTCTTTAGGCAAAAAAACACTATATTTTGGCTTTAAGGGGCTGTAACCCCTATAAGGGGTCATCTGACAACTTTGACCCTTGGACACTTTTGTAGAGCTAAATTAGCTGATCATTTAAGCAACCAACAGCTTTTCTCTATCTGTAATAGTTTTTAGCTAGGCCCTAAACAGGAAGTTGATGTCTGACAGTCCTGAAAGTCGCTAAGGACATACAGTTTGTGATACTGAACCATCCTACCATGTTTCAAATCATTCTCATGAACGGTTCCTAAGAAAAGCTTGACGGAAATTCTTAAAGTCATGTTCACACATTTTCACATAAGCCTAAGTCCCAAACCATAAGTAGATGTCCGACAGGTCTGAAAATTGCTAAGGACGTATAGTTTGTCATACTAAACCATCCTACCAAGTTTCAAATCATTTACGTGTACGGTTCCTTAGAAAAGCTTGACGAAAATGTTCATAGTCATGGTCACATATTTTCACATTCGCCTAAGTCCCAAACAGGAAGAAGATGTCCGACAGGTCTGCAAATTGCTTAGGACATACAATTTGTCATACTTAACCGTCCTACCAAGTTTCAAATCATTCTCATTTATGGTTCCTTAGAAAAGCTTGACGGAAATTTTGTACGGACGGACGGACGTACGTACGGACGGACATGAGTAAAACTTAATGCCCCCCGACATGTCGTCGCGGGGGCATAAAAATATTAAAATTATAAATTGGCAATTAACGAATTAAGATATTAT
Source organism: Arcuatula senhousia (assembly GCA_963971305.1). Lineage (NCBI taxonomy): Eukaryota > Metazoa > Mollusca > Bivalvia > Mytilida > Mytilidae > Arcuatula > Arcuatula senhousia. Next base: position 20,769,363 of record OZ020308.1, on the reverse strand, counting down.
GTACAAATTAATTTATCTTATACATGTTATAAAACCGCATAAAATGTCACTTCCGCGTATGAAAACAAATGTTACATCCAACTATAGATGGTATCATCATTTATGACATCGATTTTACAAGTTTCATACAGAAATTAATTTTGAATAAATTTTATTACCTTTATTAAAGCAAGCAACAGCTTTTATCTATCTGCAAAAGTTTTCATTCTATAGGCCATTAACACTGTTTTTTCACCTTTAAGAGGCTGTAACCCCTATAAGGGGTCATCTGACAACTTTTACCCTTGGACACTTTTGTAGAGCTAAATTAGCTGATCATTTAAGCAACCAACAGCTTTTCTCTATCTGCAATAGTTTTTAGCTAGGCCCTAAACAGGAAGTTGATGTCTGACAGTCCTGAAAGTCGCTAAGGACATACAGTTTGTGATACTGAACCATCCTACCATGTTTCAAATCATTCTCATGAACGGTTCCTAAGAAAAGCTTGACGGAAATTCTTAAAGTCATGTTCATACATTTTCACATCAGCCTGAGTCCCAAACAGGAAGTAGATGTCCGACAGATCTGAAAATTGCTAAGGACGTATAGTTTGTCATACTTAACCATCCTACCAACTTTCAAATCATCCTCATGTACGGTTCCTGAGAAAAGCTTGACGAATTTTTTTTAAGTCATGCTTACACATTTTCACATCAGCCTAAGTCCCAAACCGTAAGTAGATGTCCGACAGGTCTGAAAATTGCTAAGGACGTATAGTTTGTCAAACTAAACCATCCTACCAAGTTTCAAATCATTATCGTGTACGGTTCTTTAGAAAAGCTTGACGAAAATTTTCATAGTCATTGTCACATATTTTCACATTCGCCTAAGTCCCAAACAGGAAGAAGATGTCCGACAGGTCTGCAAATTGCTTAGGACATACAGTTTGTCATACTAAACCATCCTGTTAAGTTTCAAATCATTCTCATTTACGGTTCCTTAGATAAGCTTGACGGAAATTTCGTACGTACGGACGGACGTACGTACGGACGGACATGAGTAAAACTTAATGCCCCCCGACATGTCGTCGCGGTGGCATAAAAATATTAAAATTATAAACTGGCAATTAACGAATTAAGATATTATGTACAAATTAATTTATCTTATACATGTTATAAAACCGCATAAAATGTCACTTTCGCGTATGAAAACAAATGTTACATCCAACTATAGATGGTATCAACATGTATGACATCGATTTTACAAGTTTCATACAGAAATTAATTTTGAATAAATTTTATTACCTTTATTTTTGGATTGCATCAAATCATCTTGGCTTTATCGTAATTTAGATGAAACATGTTTTTTGACATTTCTACCATTTTACCGAAATTGTTATAGTTAAGATAAATGCAGCAACATTTATAAAATATTCTACTTATTTGCTTTTATTCAGATATAAAACGATCGATGTTACCACTATATAAAATTAGTAAATTCAGTGCTTACATCTAAAAACAAATATTATGGACTAATCTAAGATATTGATGCACGAAAGTTTCGTCTATTTAAGAAAACATCAGCTTAATCTAAAGACAAATGAGGTATTATCTAATCCGAGCTGAGTTTCCAGTTAAAAAAAATGAAAGAAATTTAATAAATTTTAAAATACAAAACAAAACCAAAGTGTGATATGAGGAATGAAAACTAATGTCTTGTACAGTGGTTATGCATATTTATGTTAAGCGATTCATTGTAAGGCAAGACGCTCTTTCAAGGTAATTACGATAATTCCCACAAGCTCTGAACTGACGAATTAGTCGTGATATGTTAACTTCATTAGGGAGGGTTGAATTCATCACGTGGTTTGCTAAAACTCTGTAACAAAAAGGTAGTTATACGTTTATCATCTTTTATCAAACAAATAGGTCCATTATTTTAATCCTGTGGACTCACTATCCCCCATGTTTTGATATCGTTTATTATGTAATATATCGTATTATCTGTATTACTGTGTATTAATTGTAATAATTTGCTTATGTTGCACAGAAATGTGCCTGAGTTCTGAAATAAAATCCTGAATCTTGCATTAAATGAGAGTCTACCATGAGTGTCTATTTCGAGCTGTACATCTTCATATGAAGCAGACTCACTATAATCAATAGTGTCTATTATCTCTAGTTCTTTAATAGGGATATGTCATCTAATTGAGAATTGTAGAGTGAATGGATATCATCCTTATAACAAAAAATGAGGTTAGAAGAAAGAAACTAGAGGCTCCCAGGAGCCTGAATCGCTCACCTGATCTCTTATGCCAAAGTTTGAATAAATTTCACAAACTTTCAAGTATACAAAGTTGCAAAACAATCCCTTCAGTGGTTTCAGAGAAGATTTTTGAAAATCAGTTTAAATTAATAGAAATTCAAGGGCAATAACTCCTATAAGGACCTTTTGATGCTGAATAAGAAAAATTGCTTCGGTTTTTCTTTATCTCTTATACTTTTCGAGTTATAAGCCAAAAACAATGGTCTGACCCCCCTGTTCTATTTTTAGCAATGGTTGGTTGGTTGACATGTATATAATTCACAAACTTGGTAGAGGACATCCTAAAGATCAAGTATACCAAGTATCAATGCAATCCCTTCAGTGGTTTCAGAGAAGAAGATTTTTGAAAATGAGTTAATATTAATGAAAAACAGTTAAAGGGGAATAACTCTTAAACGGCTGATCTGACAATTTTGACCCTGAATCATTTTTGTAGATCTCAATGAGCCTAACAATTTTGCAATACTAACTTTTTCTCTAGCTCTAACGGTTTTCAAGATATAGTCCAAAAACTGCTAAAATGGTCAATTTTGATGATTAAAGGGCAATAACTCCTATAAGGAGTCGTTTTACAACTTCGACTCAATGGAGAGATTTGTAGAGCTTTTGATGCTGAACATGAAAGGTTGCTTCGGATTTTCTTTATCTCTTATACTTTTCGAGTTATAAGCCAAAAACAATGGTCTGACCCCCCTGTTCTATTTTTAGCAACGGCCGCCATGTCGGTTGGTCGATGTGTATATAATTCACAAACTTGGTAGAGGACATCCTAATGATCAAGTATACCAAGTATCAATGCAATCCCTTTAGTAGTTTCAGAGAAAAAGATTTTTGAAAATCAGTTAAAATTATTGGAAAAACAGTTAAAGGGGAATAACTCTTAAACGGCTGATCTGACAATTTTGACCCTGAAATCATTTTTGTAGATCTCAATGAGCTTAACAATTCTGCAATGCTAACTTTTCCTCTAGCTCTAACGGTTTTCAAGATATAGTCCAAAAACTGCTAAAATGGTCAATTTTGATGATCAAAGGGCAATAACTCCTGTAAGGAGTCGTTTCACAACTTCGACTCAATAAAGAGATTTGTAGAGCTTTTGATGCTGAACATGATTGGTTGCTTCGGATTTTCTCTATCTCTTATACTTTTCGAGTTATAAGCCAAAAACAATGGTCTGACCCCCTGTTCTATTTTAGCAACGGCCGCCATGTTGGTTGGTCGACGTGTATATAATTCACAAACTTGGTAGAGGACATCCTAATGATCAAGTATACCAAGTATCAATGCAATCCCTTCAGTGGTTTCAGAGAAGAAGATTTTTGAAAATCAGTTAAAATTAATGGAAAAAAACAGTTAAAGGGGAATAACTCTTAAGCGGCTGATCTGACAATTTTGACCCTGAATCATTTTTGTAGATCTCAATGAGCTTAACAATTTTGCAATACTAACTTTTTCTCTAGCTCTAACGGTTTTCAAGATATAGTCCAAAAACTTCTAAAATGGTCAATTTTGATGATTAAAGGGCAATAACTCCTATAAGGAGTCGTTTTACAGCTTCGACTCAATGGAGAGATTTGTAGAGCTTTTGATGCTGAACATGGAAGGTTGCATCAGATTTATTCTATCTCTTATGCTTTTCGAGTTATAAGCAAAAAACAATGGTCTGACCCCCCTGTTCTATTTTTAGCAACGGCGGCCATGTTGGTTGGTCGACCTGTATATAATTCACAAACTTGGTAGAGGACATCCTAAAGATCAAGTGCACAAAGTTTCAAAGCAATCCCTTTAGTAGTTTCAGAGAAGAAGATCTTTGAAGAAAAGTTAACGACGGACGACGGACGACGGACGACGGACGCCTAACGATGACAATAGCTCACATGACCCTTCGGGTCAGGTGAGCTAAAAAAGAAATGTTCTACAAACTTTTTTGTCTTGTAGTAATTGGAAGAAATCTGCTTCATATGAATAAAAAACAAGGTGCACCATTAGTTTCCATAGAATATCAATTGTTTTCTGAAATGCGCGTCATTCAAACTGAACAAATATGTTGTCAATATAAAGTTTAGCATGTCAATTATTTTGTTCGTGTACATTTGTTCCTTTCTTAGACTCATGAGGACAAAGTAAGTCTTTGCACAATCGAACACCAGGTATTTGATCCTGCGTTTCATATCTGCCATTAAAACTAGCTGTCCATCGTAGTGTAAGAAACAGGGTTTCTTATTTCTCTGTTTTAATAGGCATTTTATAACCTGATTCATCAGATGTTATTTGACATACGCATAATGTGTTGCAGAAAGCATTGTATGAAAGATCAGTCACATCAAAAGGAAGAAAGTAATCTTGATTTATAATCAGAAAAGCAAAAGAATCTTTGTCATTGGGTCAGCTATACAAATCACTTAAACAAAAATAAAAGTACGCTTATCATAAGATTTGCAAGACATTAGAAGATGCCGGATGGTAGTCAAACCCGAAGGAAGCTACCAGGCAGAAGGTGGATGTTCTCAGCCCAAAAGAAGTTTAAAAAATTGAATGCTGGAACGTCTGCACCTCATATCAGACAGGCAAATAAGCACAAGTCATAAAGGTGATGGACAACTACAATATCCTTATGCTAGGGGCCAGTGAAACCAGATGGACTGGAAATGGCACACGAAATCTTGCCTCAGGACATCAGAATATTTATTCGGGGAGAGATGATGACCATCATATTAGTGGAGTCAGTTTGATTATAACAAAAGATATCAGCAAATATCTAATGGGTTGGAAGCCATACAGTGACAGAATATTGACTGCAAGGTTTCATTCAAAATTTGTAAAGTTGACTGTGGTAGTTTGTGATGCACCAACAAAAGATAAGGAGAATGAGGTGAAGGAAGACTTCTACAACCAATTACAAAAAGTAGTCGAGGCAACACCTGTACATCATGTTCTTTTACTGGGAGATCTAAATGTAAAGGTTGGATCCATCAACGAAGGCAAGGAAAGTAAAATGGGAACAAATTACTGAGTGAAGTAAACAACAATGGCAACAGGCTTATTGATTTTTGCTACTAAATGACGAATAGGAGCTAACTATTGACAACTTCAATACCATCCTTGTAGAAGCTGGAATGAAAACTTTAGGAAAGAAAAGAAGAAAGAAAGAAGAGTGGACTACATCTGAAACATGTGAATACACCTTTCCACTATTTGCTGCTATGCCCCTCCCACTGATAAGAATGCATAACAACACAGCTTCCTCGGACAAGCTAATCAACAAAATGGCTGCTGCTATAGATAATGATAAGGAAAAATAGAAATTGATCATGATTTAAAACAGTTGAATAAACATACTTTTAAGATTAACAAGTACTGAAAGTTGTCACACTGATTGCAGTATACATTAAATGAATATGAAATATTTTTATAATGTTATAAATTAACTAAAATCAGTCAGTTTTATGCTTAATGTACTAGTACTGTTTATATTACCTTTTTACAATTTTGATTCAATAATAAAATACAAACACGGAAGTCTAATTTTTAAAATTAAAAAAAATAATAAGTATAAAAACAGAATAAAAAGGAATATTTTATATAAATTTATATAACAATAAATAAAATCATTCATTATACTATTATTAAACTTTAAGATGAAGATTATAACTTATATAAGAAACATTTGAACACTCACAAATTTACATTAGGTGCAGTTTTTACAAATTCTACAGTTAAAGAATTCCAACATTTTAATCAAACTTCAAAAGAAGAAGTACAATTACACTCTTTGTAATTTAAAACAAAACTAAATTTATTTTAATTTAATTATAATATTTTTAACAATTGAAATTATTTAGTCTTTTAAAGATTTAATTGTACATGTATTATTAAAGTACATGTATGTACATGTATGTATGCTTCACTTTTGTACATATTAATTTATTTTGTATTTTAAACAATGAAAATTGAACAGTATTTGGGTTTATATTAAAGATTTAATGGTCTATACCTAATTAATAAAACCCTCTTTTTACTAAGGTAAAATATTATTTTCAAATTTTCTTTTTTCTTAAGCATACAAAGTAATGATGAAATTTTACTATCTCTAAAAATTATCAAGATCTCATGGTTAATTATTTGATAAATGACTTAAGAAATTAGCCTAATTTACTATAGTTTGTATAGCAAGATATCACAGCTTGTCCGAGGTTATGTCGGACACCATGTGCTCTTATCTTTTGTTTACACATGTGATCAATTTACAAGATGCTATTGGCTAATCAGTAGATGATAGACAGCAGAGTGGAAAGGTGTATTAGTTGAAAAGAGGCACAATGCCAAACAAAAATATTAGCAACAAAGTCGGCAAGAAAAGTTAACGAACTTAAAGAGAGGTATTCACGAAAAGAACAAATAGACTATGTTGACAAATTAGCCATAAAAGTTGAAGAGACAGCCTAAAAACAAGACATGGGTTCATTGTACAGGATATCACTGAGTAAAGGGTTTACCAGCATAGAAACAGCAGGATGGGAAACTTGCATCTAGCATTGAAGAAGAAATGGAATGCCGGAAGAACCATTTCAAGAAAGTCTTAAACCAAGAACTTCCAACCTTAGATACAGAAACTATTGAAAGGGAAGAACAGCTTGACAAAGACAACACTAAGCCATCGGAAGATGAGTTTAAAAAAAAGGCAATTAAGTCACTACGGAATGGAAAATATCCAGGAATAGACCAAGTAACTGCAGAAATATTAAAGGTTGAAGAAATAGAAACACCAAAACTACTGACAAAATTACTCCGTCAGATATGGGAAATAGAAACAGCACCAGCAGATTGGAATATTGGTCTAATAGTAAAGCTGCCAAGATCTCTCAGATGCCATCAACTGGAAAGGTATTATGCTTTTGTCAATTACAAGAAAAATGCTGCGTAAGATTATCCTTAATAGAGTATCAGCAGGTTTCAAAAAAGGGTAGTCCCGCATAGACAAATATTTGAGCAGTGCAATGAATGGAACACAACTCTATATTCAAACTTCATCGACTTCTTAAAAGCATTCGATAGTATTCACCGTCCAGCTCTTTGGATATGGTATACCTTAAAAGACCATTTCAATTATCAAGATGTTGTATAAAGACTTCCAAGCGAAAGTAATCTGTTCAAACCAACTTACAGAAAGCTTCCACATCAATACTAGAGTTCGCCAGGGATGTATTCTTTCTCCCCTTCTCTTTACTTTTTGTGTGGACTGGCTTATGAGATGTACCATTCAAGGAACAAACAGAGAAATAGCATGGACTTTTTACACCAGCCTAGAAGATCTTGATTTGCAGATGACATTACCCTGCTAGCACAGCGCCACAGGGATAACCAAAGCAAAACCAATGATCTAGTAAGTTATGGAAAACAGATAGGCTTGAAAGTGAACAACAAAAAGACAAAAAATATGAAAGTAAATTCTACCGTTGAAAACGAAGTGAGAATAGATAACAGCAAAATTGAAGAAGTTGATAGTTTTATATACCATGGTAGCAAGATCAGTGCCTATGGCGATTCATTGTGATGTCGAAAACAGAATATCGAAAGCCAATTTGCATTTGTAAGTCTTAGAAACATCTGGAAATCCAGCAAAATCAAAACAAAAATAAAACTGAGAATTGTCAAAACAAATGCAATCGCTGTCCTCCTGTATGGCTCTGAGTCATGGAAAGTCACCAAAAACATAATCCAAAACTGGACACCTTCCGAACAAAATGTCTGCGTCGAACTTTGAAAATCTTTTGGCCTCAGAAAAATACAACCAATGAACTGTATGAAAGAACCAAGACTGTACCTTTAACATCATTGATTAAAGAGATGAGATGAAAATTTAATTGATTGGCCATGTGTGCAGAATGGAAACTTCAGAAATACCAAAAGAAGCAATGAGATATACACCACCTGGAAAACAAAGTAGAAAAAGACCAAGGGAAACATGGCGGAGGCATGTAGAAAAAAAAATGAAGGACGAAGGGTGGACGTGGGGCATGGTCCAGAGAATGGCAGCAGACAGAGTTGGCGGTCCTCGGTCAGGGCATCATGTGCTACCTAGGACGAAGAGGACTAAGTGAGTAAGTAAGAAGATGCTGTTGAAGTTATAGAAACATTTGAAGAAATAATCAACAACCATAATAAAACCCCTAGATTTTTAGTTTAAATGATGTAAAGTACGATGATGAAATTAAATCAAGTATCGGCAAAGAGGGAGACACAAATTTTGTTGGTAGCAAAGTCCAGTCAGCACAGATGATTAACAGAAAGCCCACAAACAAACAACACAAAAGAAGTAAAAGATGTTTTATTTGCAATTTAATTGGCAATTTCTAGAGGGACTGTCTATAACTTATGGTCACATAAGAGTAACATAATCTTTCCAGCAACAAACGTCAATCATCAAAATCATTTATCTAGAAGATGACAAAGATAAAAACCTTCACGTACACCTTCATGGGATAAATATTAAAATTTAAAATAAAATGGTCCAGTTCAGAATTGAAATACCAGATTTTCGTTTGGGGGAAATAACGCAAATTATGGCATTAAAAACAAACAGTCAATTAGGCCGTTTTTGAAGTTTTAGGACATGACTTTAGAATTTAAAAGAAATTAACATTTGGAGGAAATCCAAACACTATATATAAATGTTCGGGTATTAGTTTATTGGAATATCTTGCGCAAGTACTCGGGTATGGGATTTACCTGTGCCTGGAAAAAAATCTGCCCGATCACCCGGTGGCTCACCAAGCTTGGTCAAAGTGTGGATAAGGTCACAATAGATAAGGAAATAGCCATGGAGGGTTTTTTTTCAGGAAGAGAAAGAGGAGATTAATATAATAAAATTTACATATTCCTGGATTATTTGGTTAATGCCATCTAAAGCTACTGTGCAAAAGGAAACATTTGACAAGAATAAATGTTGGAATAAGACAAATTAAAATGAAAAATACTTTAAGCGAAGCTGGCACCTGCCTGAATATCAATGTGGATAAAGTAATGGTTGAGACGGAGAAATAAAATAATAGAATTTGTTTTACCTTGTTTTATTTTAAACACAAGGATCATACTAACCATTCCATCACAAGAGTAGTTGACGATAATTCAAAATATAATATCTTTTTAAGATGACAAAGAACTAGAAAGAAATTTAATGAAAAACTTTTAGGTAATCTATAGAATGCGTCTTTTAGAAAATAGAAATCAAAGCACTTCCAGCACTGAAAACACATGTGCAGTCAACCACTATGATGGTAGCTGTAATGAAACAAGTGGCATATTTATAGACAGATGAGCTTGGGTTTACTGTGGAAAACCAATAATTGTAGTGGTAGACCTGTATGACCAGGAGAACCACGAGTTTAATTGTATAGATTCTATCATTCAGAAGTAACCAGGCCTGAATGACTTACATGTATGGAGCAAGGAGGAATCATTGAGAAACTAGATAACTTTTAGAGGTGGTTATGAGGAAATCACAGACTCAAAAGCAAAGCATTTGTAATTGGGAACCAGAGGGTACTCATGCCTGAAGTATTCATTTACATGATGAAGGCTTGAGTTTACCAAGAATATAATAAAAGAAAGTTATCATTGAAAACCAGAGTGTGCACATGAATGGCTGGTAAGTCATTAGCAGTGAGCGTGGTCTTTAGGGGTAACATAAGTCAGTAACAAGAGCCAACAGAGATAAGATCAGAAGAATGAGCTGCCTATGAAGTTGCTTGATGTTTCGATGTTAGAGTTAACGAAGGAGAAAAATGTTAAAATTATCACAACAGCAACAGCAAACATTGAGATAACATGGGAGATGAAGAGAAAGGGACAGATCGTACTGAAACAATGATGATGAAAACAAGGATGACAGGCATTTAATTGATAACCATGAGCAGGATGAGGATACATGGGATGAAACCGACAATGAAGATGAAGACAGCGACTTTGTAAAAACAATGAACAATTCAATGACATTTCATTCATTGTAATATTTCTGTTCATGCATTGAATTCAGGAGAATTCATTGTCTTTAGTCTGGGGCGTGTAAGAACGGGTGTTGTTTTTTATTGTAAGACTCTGTTTAGGCATTTTAACCTTGTTCACTAGATATTATTTGACATACGTATATTGTGTTGCAGTTTTCATTGTGTGAAAGATCAGTCAGATCAATATGAAGAAAATAATCTTGATTTATTATCAGTGAAAGTTTGACCTTTTTTTTTGCAATGAGAAACCAAGTCAAAGGCCTGTACCAAGGCTTAGTCTCAAATTTTTACCTTTTCAGTTATGGATTTAATGCACGTTTTCATGCCAATGATAAGATTCCTGTTCATACTTTATTGCTAGGAAGTCTTTAATAATACAGAAATAAGTCTATTGCATTTTTGTTGCCATTTTGCTGGCTAAAATCATCTTGGGAATGAATATTAACATCGCTCTTTTAAAAGTGATTCTGTCAATCGAGTGTCACTAGAAAGCTTCCAAATGTAAATCAAATTCAATTTATAGAGTGCCGTCTGATCATTTCATGAAGTTATGTAAGTAAAAGTAACGAACTTCACGTCGTATTTTGATAACTTGATATCTTTGTTTTATGCATTGCTATACACGTCAAAAGTGGTATCAGAACGTTAATCTAACGTTTCTTGGTAGAAGTTTATGGATGCATCAAAAAAGAATAAAAAAAACAAGAAGCAAACCCCCGGCACACTATTTATTTGAATCTGGTGTCTCTTGGACCATTATATTTATATATATATATATAGTTCCGGATAATGAAAAGGATTAACGTTGATTGGTTACTTAAATCATGTGATGTGCTAAAAATGTGAGCGAGCACTTTACATAGGCTTATAGCTGTACGTTTTTCCAGCGGCAAAAAACACCTTGAAATAAGGAATGTAATGGACGGTGCTTAGATAGAATAGACCTAGACGTTTATATTAGAGAATCGTATTGAAACATTTAAATTGAGGCAGCCATGAAGAAACGTCAATAGTATATGCTAATCCAGCAGTCATAGCTAGCAAGCTAGGAATATCGGATTTTTGACTCTTAGGAATCAGGCTGTTCAACACAAGGATCTTGGACTTGGAGCCCTTTCTTAGTGGACGCCAGGAACTATCTGCTTAACATTGGATTCGACATCTTGGACTTAGAGGACGCCAGGAGGCAAGCAACCAAACATTAGATTCGACACCTTGGACTTTGTGGACGCCAGAAATCAAGCTGCCAACCACTGTATTCGACATGTTAGACTTGGAGGACGATAGAAAGCAGGCTATTTATTATAAGGTAAACAAAACAATAGTTTAGAAGGTAAAACCACATTTAAAAGGTAAAATCCAAACAAGAAAATCACAATAAAAGGTAAAAATTAATAGTAAAAAATAAAAGATGCCCAAATTTTCGGACTGCAGTCCTTCCTCAGGTGTTTAAAGAACAAGAACGATGTGGACACATTAGCTGACCAGAACCGAATGGGATTTATTTAATATAAGGATCTTGGACTTGGAACCCTTACTTGGTGGACGCCAGGACGCCAGCTGCCAAACATTGGATTCGGAATCTTTGACTTAGAGGACTCCAGAAAGCAAGCTACCAACCATTGGATTCGACATGTTGGACTTGGAGGACGATAGAAAGCAGGCTGTTTAATATAAGGATCTTGGACTTGGAACCCTTACTTGGTGGACGCAAGGAAGAAAGCCGCCAATCATTCGATTCAAAATCTTTGACTTGGAGGACGCAAGGAAGCAAGCTACCAAATATTTGATCATGGATTCGGAACATTTACCTGTGGAACACTTTGAAGATAGCCGCCAAACATAGGATCTTGGACCAGGACACCGCGAACTAAAAGGGTACTTGGATCGGAAAACTTATGACCCTGTGACAATAAACGTTAGATGCCAAAGGATTTGAACATATAGGACTTCTACCTTTGGTACTCGCAATTAGAAAACTTAGAAATCGGAGGAACAGACGTCACTTGCTCAATACGGAGGATGAACCCATATATCTTTATCTTAGGGTTTGGAAGGAAATGAAACCTTGTGGATGAACGCCGCTGGAGAGGACGACCTGATTTATAAAACTGCTATCACCCAACACGTCGGATACATTCTGTACTTATTGTATCTCATTTAAAAAAAAATGTTACGCTGTAGGCTGAGAAAACAATAAATTGCCAAACAGACACAGCTAGTACTTAATTTTCAACATGATAATTTTTCAATAAACATCACAAATAACTTGAAATATGACTGATGTATCATGATACAAATATAAAGTGCAAAGAGTTGAGGAAAAAAGCAAAGAAAATCAACTCAAGAAACTCAAATAAATAATAACAATCTCCATTTTCTGTTAAGCCCATTAAAATAGTCAAAGAAATACCTAACAAGTTAGTACGATTATTGTACGAATCATTTACAAACCACCACGGTCGTGTTGCAGACAGGGCACAGCCGAGGTTACTAACAGTAATTTGAGTTGTGCATGTGGCATACAAGTATTAAGCAAGGATCGATCCAGATGGAACCAAAAGGGTGCTCCCCCTTTGGTGGAAAAATTGAGTTGGATATTTAGGTAATCATTGAAGCATGATAAAACTGGTTCCCTCAGCTAGTTACTGGTTCCTTTACTCAATTGCTGCATCCGCCACTGTTAAGCGTGGACAAATCGAACGTTTTGATGCTGTTACGAGATTAAATTGATTTAGAGTTACGAATCCTTATCAGTTTTTAGTCTTTAAAAATTACATTGACACTACTTCAGAAATAAAAACAATAGATATATTTCTGAGGCCAGAGTTTTTTGGCCGTCTGTATTGAAATCAACATAACTGAAAGAGGTTCAGTGGTACATTTCCGTAAAGTGGTGGTGTATGAAAGAGACATGTGAAAAGGTTATTGGTAAAAAGACAAGAGAACACAAGGAAGGAAGTTCTCTGATTTTGACTTATGATTATATTAATTTTGCAAAATATTATATGTTAATAAGAGCTTTACTTATCTAGATCTTCAGCTTTTTTTCTTAAAAAATATATAATAGAAGTATTCCCGGGCTAAACATGGAAAAAATATTTGTGTGTGAAAAAGGCTTTAGATTTTTTTACAAATATAAATTGTTTATTTTCATATTATTCTAAAATAAGAATGATTGTTGATACATTTTGTCCTACAGACCGGCCCAAGTTGTTCTCTGGCCGAGTTGTCTGGCATTCTGATAAGTGTAGCCTCTCTTTCTAAGATCAAAGAAAGAAAAGCTTCTAAAGCAGATTTGAACAACTGCAAGACCAGAGCATCAAAGGCAGCAGCCCAACACCAATACAAAGATTAGCACAAAGGGGTAAAAGCGTCAATTAAAAAGGATCGTAAGAACTACATTGAAAATCTAGAAAATGATGCGAAAGAAGCAGCTGGCAAGAAAAACATGAAGGAATTCTACAACATCACGAGAAAACGGATATCTGAAAAGCCTGTTAAAAGCAAAGCTGGGGATATTATCACAGATGAAAAGGAACAACTTTATCGTTGGAAAGAGCATTTTGAAGAACTTTTAAACCGACCAATTCCAGCCGATCCACCAGTCATCACACCCAGAGAAACTCCTCTTAACATTAACACTAACAAACCAACAAAGATGGAGATGAAAAGAGCAATTAATACCTTAACAAATGGGAAGGCATCTGGTCCAGACGGCCATTAAAACAGGCACAAATATATCAGTAGATATGTTACATAACCTACTAGGAAAGATCTGGGATGAAGAAAATGTGCCTTCTGAATGGAAACATGGACATATAATAAAGTTACCAAAGAAAGGAGATTTAGGAGAGTGTAAAAACTAGAGGGGAATAACTCTTTTATCTGTCCCCAGTAAGATCCTTAATCGAATTTTGCTAGACAGAATGAAAACAGCTGTTGATACATATCTTCGAGATGAACAAGCAGGTTTTGGGCAAAATCGGTGATGCACAGATCCAATTACCATATCAAGCATAATAATTGAACAGTAAATAGAATGGAATACACCATTACACAGGTGTTTGTGGACTTTGAGAAGGCTTTTGATAGCATTGACAGATCATCTCTTTGGAAGCTCCTGCAACACCATGGCATATCAGAGAAAATGATAAAAATCATAAGATCGGCCTATGAACCAAGTACTTATCAGGTCATCCACAAAATACTCTCACAGAACCCTTTAGCATTCTAACAGGAGTCCGCCAAGGCTGCTTACTATCACCTTTTCTTTTTTTGCTGGCTGTCAACTGGGCAATGACAACAACAACATCGTCACATTCAAGAAGTATTCAGTGGACATTACAAAAACATCTTGAAGATTTGGACTTTGCAGACGATATTGCCCTTATGTTATACAAGCAAAGAGATCTCAAAGCAAAGACAGAAACTTTAGAACAAAAGGGTAAAAGATTGGCTTCACATAAACCATGGAAAAACAAAAACAATGAGAATCAACGCTACAAATTCAGCCAAACTTGAAGTAAGTGGGAAAGAACTAGAGGATGTTGAACAATTTACATATCTTGGAAGCATTGTGAGTAGTGATGGGGGGGGACAGATAGAGATATAAAGAGTAGGATAGGAAAAGCTGCAGCTGTCTTTAAAACCTTACGCCCAATTTGGACATCTTCAAAAATTTCAAAAAACACCAAGCTCAAGATTTTAATACCAATGTTCAGTCTGTATTGTTATATGCATCTGAGACCTGGCGTACGACAAAAAACAGCAATACACAAGGTTGAAGTATACACCAACAGATGCTTGAGAACAATACTAAAGATCAAATTGCAAGACAAAGTAACAAATGAAGAACTTTGGAAGAGGGCAAAACAACTTCCAATTGATACCCAGATAAAAAAGAGCAAATGGTCCTGGATTGGTCATACACTAAGAAAGCTAAAAACCACCATAGTGAACCAAGCTCTCATGTGGAATCCACGAGGGCAGAGAAAATGAAGTAGACCAAGAAGCTCCTGGAGAAGATCAACAGAACAGGAGACAAAACACCTAGGAAAGACATGGGGTCAAATCGACAAACTAGCCCAGGACAGAAGAAAATAGAAATCCTTCCTCGACGACCTATGTCCTGCCACGGATGAAAGGGTTTAAGTGAAGTACCTTATTCAATTATCAAATAAGATATGGGGAAAAGTTTATTAACTTATTTTATTCATTGCAGATTAGTTTGAATTACCAGTGATATATACAACAGAAATAGTTAGTTATACAAACAACAAGGTGCAGTACTTTAGTTTAAACATATTTAATTTGCAAAATAGGCAAAATGGATTATACACATTCAAGTTAAACTAACTTATAAAGTCTTCTCCAACATAAACATTTAACAAGGTGTATTTTTGTTCAATAGATATTCAGAGATAAAGAAAATGTTTTTAATAAATTTATTATTCTTAGTTTAATATTTGATGTTTTATTGTATATCGATATCAATTTTACAATATCAGCTACTAAGGAGCAAACATGGATTTTAGACAAAACTTCATTTTCCAGATGAAACAACCAATCAAATGACGCCAAATGTATCTACAAAAGACAAAATCCCTTAAAAGACAGCTTTCTATCCCAAACACCCATACACCTTGGTTCAAGTGGAAAACTTTCTATTTTCCCGAAAGGTAAGAGCACTTTTAACAATTTTATAATAATACTTGAATGGTATATATTTTTGGAGGTTTTTTTTTATTAAACGGCTTATCATTTGGAGTTTTCAGTGATGATAATTGATAATAAACGTTCCAAAGTTTAGTGAATACAAGGAAATATATAGGTCCATATAGAAAGCAAATATATAATATTCCTATAACGTAAACAAATATGTTGCTTGACTACATGAAAACTAGCATATAAAGGGATAGCCATAGATTTGAGAAAATCCTCAAGTTTAAGATGTTTTGTGAAATCTTAATATGATATTCCAATTACACGTGCTACCATTTACGATAGATTATGATTTGTCTCTTAATGTAAATTACTAGAAAAAACTGAATAGAGATTTTTTTCTTGGGCGGTGTTCTCGGTAGTATCCTAAACTTTGTCGAAGCGTCTCAAGTTTTGAGACTGACTTAAGATCATATTTAGATCATCGTAATTTGTTTCTCGAAACTATTTAAGGTTCATCTGTACCTTTCTTTAAAACATTGCGTTATTTTTAATCTACTTTCAGTATATGCACAGCCAAAACTGCACATAATATTGAAATATAAAGTGTAGCTGGACCTAGATATTAAAAATTCTTACCTTTTCTCTATGAATTCTTCCCGAAAAAAATCCCTTATTTCAGAGATCTCTTTTTTCTCCGCTTTTAAAAACACACGATTTAAGGCTTATATCTCTTTCACCCTTTCTTGTGGCCTCAAATTTCATGCAACTTTCAATAAGAGATTTTACTAAAAGTGTTCACTTCGTTTCATGTAAGAGGCACAATAGGGATAGATTGTCCTTTTTCAATTTAAAATCTTACCAGGAAAAAAAGATATCTTTATTTTTCAGGAACTTAAAATGAAAAATTGATAGAAATTGAATCAGAAATTACCATATCTAGGTACAGCTATGCTTTATTTTATTATTTTATTTGTAGTTTTTGTTCTGCATATACTAACAAATTGGTAGAAATTTTTAACGACATGTCTTTTATAAGTAGATCTCAATAAAGATTTAATCAAATTGTTATTCGAACAAAATTAGGTTTTAACTCTTGTAACTAAAATTCTCTTTCATATTAATACCAAAAAAAATATAATTTTGAATTCTTAAAATAAAAGTCATCGATTTATTAGCTACAGTTTTTCTTTGAAATCATAACAATTTGCCCTTAAATAATAAGAATAACAAATAGGATTAACGAAGAATGTAAAGATAAGTTAAAAGTTTGGTTTTTTAAAAACTATAGTGAAGTATAGCGTATAAAAAATGTAACACTTAAGATTGAATAGTCTAAAGACATCTAATTTTATCCTAAAAATTTGACCAAGTCTAAAATAAAATGGCTTCGAGAACACGACTTAGACAAATCTTTCGATGGTCTATATTTTTATGATAAAATTTAATTATTAGACGGTCCTAAGACCATTATATATAGAAATGTATTAGAACAGCTTCAATTTACATCCTACCCAATGTTTTAAGATGGTTCTAAGACCATTCTAAAAAAAGCTCCTAAACGATGTCTTACCACATGTGTTAGGATAATTTTATTGACACGGACACAGATAGCTTCAAGAACACTGCCCCTGGTTTCTCTACCTACCAATATTTTTGTTTGTTGTAGTCTTGGGGCTTTTGTGCTTTTGTCATTTTGTCTTTCATGCCATCCTTAACTTTATCCTTTTATTGCTGTTTTTTATTCAGTACAGCTAGACTTGAAATCTATTTTTTTTTCCATTCAAGATGAATTTGAAATGAAAATTAAAAATAAAATGTCACTTAATTACCTACCTTTTTCAAGACACGCACATACTTTTTTTGTATCATTACCAAAAAAAATTGTGTTTTTGGTCTTTCTTTTTTATATAATGACTTCGTTGTTAATTTAATTTTGACCATGAATTTGTTAAGGTTAAATTCAATTGCAAATTTATTTTCAAAATGATACATTTGCACTCAGTATTTTTCTAATAAAATGAAACTATTAAAATTTATTTTTGTAGAAGTTGGTACTTTACGGTAGATATATTGAGAAAACATGTTTTTCTTTCTGTTGATTGCATCATTCACCGTTCTTGGTAGCGGGTTTGCCGAAGAGGATGTTCTTGAACTATTTCCAGAATATGAGGCATTCCAGGCCGAATTTAAAGCTTACAAGAATGCCACCGATGCAAAAATTGCTACCGTGGAATCTGGTGTAACAAGACTTGGAGGTAAACAGAAGTAACAAAACTTAAAGTAAGGCAAGCAAGAAAAGTACATGAAGTATACAACCTTATATACTGTGTGTATCAAAAGCGTCATTCACAAATTCAAACTACCGAATTATGTCGGGCAAGAAAATGATCAACAAGCAAAATCTACGAAACTTTGTGGTTCTGTCACTATGAGCCTCAGGAAACACCGTTGTATTTGGAGGGATGACAGTTTTTGGTTTATATTTATTCCTTCCTTTTTATTTATAGGTTTTTTGTGTCTAAACATTTACATTTTTCCCATTCTAATCTGTCCTGGAATTAACATAAGATGTATACTATATTTATTTTCACAATATGCCACTAGCATGCTATATTGATGTTTATCATAGCCCCTTTTAATCCAACAAACTTGCAACATAAAATT
The DNA here is from genome assembly GCA_963971305.1 of Arcuatula senhousia. Classification (NCBI taxonomy): domain Eukaryota; kingdom Metazoa; phylum Mollusca; class Bivalvia; order Mytilida; family Mytilidae; genus Arcuatula; species Arcuatula senhousia. The sequence goes on along the minus strand of OZ020308.1, from coordinate 20,750,722 downwards.
CAAATGATTGCTACCCTATAAAGATAAAATTGAAAGAGAAAAATTGAATTACACTTCGTTATAAACTAAATTGGCATGATTTTTATTTATAATGATTTTTTTTCATCTTCCATAGGCACTGCTATTTAAAGCGATTTTAAGACTGTCAGAGATATGAAGAAAATATTTATTCGCGAAATCATTAGCTTCCCTAACTAAATTCTATATTTCTTTTTTTTTTTTTTTGTATATCATTCTAATAGCCCTTTCACTGAGAAGCAGTAAAATTGTTGTAATATTTGAAAAAATATCGGTCGATTCTTCGCTAAGGAACGGACCATTTAACTTGAAAGGGGGTGGCTTTTTTTCTGTTTTTGGGAGGGGCAGAAAAATTCTTGAATTTCTTTTCTTTAGAATATTTTTCTACCTTATTTATACTGCCAAATTTTTTGTTTCATCAAAAATCATTTTTCATTTTTTTTTATTTTATTTGGGGCAAGATTCCATTTGAAGTTTAATGGTCGGTCCCTGATTTATTCTTGGTTTCTGTTATCAACCATGCAAATACCATTTGCTCTTCGGACGATATCTGAAATCCCTACCAGCAAAAAAAGCTATATCTCGTTATCACACGGTCCACATATTTTTGTTCTTGTTTAGAAAAATGGAATAAAAACATAGCATAATTTACAATATTACTGATTTGATTAATGTGAAAATGTATATGTTTTATATGTTGATAAATGTTTCAGTTTCAAAGAAAGGCTGTAAGTATATTTTGCATGATGCTTTATTTAAGTTTGACCGAATATAAAGATGTGCGGTCTTTTAAATGCGTCCGACAACGTTGGCTATAAATGACTGTTAAATTGTCTGTTTCGTTTGTTTGCTTTTTTCGGCGGGGGTCGGGTTTTTTTCCTTTTTTCGTATAAAAAGTAAATGTACTGACATTGCACTAATATTTCATCGTGTATGCAACTGATTTTATTAATTTTATGATTGATTTGATAGATTAAAATTAAAATAGTATAAACCATTTCAATTTATATACACATAGCACTCATATTAAATAATTAAAACACCATTTACAGTGAAAAAAAATAAAATATTAAACTTATCTTCGAATTATTTGCATTTCTTTTTTCCAGCAAGACAAAGACATAGAATTTTGACGGGTTTGTTGCTGTTCCAACTGTCTTGTTGGCTTGCTTATCACAGTAACTCGCTTTTTTCTCACGATTTTATTACTCTAGACTATGACTAGTCTAAACTTTGCATTTTCTTATCTTTCACTGTAAGAACTGATTTGTATTTTCTTATAATTAAGGACTAAAACTAACTTATTTTGATTCGCGAGCGATATTGATAACATTTTGTTTCATGAAGAACATTATGTGTTGTTTTTTTTCAGGTCAGGTTGGGTGGAAAATCTTATCAAGTAAGCCATGGACGTCCGCATGGTGTGATTTCAATCCAGCATTTGATTCTACACCAGTCATCCTGACCTCGTTCCGTTTGCTTTCGTACAGCTGGTCATCAAATTTGCACGTTGCAGCTTATCCAACCCACATGTCAGCATCAAGATTCATGATTAATTTTGGTGCATTAAACGGTGGAGATATTTGGAATGCATATGTAAATTGGATTGCATGTCCTACAACCATCAAAATGATTTAATTCTAAATAAAGAATTTTTCCTTGTTTGATTTTTATTTTAACGCATTTTAATCGCAATTTGTCCTTTTAATTTGACCTTGATAAAATAGTTCTTCCTCATAAAAATGAATCAGATGTCATTTAAATACTCTGTATTTTTTTTCAGATCTATGAGCATATCATGCAAAAACATATTACTCTATTTTATTTACAATTAAGGTTGGGCGGAGCTTAATTTTCTCGGCCATTTAGGAAGGATTTCAATGAAGATGACCAGCCCGGTCAATAGAATATAGTAATACATGTCGTAAACGCTACATTTAAGATGTGAAGTTGTTGCACATAAGAACGTGAAGTTTGCTACATTTAAGGTTATGTTTGTTGCATATAAGAACAGTGTGAAAATATTCCCGACCACGGGCGTTGTGGGGAAAATAAATTTCTCCGCGGAAGTTCGCAAAAAATGCGTAATTATTATTACTTGCATGACTTTTGTAATCGGGTGAACTATCTCTATTTTCTCGAGTTTGCAGTCTGTGTGTGGGGCCTTATGAGGCCCAAAAAGAGCCTACTCTTTCGAACTCTACAAGAGATCTTTTACGATCTTGGTGGTATTGCACTATCATTAAAGTGTATGGGGCTCTATCAATACAAGGGACAACAGTTGTCATCTGTCCTCAGTAAAAATTTCCAAAAAAATTGCATTCTATGACCCAGTTGCCTGAAACTTTTTTAGATTGGTAGATGAAATTTTGATAACAAACGATCATCATTTCAAATGAAAAACTTAAAAAATGTACACATTAGGTAAAATCACTTAAAAGCATGGGGTTATTACATTAGACATTAGACATAATTTTATTTCAGCCAATCAAGGAACTTTGCAGGCAATGACAATTAACTTTTATGATTTTAAACAGTACATAACAGACAGAGCCTGTCATCAGGCTTAATATATTGGACTAACAAATTTGGATATAAACGGCCACAGTCGAAAAGATTTGACGAGACTTGGCAAGATAATCAGATTACCGAAAAATACCGGGCATGTCTGCGCACCACTGGTAACAGCGGATGCAAAATATTCCTCTTGTTAAGAACCACCAAGAGAGAACGGGGCCCCGCTTTCCCAATACGACGTGTCATATCCCAGCACCCTCTGGTATAAGCAACTTTAAAAAGTTCAGAGGAGACAAAACCAAAATTTATACAATAATATTTTACTAATAGTAAATCATTTACCATGTAGCTCAAACTGGTAACAGTCCAGAGCCGACAACTCGTGGTAACATGAGATTGTCTAATTCAATCTTCTAGTGGTAACACTAGAAAGTATTAAAATGATTATGATCCGCCGTACAATTATCAAAAGATTCGAGGCCCTTTATCTTTGTCCAACCTAACTAAATAAGAAAATAATATTAGCATGGTATCTATTCCACCCTGCACGAACTGGTTACAGTTCAGAGAAAAATGATCATGATCCGTCATACAATTCAAGGAAGAAACGGGAACCCTTATCTTGCAAAATCCCGCAAAATCAAACTGTGACAAATATTTATTTTAAACATAATTCTTTAAAACAACTATAATGCATGTCAAAACAAAATTTCTTTTTAAACAAACTTGTTCACGAAGTCCACATCTTTTGATTATAAACGAATTCCAGATGATTATGTACAGCTATTTGACGTCTCATGATAGTTCCTGTGTTACACTGACAGTTTAACGTTCTTGACGTGCACATCTTCTCCTCCGACCTGCAAAAACAATGAAACAGCAGCAGCATAAATATTCTATAAAAGGATGGTTGATAGGGGGAGGGAGGGGGGGATTTCAAAACTTTTTAAACGAAATGGCGTTATGTAGCAATCAGGCGTTTTTACGACTTGATTTATGGGTAATTTTGTTTAAAGAACGGAACAATTACGGGTGATGGTTGAAGTTCCGCGCAATTTGAATAACGTTCGCAATAATTAAATTGGTTTATCTAATATGCGATAAACGTAATTATTTATAAAATCAAATTATTAGACAATATATTTAATGTGTGTGTTTGTGTGAAACAAGCATGGTTGACTATATGTATAAGAATAAGAATAAGAATAGATGTTCAGTATGTTAATGATATAGATATTCAACTCTCAGCTATGAACACCAAGGGACTTTATTTTTTTTAAACAAATAGTGTTCCTCCTCGTGTCCAAAGCAGAGAGACAAACTTTTAATTAAATATCAAATTATTTGTTTAAGTGCTTTAGTCACCAAGGGACGGTGCTTAAGGAGATACAAGCCAGTCAGAAAGAGATTTAAAGCAACTTTTTTTTCCATTTACATCATAAAAATATCCAACTTCATTGTTAGCATAACCTATGTCTCCAATTAAAAATAAAATTTTTGGCACGTGACGACAGTTCCATAAACCGACGGTATTCGTCGTATACGAAAAAATAGTAAAATATTTTTGCCTGATATGCTCAAGTGAATGGCAATGCAAAAGAAATGTTCAATGTCTTCAGACTCGCCAGAATCACATAAGGGACAGACCATTTAACTTGAAGGGGGGCTTGGGTTTTTTGTTTTGGTCAGAAATATTTTTTTTTCAAAGGCATCGCGACAGAATATTTTTTTCATTATTAGCATTATTTTATTATTTTATTTGGCAAAAATCCTTCTTCAGAATACTTTTTTTCTTACCCTGAGCTGCCATAATATTTTTTTCATCAAAATTTATTTTCAGAATATTTTTTTAGGAAAAAACCAAGCCCCCCCTTTCAAGTTAAATGGTCAGTCCCTAACGGACAAAATTCATTTGCAGACAAGTTCATCCTTACTAGGTTTTTGTTGACAGGCAAATAATTTGTCCGTGCGAGCAGCTTCAATCTTGTAGAATTGATGTCACTTGCGTCTGACAAATATGTCTATCTTCCTATTTGTACATGGCGGTTTAAATATATGTCAAGACTTCTCTTAGAAGTGACGTCTTGAAATAAATTTTCCCGGGTAAAATGTCCATATACAGCATTAATGTTTTCGAAATAAAAATTGTCTCTAAGATCATTAATTTCTTGTACATATTCTTAGCAGTCTTCGCCATGCCGTAGAATCTCATCGAATACACGCACGCATAGTCTACTTACAGGTAATCTATTAATTTGTTTATAATAAGATACTCTCTGACGAGTAATAAATTCCGTAACTGGCTCCCAGCCTAATTCGAGTAAATAAATAAAATATGTTGCATTGTGGCTTGTGTATCAATAAAAAAAGATAAATAAATGGATGGTGAAGCCATATTTAAAAGGTAAAACTAAATAAGAAATATAAATAGATAAAATCTTTAAAACAACTTAAACAAGATTGCCCAAATTTTCGGACATAAAGTCCTTCTTCGGGGACTAAAAGGTAAATGATGTTCACACATCGACTGACGAGGACAGAATGACATAAACATGACTCAAAAAACATCACGTGGTATCTTAATCTTGAACTTGACGACTAATTTATTAATATTAAGAAAAGGTCTGTCTTTTTACATTTATACCAAAGGGTTGGAAAGTGCCTAAAAAATTGATTATTCTTTGCTCAAGAAACTGTCTTTGTTTTTCGCCGGTGCATGTTTCAAGGTAAACGGTTACCTGTATATCCTGGACGCTATAGTTTGGCAATGAAAAGTGCTGGCCGACTGGGCAATCGTCGCATTTGAGAACACTTCTCCTTTGTTCAGCAAATCTGTCACCCAGTCTTTAATAGGTTTCTCCTACGTAGAATTTCAGGCACTTAGCACAGCGGATGGCGTAAATGACATTTTCGGAGATGCAGGTAAAACCGTTCTTGAGGGGCCAACTATTTCCTCAGTCTCCCAGGTAAGATACATGTGACATAGATGGATCGACCACAACCCCTGATCCCTGAAAAGTCAGAGCGCGGACGTCTCTTGGATTTGGCAAATGAACTGGAGACAAGATGTTGCCTCAAACTCTTACCTTTGCGAAAAACAGTCAGGGGTGGTGAGTCGAACACTGTCGACATGTGTTCGTCCTTCAAGACGATGGACTTGAAATTGCGCAACAGAATGTCCCGTATAACGATGTAATGAGGGTGGTATGTAAGTACCAAGGTTATACGGTCATTCTTGCGTCTTGACCTTGGCTCTAAAGCCTTGGATCGTGTCGCCCGGGAAACTGAGTCGATAGCATTATCCAAGATGTTGTTAGGATATCCCCTTTTGACAAAGAATGAGTTCATAGTGCTGCTTTGAACTTTAAAATCATCCTTATTGCTGCAAATACGTTTAAGTCTCAGAAATTGAGACCTTGGAATGGCATTTTTGCAGCTCTGGGGATAACAAGATTGATAGTTCAGATAGCAGTGTGCATCAGTGGGTTTATAGAACACAGACGTTACTATTTTGGAATTTTGGATACTACATTCCATGTCAAGGAAGGAATGTTTCTCTTGCGAGATGGTAAAGGTGTACTGAATGGCAGGGTGATAGGAAGAGACAAAGCTGATGAACGAGTTCAAATCATGATACACCGAAAACATCATCTTTGTATCGTTTGTATAGGTCAGGGACAGGACCAACGTATTCAGAAAACATTTTCTCTTCCAAATACCCAACAAACAGACAGACGAAACTAGGACCCATCTTAGTGCCCATGGCAACACCGCCAGACTGAGAATAAAACTCTCCATTAAACTGAAAAGTGTTGAGATTGAGAACAAGTTCTGCTAATCTCAAGATGACATCCGTTTTTACATACTAGGGATTGGTCTTCTGTCCAAAAAATGTTTTAAAGCGATCATGGCATCGTTGTTCGAAATACTAGTGTAGAGAGCAGTAACATCCATGGATGGAGAACAATCTAAAGACATTTGGATTTTCAGGTTCAAAGAAGTCTAGGATATTAAGAGCATGAGTAGTGTCCTTAACATAGGTAGGCAAGTTCTCCACTATTGGCATAAAAACATTATGGAGAAAACTGGAAATGTTTTCAGTCGGACAACTACATGCAGAGACTATAGGTCTACCAGGGTTTCCCAATTTATGGATTTTAGGAAGCATGTAGAATCTCGATGTTCTGGGTTGGGAGACAATCAAGTTCCTAGCATTATCTGGAAGATCATTGTTCTCCACGGATGTTTTAATAAATTCCTTTATTTGTTGCTGATTTTTCTTAGTATTATTATTTTTTAATCTAGAATAGAAAGTTGGGTTTGCAAGTTGAAAATCGCCCTCGGAGACATAAGACTTGGCATCCCAAGCGACCACTGCACCCCATTTGTCAGCAGGTTTTATAACTATGTCTGTGCGAGTCTTTAAATTTCGGAGAACAGTTTGTTCGTTACTAGTCTTTTGAGGGGTTTGGTTTTTTAATTATCAATTTGGTTAAGACAAGATTTAATATATTTCTGCAAAACAGGAAACCAGGATGTTTTGGGAGTGAACTTTGATTTTTTGTTGCCATAATTGCGAAACAAAGAGGCGGCTTCGTTATCCTCCTCGTCATATTGGTTATTTTCCTTCTTGTGGAAAAAAGCTTTTAAGAGGGGGCGTCTGAAGAAGATTTGGATGTCCATATGGTTTTCAAAAGAGTCTGCTAAGTAAGTTGTTGGAACAAAATTTAGACCTTTGGACAGAAGACTGAACTCTGCTTGAGAAAGCTTGACTGAATCTGGTACACAATGGAGACTGGACAGTCAAAATTTTCGGTCTCGGAATCGTTGGTCATCTGTGTCACATGTGCCTTTACCTGGGAGACTGAAGAGATAGTTGGCCCCTCCAACACTTTCAAGTTGAAGAACGGTTTACCTGCATCTCCGAAAATGTCATTTACGCCATCCGCTGTGCTAGGTGCCAAAAAAATTACGTAGGAGAAACCTATCGTAGACTGGGTGACAGATTTGCTGAACACAGAAGAAGTTTTCTCAAATGCGACGATTGCCCAGTCGGCCAGCACTTTTCATTGCCAAACCATAGCGTCCAGGATATGCAGGTAACCACTCTCCTTGAAACATGCACCGGCGAAAAACAAAGAAAGTTTCTTGAGCAAAGAATAATCATTTTTAGGCACTTTTCAACCCTTTGGTATAAATGTAAAAAGACGTTTAGACACTTTTCAACCCTTTGGTATAAATGTAAAAAGACAGACCTTTTCTTAATATTTATAAATTAGTCATCAAGTTCAGGATTAAGATTCCATGTGATGTTCTTCGAGTCATTTTTATGTCATTCTGTCTTCGTCAGTCGATGTGTGAAAATCTTTTACTTTTAAGCCCCTGAAGAAGGACTTTATGTCCGAAAATTTGGGCAGTCTTGTTTTTGTTGTTTTAAAGGTTTTATTCATTTATATTTCTTATTTTGTTATTAACTTTTAAGTGTGGCTTCACCATCCATTTATTTATCTGTCTAATTCGAGTAGCAGAGCACATTTAGGAATGTTCATTTTCGTATTTAGAACTATCTAAACCGCTTGATATTGCCAACTTTCGATCAATGATAGATTTGCAGGAGATAAAGGAGCCCATACAGAGCATGCGTGTGTCAAGGTGGGCTTTAGAACAGAGTTCCAAAGGGCTTAAACAAAGTTTTTTTTCGGTTAAAGTCCCCGTGCTCACCAAGGACACATGTCATAAAATTCAACAGATTTTCCATTTTACAGTAAAACCTGTACTAGTGACCACCTCCATATAAAGACTTCCTGTCCATAAAGACTATTTTGAGTCTCCCCAACAATTTCTTTTCTATATATTTGACCTCTATATATATAGTGACCACCTGTCCAACGTGACTAGTAACCATCAGAAACTGTCCCTTGAAGTGCCAAAACCTGTATGTAAGGACCTTAAATTAGTGCAAATGACTGTTGTACGACTTTACCCCACACAGAGCTATTCAATTTCAGTACTTTAACGGGTGTTACCGGCCTCTTTTATTTTAAGAACTTACACGGCCTGTTTATCTACAGGTCAACTTAGTTCATGCGTACTTTACGAAGTCAAAGTTGTTAAATTTTGATGAACGGTAGATTTATTCATCATATTAAGGTTTTTAATTTGTAAGACATTTTGTCTATGCATTTTAAGTTAAAATCGTCTCGAAAAAATCCCTGTCCTGAGCGGGGTTTGAACCATCATTCCTTGTCGTACTAGACTTCAATCTTACCCCACGAATACTGAGGACTACATAAAAGTTGGTCCTTTAAATATATATGAACACCAACTATTACGACAATTAATTCATATATTGAATAAATTTGACCATTAAAAGACACCTTCTGGATCATTTGTAAATTTTGCGAACTTGTGAACAATTAAGTTTGTACAAAAATAACGTCCAAAAACGATCAGCCAGTAAAAAATAAACATGATAAACTTAGATAAGTTCTGGGTAAGATTAGAACTGATTCTGGGACTCCATTTCATGATATACTCCTGTCTTCAATTATTCCACCCCATAACGGAGGCTTTCCTTTACTAAACACAATTTTAAAGTTTCTGCTTATGTTGAAAAAGAAATCTAATATAGAGCTTGATGCCATAACAACTTCTCTGTGAATTACCAAAAAATGAGAAGTATTTGTTTATCCATTAAAGATGTTAAAATTGGATTTTTTAAAACTTATGTCCATGAAGAGATAACAAAATAAAGATAAATACTTATCAAAAATTAAATATCGTTACTTGTGCGTTTTGAATAAATAAGTGGATTGAATATGGTTTGATTGGCACGAAATATTACTCTACGATTGAGATGTAAAATTTGTTGAAAAAACAACCTATTGATATGATGATGATGTAAAACAAGGACAACCTTACGCTTGTATATTTTGGTTTTAATTGTGTTGAATGTGAAACGTTTCACAAAAAAAAACCTGAACCAATCCGCTCAATTACGACAAACAACTTATCAGTAGTACATTTTTATGATTTATGTCCTACATATATTCCCTTAACGCCAAAAGTTTGCTTTTAAGAAAAAAATCAATCGATATATTATAAAGTTTGTTAAAATTTTGACAAGCTACGTGTAGATAGCAAGCTGTATGTTTTCAATAAATTTAAATGAAGACAAAATTCATCATTTTTTTTTTAATTCAGAAACTAAGTCATATTTTCATTTCGTTCGCGTTGTTGATTTCTGTTCGGTTTAATTTGTGGGGATTTTTTGTGTGTATTCTCTTGCTGTTCTTGTTCATGTTTGCTGGTTTTGTAGTTGCCCTTTTGACGCTGGAATACCCAATTGGCGCCTTTTTTCATCTTTTATATTTTTTTTTCAAATAGATTTCATTTAAAAATGTATTTTAAAAAATCTTACTCTAAATATGTTTCTTTAAAGCATTTGGTAATCTTAGTGTGTTTCTAGGCTGAAAAAAACTGACGCTCAAACAATGATTCCGAACGGGTTTTGAACCACCATGCGATGTCATTCTAAGCATTCATCTTCCCACTAGACCACAAGCCTCGGAATCAGGCAAAATCCTCGGTGCAAGCGCCTCGGACTTTGACCTGATTCCTCGAGCGGAAAAAACTGTACGGTAACGGGTGTTACCGGCTTGTTTTTCTGTTACATATGTATTGTATCTAATACTTAATTGGCTTGGGAGCTGTCAGATCAAAGCTAATTAGAAAGTGTCACCTTTCTTTACTCTTTAGTAATTAGTTCTCAGGTAAATTTTAGGAAGATTTATAGTAGTAAGTATCACTCATTGCTTGTGTTAGGGTCAGATTTAACTTATGTCTTAAAAAGTTGGGAATTAATAATTTTGTCAATTCTAGGAGCTGTCAGATCAAAGCTAATTAGAAAGTGTCACCTTTCTTTACTCTTTAGTAATTAGTTCTCAGGTAAATTTTAGGAAGATTTTTAGTAGTAAGTATCACTCATTGCTTGTGTTAGGGTCAGATTTAACTTATGTCTTAAAAAGTTGGGAATTAATAATTTTGTCAATTCTAGATTTACGAAATTTATTACTATAGTAATCAAAGGGAGATATTTTTTTATGATTTAAAATATGACACATTTGACATATTTTCAATTTTCTAGTATTCTTAAAACGAGCTTGTCTTTTATCGGTTTGAATTCTAAGGAATTTAATACACACTCGTTACGGATTGGGGCAGCTACTCAATTTTATTTAGATGGTAATGACGAAGAAAAAATTAAAAGTAACGGTCGATGGAAATCGAATTCATATAAACGTTACATTCGGCCTAATTTTGTTCATTAAATATTGTTTCAGGAATTATAAAAGAAATTTGGGTTGTAGGCTCATCTATTGTTGTAAAAGCTGGTGACCATGCAGCAACTAGACCAACCGGTTCCCATCTTGGATTTGATAGAGTAGGATGTCGTTTTGTTTGGGCTGGGTCTTCGGGAATGAAATGGGCTGCAATAGTTCCCACAATCAACATACTTGTCAGATACAGACGTAGAATCCCTTTTTTCTTGCATATTCACTCCGGCGGTAATGATATTGGTGAAGCGCCAAATGGTGCCTTGTTATATCATATGAGATTTTCGTTAGCTATTATTTCTAGAATGTTGCCCAAAACTTCCGTTGTTTTTTCTTACATTTTACCTAGACATGATTGGCGTTTTTCAAAACAATGTTGAAAGAATGGAAACCACACGCAAAAGAGTAAATAGGGGCATAAGGTCATATTTGTTAAAGATCGGGGGTACATTATTAAACACCCAATTTTTGATGATAAACATATAGGTCTTTATCAAAACGATGGAGTCCATTTGTCTTTCATTGGTAACGACATTTTCCTTAACCAAATTCAAGGTGCAATGGAAACATTTACCAAATCGCCAAACTGTTTGGAATACCCCATATGTTAATTTTCAATTTTATATTGTCTTCTGAAATATCTTTAAAATTTGTTTGCTATTAGATTGCCTTTCAGTGCATTTTGTTTTCAATATTCTGTCACTGTTGGATCGCCCTTCAGAACATTTTGTTAAACAAAAATTTGTTTAAATTTTTTTTTCTGGACTGTTGAATCGCCCTTTAGTACATTTAGAAATTCAAAAGAATATTTTCAACTGTTGGATCGCCCTCCAGTAATTTATATGGTCAGTTGTAAAAGACCAATGTTGTTTTTTGTTGATTGATACCAATGCTGTTGAATTGGTTTATTTGTATTAATTCTTTGAATACATTACGTAATATGCTGTAAAATGTCATGGTGCGTTAAGTTAAATCTTTTGTTGGCGGATTTCCGATCTTTGGATTGGAAATGTTGGCGAAATTTACCTAAACACTGCTGCTATGGATCGCCCAGCAGCTACGGATCGTGAAACTTTCATTACTGTTGGATCGCTCTTCAGCAACTTTTCACCAAGCGTCATCAAAGTTATTGATTGACAAGTTTGTTGTATTGAATGATGTTGAATATTTTAATTATAATTAAAATGCCATGACATATATATTTACAGCCAACACTAGTTTGTCTTATTTTAAAACTATTCTGAGCGATAACATCTACCTGCTGTGACATTTTGAAAAATATCCAGCTACACATGATTTTTTTTTCCAATTTTTTCTTGACAAATAATAAAAAGATATTTAAGAAATTTTAAGATTCAAACATATTTATTCATCAAAAATGGGAAACAAGCTTATGCTTCTTTAGATCCCTCTCGTAGCAGACATGACGTGTACGCGAGAGCGGAGAGCTCTACGGATAGTTCCCGCCAAAAAAATGCCTAATGCTGAAATTGATTTTTATTTCGTCCAAATATGCATCTCAATCTGAGATACAGGCGTTGCGCGGCGTTAATAATAATAATTATGCTTCTAAAAATGCATTTTGTGTTTTAAAAACCGGACGAAATTTTAAAATATTAGCAGGGCAAGTATTTACAAGCAACGAAATTTATTTGCGCTTTAAATTTATATTTGAACATTGCACATCAATGAGGTAAATATTTTCAACGTCATCAGTTATTCAAAAATGTTTCTTACAATGCACATGGTCGATATCCTCGGTGCTGGATTTGGCTTTCTTGTTCAAACTTTTTGGTTTTGAAAACTTTTCATTCCATGTTTTTGGTTTTTGATCTTCTTATATTTTGATTCAAATGCTGCTGATGAGAGGTTTCTCCTTGACATATCGATATACAGCATAACCAAATTAACCGTTTTATACCCGTTTTATGGTATTGTATTTTGAAGCAAAACGTCAAGCGCTCGTAGGCTAACAACAAGACTTAAAGTGAAGTAAATGCTGTATATTTTGACAGTTATGCAAGGACAGGTCGGTTTTTTCTTTGGGAAAAGGTACGACGGAATTCATCTTATCTAATGTAAAGTTTATATTGCATATTCCCGAATCATTTTGATAATTTCCAAAATTTGTGGAGTCCGACTGAATATGTTTCTTGTCGTGTTTTTTTTGTGTAGAATTTTCAATGAAGCAGCAGAAGTACTAATGGGACATCCAAATGTGAGAAGTCTGAAAGGGCAGAGACAAAACCAGTAAACACCAACGAAAACATGACGGAAAAAACAGACAACACAGAACAAAGAAAGAAAAAAAAAACCAACTGAACAGCAATCAAATACGCGAACTCAACTCCGGAAGAGTAAAAGTAAGCAGTTCCTGCTTGCTATAGCACATTAGTCGCGCCGCCAATTCAACGTGTCAAATCCGATAAAGGAGACAAAACAGCCTGTTGTATGATTTTAGAAATATATTCATTTTGTGGCTATTCCTAATATTATCTTTGAAAAAAATCTTGGAAAATGAATCCCGATTACGAACAATCTGCCCCAATGTTTTGTTTTCTTTTTATTTTCAATGCACATACCAATGTCTATTTACAATGAAAGTTTGGAAAAGTCTTTAATCAAATTTTTATCTCCCATCTACCTGAAATGAAACAATAGATGATGCAACTTTATTACACAACTCAAAAGAGTAAAACAACATTTAAATAATACAATTACGGGTACTATATGTCTAAAAATACTAAATAGCAACAATGATTATATTGAAGCAATAAAATAACAGCCTATACACATATTTACATAAAAAAAGATATAGTTAATTGATACATGTATTATAATGGTATACATTCTTAGGCAATCTAATATTGTCAGGTTTGTCTATATTTGCCAAACGTTTTGCTAATGATTTTTTGAACATGTAATCTGAAAGTCTTACTTAACCAGGCGAATATCAACAGGGTAACGGGAATCTGAATAGTTAAGAGGATTGTATGGACAATCTCTATTGCATCTCCTTCAAGAAATATAGTTTTATTATCAAATACGTAGGCAAATGAAAAAATCATTCTTACAACAAGACTTAAAGTGAAGTAAACGCTGTATATCGTGACAGTCAGGGTAAGCCTGGAGGTGTCGGGTTTGCTTTGGGTAAAGGAACGACGGAATTCAGCCTGTTTTTTGATTTTCCAAATCAGTATCCCGCTGCAGGTGACTAGAATGATAATAGGGATAGCTTGTCCTATAACCACATCTGTAACTATGGAAACCTTCGAAAGATGTAACGTATATTGGTATTCTTTATTCTCACTGGGTTGAAATACATGTTTAAATCGGCATATTGTTACAACTGCTCGTTTTGCCTTGTTAAATGTGTATGATTTCATAATGGCTTGTCTAGAAAGAACGAACAAAGTTGTCGTAACGCTATTGATTCCAATGATAATAGCTAAATACAACATTCTGGTAAATTTATTTACAAACCGATTTACCTTTTATGGTAGCGATGCAATTATACAACGTTCCAAAGCATACCCAACTTTAAGCCACGTTGATACTTTTAGTAACATTTTTGGCATACTTGCTGTTGCATGAAGGTAAAAATGGCAATATTTGTACTCAATATAGTTGCCCTCTGTGAAAAGAAATATAGAAATATTTATCTTAAGCAATAAAAAAAGAAAATCTAAGATCGAGAAGGCTGATAAAAGTCCGAATCTTTTCCAGAAATTTTTACACCATAGAAATTTAAAAAGCAGTAACAACAGCGCGAGAGATATAAAGGTAATGCAAGGATTCAAATATTTGTAGTAGAATATTATATTTTCCATCAGTTGAAGCTTTGGGGATACATTTGTTATCTCCAGCAACGACCCATCGAACTGCTCCAAATTTTTGAAGAACTTGAGAAGATCATCGACTGCTTTATTTGTCATTTCTTTAAACTGAAAGGAAAAAAATATAGTATAACAAGTAAAAAGGAATTATGAAACATCGGAAATCTATATAAACAACACCCAAACATCACTTTAAAAACTTGCTTCGATTTGTCATAGTGAAAGATAACATTTGATCAATTAAATGAAAGACGATTTTTAGGGACCGCTTAAGACGTATTTCCTTGTAACCTTGGTCTAACAGTCAGTCACAGAGACAGCGGTATGTATAATAAAATCTAAAGAATACTCTTAGCAGGTGAAGTAGGTGTAGAAAATAATGAGATGAGAAGTACAAACAAAGATAAGAGTTAGTTTTTATACTCGGCCAAACGAAGTGGTGAGGTATTGTGTTATACCCTTCGTTTGGTGTCTGTCCGTCCGTCCCCTGAAGGTTTCCAGATGATAACTTGAACACGCGTCAAGGGATTAGAATGATATTTTGTTCATTAGAATTATATTTTTGCACAGCTGTTGTAAACAATAAAAAGGCCAAGTAAAATTTTCAGGATGATACAAAAATATAATATATGGTTTTCCAATTTGACAAAATTTCAAAATTTGATATGCTGAAATTGTTTTGGTCTAAGAAAGATAACTAATTCCTATTTCATATATATATATAATATACATAACTATAATGAAATTTTCTTGTCTTAGAAAGATAAACATGCAACTCATTTCTATCTTATCTTTTTTCAAATATATTGTGGCGGGGTATCATTTAATGTACCACTAGATGCCTGATTTTTTAACAATAAAAATTAGGATTTGTATTTTTTTTTACAAATGTAGATTAAGGGTTAGTTTTTACATTTAAGGTCAGATTTTTACATCAAATATTATTTTCTACAATAAGGGTTGTTTTTTTACAATAAGGGTTATCTTTTACTTTCGTGGTTGTTTGTTTTTTACAATAAGGGTAAGTTGTTACGTATAGGGTTGATCAATTCTGAAATATAACCTTGATGTCAAAAAATGAACCCTTTGTGTAAACATTTTTACAATTAGTTTTTTTTTACATTAAAGGTTTTGCCACTGGTAAATAACTTTTTATGCAAAAACTTTTACATAAAGGATAAATGTAAAAAAATAAGGTTTTTTGTCTTCAACTCAATACAGTTCCGAAAGGTTTAGTTTAAACATATTTATTTAGTTTAAACATATTTATTTATCCTGGATTGGGAAACAAGCTTAATGCTTCTATAAATCCCTCTCCAGCTAGCAGTTTGCGAGTGTGGCCTTTGCAGACGGCCCCCATTGAGCCTACTCTTATCGAACTCTACAAAGGGGTCTTTAACGTGCACAGGGTATTGCTCTCCCCATACACGGGACAACCTTTTATCGTCCCTTCCGAAGGACTAGCATCGTTTCTTGAGACCATCCTCGCAAATGGTGTCAAGAGAGAGTCGGAAAATCGGTCCATGAAATTTTCACCCCTTACGAGGATCGAACCACGAACCTCGGTGTTAGTAGTCCGACGCGTTAACCACTACACCACCGGCTCTTAGGTTTCATTCCATCTTTTCATCCAATTGACGAAATCTCAAACCACAAGGTCTTAGCGACCTCTCTAGAAACTATATCGTCATCTTACTCAAGATCTCTTGTTCGTCTTACGTTGTCCGCCATATCTGAAAAATTGAATGCTCTTACCTTGAAAAAGCTTATTCTGAAAAACAAATTGCACCTAAAATGTCATAAGATTGTGGCCAACTCTATTGTAGAAGAGATTCGCCTCCTCAACAAATCAGTCTACGATTTTCTATATTTTGAAAAAGAAACGAAACTGCAATCTCTAGCTCCACAATGTGATCACAACTTGGACACTCCTGTCGACACCAACGATACCGAGACCGAGAATTTTGAAGTCACTGTCCATTGTGTACCAGATTCAGTCAAGCTTTCTCAAGCAGAGTTGAGTCTTCTGTCCAAAGGTCTAAATTTTGTTCCAACAACTTCCTTAGCATACTCTTTTCAAAACCACACGGACATCCAAAACTTCTTCAGACGCCTCCTCTTAAAAGCTTTTTTTCCACGAGAAGAAAAATAACCAATTTGACGAGAAGGATAATGAAGCCGCCTCTTTGTTTCGCGATTATGGCAACAAAAAATCAAATTTCGCTCCCAAAACATCCTGGTTTCCTGTTTTGGAGAAATATATCAAATCTTGTCTTAACCAAATTGATAATTTAAAAACCAAACCCCTCAAAAGACATAATCTGACTAGTAACGAGTAACGAACAAACTGCTCTCCGAAATTTAAAGACCCGCACAGACATAGTCATAAAACCTGCTGACAAAGGGGGTGCAGTGGTCGCTTGGGATACCAAGTCTTATGTCTCCGAGGGCGATTTTCAACTTGCAAACCCAACATTCTATTGTAAGTAAAAAAACAATAATACTAAGAAAAATCAGCAACAATTCAAAGAGTTTATCAAAACATCCGTGGAGAACAATGATCTTCCAGATAATGCTAGAAACTTTATTGTCTCCCAACCCAGGACATCGAGATTCTACATGCTTCCTAAAATCCATAAATTGGGAAACCCTGGTAGACCCATAGTCTCTGCATGTAGTTGTCCGACTGAAAACATTTCCAGTTTTCTCCATAATGTTTTCATGCCAATAGTGGAGAACTTGCCCACTTATGTTAAGGACACTACTCATGCTCTTAATATCCTAGAGTTCTTTGAACCTGAAAATCCGAATGACTTTAGATTGTTCTCCATGGATGTTACTGCTCTCTACACTAGTATTCCGAACAACGATGCCATGATCGCTTTAAAACATTTTTTGGACAGAAGAACCAATCCCTATGTGAAAACGGATGTCATCTTGAGATTAGCAGAACTTGTTCTCAATCTCAACACTTTTCAGTTTAATGGGGAGTTTTATTCTCAGTCTGGCGGTGTTGCCATGGGCACTAAGATGGGTCCTAGTTTCGCCTGTCTGTTTGTTGGGTATTTGGAAGAGAAAATGTTTTCTGATAGTCAAGATGATTTGAACTCGTTCATCAGCTTTGTCTCTTCCTATCACCCTGCCATTCAGTACACCTTTACAATCTCGCAAGAGAAACTCTCCTTCCTTGACTTGGAATGTAGCATCCTTAACGGCAAAATAGAAACGTCTGTGTTCTATAAGCCCACTGATGCACACTGCTACCTGAACTATCAATCTTGTCATCCCCAGAGCTGCAAAAATGCCATTCCTAGGTCTCAATTTCTGAGACTTAAACGTATTTGCAGCAATGAGGATGATTTTAAAGTTCAAAGCAGCACTATGAAATCATTCTTTGTCTAAAGGGGATATCCTAACAACATCTTGGATAAAGCTATCGACTCAGTTTCCCGGGTGACACGATCCAAGGCTTTGGAGCCCAGGTCAAGACGCAAGAATGACCGTATACCTTAGGTACTTACATACCACCCTCATAACATCGTTATACGGAACATTCTGTTGCGCAATTTCAAGTCCATCGTCTTGAAGGACGAACACATGTCGACAGTGTTCGACTCGCCACCCCTGACTGCTTTTCGCAAAGGTAAGAGTTTGAGGCAACATCTTGTCTCCAGTTCATTTGACAAATCCAAGAGACGTCCTCGCTCTGACTTTTCAGGCACCAGGGGTTGTGGTCTATCAATCTGTGTCACATGTCCTTTTACCTGGGAGACTGAAGAGATAGTTGGCCCCTCCAACACCTTCAAGTTGAAGAACGGTTACACCTGCATCTCCGAAAATGTCATTTACGCCATCCGCTGTGCCAAGTGCCTTAAAATTTACATAGGAGAAACTTGTCGTCGACTGGGTGACAGATTTGCTGAACACAGGAGAAGTGTTCTCAAATACGACGATTGCCCAGTCGGCCAGCACTTTTCATTGCCAAACCATGGCGTCAAGGATATGCAGGTGACCGTTCTCCTTGAAACATGCACCGGTGAAAAACAAAGACAGTTTCTTGAGCAAAGAATAATACACTTTTTAGGCACTTTTCAACCCTTTGGTATGAATGTAAAAAGACAGACCTTTTCTTAATATTTATAAATTAGTCATCAAGTTCAGGATTGAAACGACACGTGATGTTCTTCGAGTCGATTTTGTGTCATTCTGTCCTCGTCAGTCGATGTGTGAACATCTTTTTACTTTTTAGCCCCTGAAGAAGGACTTTATGTCCGAAAATTTGGGCATTCTTGTTTTATTTGTTTTAAAGGTTTTATTTCTTTAAATTTCTTATTTAGTTTTAACCTTTTAAATGTGGCTTCACCATCCATTTATTTATCTATTTTATTTATACACAAGCCACAGTGCAACATACTTTATTTATTTTAAAAAATAAGGGTTGCGACACAGCTGTGTTTAATTTCCACATCGAGTGTCTATTGTGTGCTGTACTGTTGTTAAGTTCTGTGTACGCTGTGTTTATGTGAGAGCAGTTTTAAACAAGTGAATGTTCTCTTATAGGTTTTTATTTATAGTATAACTAATGAGTGGTGGCGAATATCAATTTTAATGTCACGAGTCTCGAATAACGCCAGGGTTCAACAAGTGCGCGGAACTTGTTCCGCGCACGAGTTGAATCCCCTAGCGTTATTCGACACGAGTGACATTAAAATTGATATTCGTCACCCGAATTAGTTATACTATTTATTATATAGATAATTTGGATAAACGTGACTAATAGATCATCAAATAATGAAAACGGAATAAATTATTGATTAATGAATTGTGTATTGCGCACTAATCTAAGCTACGTATTTTTCGCGGGAAACTTCACGAGGGTTAGATAAATTCGCACGCGAGTTAGATAAATCCTGTAATTAACTCCGTTAAAATCTAGAAATTTATTTAACTCGGAAATCACGATCTTTCACCTTTATCTATATAATAAAAAAATTTTAATTGATTCAAGCAAAAGTTTTCATTAACAAAAAGCGCATTAAAAGTCAAATTTTGTGTCATAAATTATCAATTTAAGAAATATCTTTGAATATTTAATTACTGAAAAAATAAGATTAGTTACTATTTTTATGTTTCGTAACAAATAAAAATATAAGTTATGTGGAAATGCTGCTGTTTATTTCTGTGTACAAGAATGTTGATTTATGTAAAGAAAAAATTGTTAAAGTTTATTTCTGTGTACAAGAATGTTGATTTATGTAAAGCGAAAACTATTAAAATTTATTTCTTTGCAAAAAAAATGTCCCAACGATGATATTTGGCTTAAAATGTTCAAGGAAAATAAAGGTAAAATATTCAAATAACAATTTTATATAACCTGATGATGTAATCATCATTTACTGCACTTAATTGAGCAAAATCAGACAATGACAAACATTAAATGACCCAAAACAATATTGCTTAAGGTTCATCTGTACCTTTCTTTAAAACATGGCGTTATTTTTAATCTATTTTCAGTATATGCATAGCCAAAAATGCACATAAAATTGAAATATAAAGTGTAGCTGGACCTTGATATTAAAAATTCTTACCTTTTTCTCTAAGAAATCTTCCCGAAAAAATCCTTTATTTTAGAGATCTCTTTTCAGTCAGACAGGTGGTGACAAAATATTGTCTCCCTTGTAAATAATTTGTATGTCTAACTGATCTGAAAAACACATAATTTTGAATGACGCGGTGAGCTGAAATCACTAACTTACTCTTTTGAGTAGGTCATGGTTATTTTCAAGTTCGGGTACAAGTGAATGGACAAAATATTGATATTATCTTAGTTAGGATGTTTTACGCATAGAATAATAATTTGTGACAAAAAAGGAATTTATTATCTCTAAGGAATAACCGGAACTCTATAAAGGTGATAAACATGTTGAATTTAAAAAAATTAATGGTAAGTGTGACGGGTTACATACTTTGACAGATGACGGCAAATCTTATGCTTTTTTTGTTGACAAAATTTTAAGGAAATCAGAGAAAAATTTTTTTTTGGTCACAAGCAAGTCT
The DNA here is from genome assembly GCA_963971305.1 of Arcuatula senhousia. Taxonomy (NCBI): domain Eukaryota; kingdom Metazoa; phylum Mollusca; class Bivalvia; order Mytilida; family Mytilidae; genus Arcuatula; species Arcuatula senhousia. The sequence goes on along the minus strand of OZ020308.1, from coordinate 20,729,958 downwards.
AAAACGTTGCTTGGCAAATAAAGGGAGACGATTACAGTTTTACAAATCGAACAAACCTCACTTGATAGAGCTCCCCCTTCTAAAAGGTCATTTTACATTTGCTTATTATCATTTTATTATAAAGTCATGCATTATGTTAATAAAAAGTAAAATTTAAACAGTTTCACCAGTTAAGGCCTTATATATTGCAGAATTGAAGAAAAAATATTTTAGGAAGTCGAGTAGACCATTGCTATTTTTAGCTGGGTATGAGATACTGTTACACTATAACATATGGACAGTGAACTTAATTAAATGATATGTTGATTTGGACAGTAAATTAAATGATTGTTTATAAATGTTCTCTTTTAGGTACATGATGGGAACTGTAAACGTGACTTATGTTTTAATTAACTTTTATAATCTTGTACTAAGCGAACTTATATGTAAGCTAATAGGAGAAAAAGTAATGGTCAAGCTTTTATTATTATTTTATTATAACTACAGGGTCTTTTATTTTTATGTTCTTGTTTACTTGCTTACATGCTGACCTGTACAGCTTTAGGCTAAATTGTCTAGTCACGTTTACAGTTGTATTTATAGAGCTGCCTGCTTAGGTAGTGCAGATTGTAACTGGAACTTGTATAATAAATGTATTGAACCTGACCGCCTGATTTTCCTAAGCTGTTTCCCCTTGCTGGTTAGAAGGTTGTGTGTGTACTGTTGTTGGTTGTCGACTGCCGTTTTGGTGTTGCAGTTTTAGGGTTTCCAGTCTGAAGTGCAACACTTGCTTATTTTGGAGCCTCCAGCCCAGGATCCACTTTTGTTACGAAAAGGGTAAGCAAGTTCTATTTCTTTTTAAAGTTACTTTCTCGAATGGCGGAACAAGCACAGCAACCTGAGTTAGGGGCAGCGTTTTTCAATTTAGGGGAACAATTTCAAAACTTATCGAAAAAATTAAATGCACAAGGTGTAAATCAAATTGTCATCAAATTTTCTGGAGATTCTTCTAAATATAATAATTGGATTAAAAACATTGAAAAGTATGCTCTTTTAACAAACTTAAGGGAAGAAGATATAATACTTGTAGCATATCAATCAAGTGATTTAAGTGTAAGTGATTTTATTGGTAGGTGGATTTCGGAAAATCGTCTTGGTACTTGGCCAGTTTTAAAAAGAGAATTAGCTTCAAGGTTCGCGGAAATAACTGACTCTCAACATGCATTTGAAATACTAAATAAAATAAAACAAAAACCACATGAAAACGTACAAATTTTTGCAGAAAGATTATTGACTTTGGCAGAAGAGGCTTTTAAGGGTCAGAATGGAAATTTGCCAATAATTCAGACGCAATTGATAAACTTTTTTATAAATGGGCTAAGGCAAGATTACTTGAAAATGAAAGTAATGAGAGAAAATCCGGATTCACTGCAACTATAGCAATGACCGAACAAAATTTATGAAAGAAGTTTGATCTACGAAAAACAAATTCTTCTACTAAACCAGAATTTCAAAAAAGATTTTCAGACAATGATACTGCTACACCCATGGAGGTCGATCATTATAGACCTTCTCTTAAATGTTCAAATTGTAAAAGGTATGGTCACAAAGCTATTAACTGTAGGGTAAAACGACCTAATAATAATAGATCAATAAACGAAGTTCAGTCATGGTCAAACAAAGAAGAAATAGTATGTTGGCAATGTAAAAAGAAGGGACACGTAAGAAGAAATTGCCCGAATAAGTTAAACTAGAAAACTCTCTTTGTATTGAAGCCGACGAAGAGAGAAATTTTGAATCGGTAAAGGCAGAATATTTTACTATTAATTTGGCCGGAAATCCTAATAGTTGTATAATTTATATTAACAAAAAGAAATTTAGATCTTTGGTTGATACTGGAGCAGAAGTTTCACTAATACATGAAAAAATTTATAAATTACTGCAACCACCTTTAAAATTAATCAAAAAGAAAGTTCATTTACAGTCTGTGAATGGAAGTTGTTTAAATGTTTTAGGGGCTATAAATTTGGAATTTTCAATTAAAACCACTAAGATTAAACATGAATTTTTTGTAGTATCAGATATGAACAGAAATGTAATATTAGGACGTGATTTTCTAACCCGATTCGGTGTAAGGCTTTATTTTGATCTAGGCTTATTAAGGGTAGGTGATGTATATACAAAATTGGAAGAAGATATTCATATTTCATCAATTGTGAGACTTACTAAGAAAATAACTCTTAAACCTCAAACTTCCAATATATGTTTTGTAAAATTAAAAACTAGCAACTTGAATGAACAATCTAAGCTATTTGAAATTGTATCTTTGGATAAGGGAGTGTTAAGCGAAGAACCAGGTATTTATTTGGTTGAATCTGTCGTAAAGAGTGAAAAATTGAGCAAAATTCCTATTTGTATTATAAATACCACTAATAGAACTTTTTCTTTTAAAAGAGGATTAGCAGTTGGTAAAGCAGCTTGCGTGTTGGAAGAAAACCTTGTTACTTTTGAAAATAAAACAAATTCTAAAACGAAACATGCACAAACTTTAAATTTGTCAGAAATTAATACTCCAATAGAGCATAGAAAATTAGTAGAAAAACTAGTCATGGAAAACAAAGATTTTTTTGCAAATACTGATGCAGAATTAGGTCAAACTAAAACAGTTGAGATGAAAATTGAAACAGGTGATAGTTCACCGATTAAACAAAAACCATATAGAACTCCACTACAACAGAGACCGATAGTTGAAAAAGCTATAAATGAAATGTTAAATGCTGGTATAATTTCAAGAAGCAATAGTGCTTGGAGTAGCCCCATTGTTATTGTTAAGAAAAAAGATCAGACGGACAGATTTTGTACGGACTTTCGACAATTAAACCGAGTCACAAAACCAATTTCTTATCCACTTCCGGTTATAGACGATATTCTAGCTCAGTTAGGAAATACAAAATTCATAACATCTTTAGATTTGAAATCAGGATTTTATCAAATACCTGTGGCACAAAAAGATCGTGAAAAGACTGCATTTTGTTGTTATAAAGGACTTTTTGAATATAACGTCATGCCATTTGGTTTACAAAATTCTCCTGCAGTTTTCTCTAGATTAATGGAAATTGTACTAGACGGACTGACATTTGTGACGGCATATATAGACGACATTTTGATATATTCAAATACTTTAGATGAGCACATTTCTCATATTAAAACTGTTTTTGAACGGTTAAGAAAATTATGACTTAAAACTTAAACTAAAGAAATGTCAATTTTTAAGAGAAGAAACCAATTTTTTAGGATTCAAAATAACTACTGAAGGGATAAAACCAGAAACAGAAAAGGTAGAAACAATTAGATTATTACCACCTCCGGTAAATGTAAAAGAAGTGAGGAGTTTTATAGGGATGTTAAGTTATTATAGGAGGTTTATACCGAACTTTAGTCAAATATCAATACCTCTCATTAGCCTCACGAAAAAATATGCAAAGTTTAAATGGACTGCTGAATGTCAACAAGCCTTTGAATTCTTGAAAGACAGTCTTACAATTATACCCTCATTAGCATACCCGGACGTTTCAAAACCTTACATTTTATACTGCGACAGTAGTGATGATTGCATAGGTGCATGTATATGTCAGGAAGGTGTTGAGCAGGATGGAGGGGGTGTTAATGGAATAAAGAATGAAAAACCCATTTACTTCCTTTCTCATAAACTTTCTAATTCTCAAAAACGTTGGTCTACCATAGAAAAGGAAGCATATGCAATATTCTACAGTTTACAAAAATTAGATCATTATTTGCATAATGCTCAATTTACCATAATGACTGATCATAAACCTTTAAAATATCTTTTAGAATCACCAATGAAAAATAAAAGGTTACAGTTGTGGGCATTGACAATTTCTAGTTATTCTTGCAAAATAGTGTGGTTACCTGGAAAAAGTAACACCATTGCTGATTATCTTAGTAGGTTACCACCAAATGACAAAGAAACTGACGAACATAATAATCATGACAATGACGAGAAAGACATAGAAATGGACATCAGTAATAATTCTTATGAGATTAAGGGAGAAAATGTAAATGACAAACTCGTTAAAGATATAAATCTGATAGATTCAAGTCATATTGACACGAGAAAAGCAGCTAGTTATAAATATAGAGAACCAGATAGTTTAAAATTAAGGGATTTAAACATTGAAGATTTTGATATGAAGTATGAACAGTCTTTAGATAAAGAATTAAGCGATGTTTTGAACCAATTAAAACAAGGTAAAGCTACTAAATCAGTCGAAGACAAACACATCATTGTTGATGATGTTTTGTATTACATTTCTTAGGCTAACTCAGAACCTGTGTTAAGTTTATACGTTCCTTTACAACTACGTGAAGAGGTCATAAACCAATATCATAACAAAGACCATTTAGGTGTCGATAAAACATATGATTCTTTGGCAATAAAATATTACTGGCCTAGAATGTATAAAGAATTACATGAATATATTAATTCTTGTTTAATTTGTCAGCAACGAAGTTCTCAAAAGACAAAACCATTACTACAAGAAACTGATTATTCAAATTTTGGTTGGGCAAAATGTGCAATAGATTTAAGTGGACCTTATCCCAAATCTTTGAGTGGTAATAAGTATATAATTAGTTTTATAGATCTTTATTCGGGATATCCAGAAGCTTTTGCTGTGCCTGATAAAACGGCAGACAATATTGTTCATTTGTTGTTGGAAGAAATAATACCACGACATAGTTGTCCTTTACAAATTTTAACAGACAATGGAACAGAAAATGTAAATAGGTTAGTCAGAGAAACCTTACAAGAATTGAATATTAGTCATGTGACAACGTCTTTTTATTCTCCAAGTTCAAATGGAAAGGTTGAACGCTTTCATAGATTTTTGCATGATATTTTAGCTAAAAAGATAGAAAATGATCCTACAACCTGGGATGTATATTTGAATCAAACTTTGGCAGCAATAAGGTTTAGTAAAAATGAATCAACTGGGTTTTCACCATTCTTTTTGCTATACAATAGAGATCCAGTTGCACCAATTGATAATATTCTGAAACCAAGAAGACGTTATGTAGGGGAAGATATGCATAAAATTTTACTAGAGCAACAACATAAGTCTTTTGTAACGGCTCATCGAAATTTGAAAAAGGCTAAAAGAAAACAAAAAGAAGATGCGGATAAAAATAGAAAACAATTGAATTTCAAAATTGGAGATCCAGTTTTTCATAGAAATCATTTAAAGAAAAATAAATTAGAAAATAATTGGAAACCTTTTTATAGGATAATTGATCAAAAGTCACCTGTAAGTTTTATCATTAAAAATCAAATTACTGGAGAATCGACTAAGGCACATGCTCAGCATTTGAAACTAGCGCCTGTTGAAGAATGGGATATTCCTAAATTAGACAAAGATTCTAAAGTAAGAAAAACTCAATACGTAACAAACCCTCAAAGTTCTGAATCAGATAATAGTGATTTAGAAGAAAGCGACGATGACGATATGACTCCTATTGTTGATAGGTACAGAAAAGAGCGAGAAACATCTTCCGATGAAGATGATATTCCGTTAATGGAATTGACAAAACGTGTTAGGGCACGAAAAGAAAGATTAAAAAAGCAGTTAAATGGAAATGATTCTTCATCTGATGAAGATGAACCATTGATTAATTTGAAAAACAATAAGTCTTCGATTGCAAATATGTCCGATGATAATATGTCTATTGACATCGTTTGTAAAAAAAACGACGGACTCTGGCAATGATAAGGTGTTAAGTATTTTATCAAACATGGCGGAATGTTTAACTTAATTAAAGTAGGCAGTTACTTTAATGGGTTATTTGTTTTTATTTTTAGATAATAATGAGCGCAGGAATCAATAACGAAGAACTTAACGCTTGGAAAATGAAAGGTCAAAACAGCGTTATTTTTAAAGAATTTGTTCCTATAATTTCGTATAATGATCCGGTATCTGTTGATGAACAAGGCATCCGACCTTCAGACATAAAAGGCCTGTTTAAAACAAAAAGCTTTAAAATAAATTTGTTAAAAGAAATCCAACTTGTAGGCAAATTATTTGAAACTATGTATGAAACATTTTTGGATCGTACCGACCACGTATTACCACCACACTTGGTTAGGGAAATTGTTCAGAATAGGAAAAGGTATTCCGTTGAACAGGGGGTTCCTTATTTATTTTTACTCGAAGTATTTTTAAATCGACAATTGAGGTATAATCGATCATTTGATCAAATATGGATTATGGATACTAAAACACTTTTTGATGCAATGTTTTGCGAACTGAATGTTTTAATTTAGTTGAAAATTTCAATTTTTATTTTTAGGACGTACATTGACAGTGGTAGACAGACATGACTTATTTCCTTATACTTACATTTATATTGGGACTAAGTAGTTCGACATTTATTTCTGATAAATGTAGTTTTTAACAGGGTTAATACAATTACAACTACTAGATCTAAATGGTTAGTTACATTTGTGTCGGATTTAAAACCTTTTGAAAAGTTTTTAACCAAATTGTCCGATGACATTGTGCAAACTGCTGGTTTAGCACAAGCTGTTTACAAACAATATGATAAACCAGAAACAAAAACCTTTTTGAATTCTATAGCAAATTAGTGTTACACTATAACATATGGACAGTGAACTTAATTAAATGATATTTTGATTTGGACAGTAAATTAAATGATTGTTTATAAATGTTCTCTTTTAGGTACATGATGGGAACTGTAAACGTGACTTATGTTTTAATTAACTTTTATTATCTTGTACTAAGCGAACTTATATGTAAGCTAATAGGAGAAAAAGTAATGGTCAAGCTTTTATTATTATTTTATTATAACTACAGGGTCTTTTATTTTTATGTTCTTGTTTACTTGCTTACATGCTGACCTGTACAGCTTTAGGCTAAATTGTCTAGTCACGTTTACAGTTGTATTTATAGAGCTGCCTGCTTAGGTAGTGCAGATTGTAACTGGAACTTGTATAATAAATGTATTGAACCTGACCGCCTGATTTTCCTAAGCTGTTTTCCCTTGCTGGTTGGAAGGTTGTGTTTGTGCTGATGTTGGTTGTCGACTACCGTTTTGGTGTTGCAGTTTTGGGGTTTCCAGTCTGAAGTGCAACAATACTCTCAATGTTTATTTATTTTATGAATGAAATTTCTATATTTAGAAAGGAAGATTCACAAATAACTTATGAAATTAGCACAACTTTGACAATCATTTTTTTTTCAATAGCGCTATAGCGACGGGTTCAGGAATTTTTTATCAGAAAGAATGGAGTCTTATCTGTTGGATATATTTTTTTTCAGATTTTTAGGAGCATGATGTTTTATTTGTCACAAAGGAAATCAGACCCCATAATATCACTTTACATGAGAAATGTGCTCTTATCACGCTGCAAATTTAATAAACCAAGGCAAATTCGGTGTTGTTTACTTTCATTTTACATAATTTATATCACAATTTATTTTAAAAGTTGCTCTAATAAACTTTTTAATGCCCATAGTTATTACGTAAACATTCCGAATCAAATTCTACCTTATTTACTGAAGAGCGCATATTCTTTTGTCTCGTTCTGACCACCTTTCTGACTGTTTTTCTCCGTTTTTAAAAACACTCGATTTAAGGCTAATATGACTTTCACTCTTTCTTACATCCCAGCTCCTTTGTTCTAACAGGGGTGATCTGAGCCGGATCATCCCTCGGAATACCCTGTTCTACTTTTTCAACTCTATTGTTCCTTTTCTTTTGTTTTTCAAAGCACGTTTTTTTGAGAAATGTTCACTAAGTTGAACATTGGAAAATTATAAAATCAACAACAATGTTTTTTAAAGATTGAAAATACAGATGGGTCCGAACCAAACCTGTATGCAAACCAAACTAAGAAAGTAAACCAAAAGTTTACTATTTGTTTACTGTCATGATGGTTTGGTTTACTCTGAGTAAACCATGGTTTACTACTAAGTTTACTTTCAAAAGTAAACCAAACCAGATATCTAGCTAGTTTGGTTTACTCAAAGTAAACCACACCAGAAAAGTAAACTTAGTTTACTACGTCAGAGTAAACCAAACCAGACTACGTGTTTAGTTTACTCAGAGTAAACTAAACAAAATTAAAAGTAAACCAAACCAGGCCGCTGGTTTGGTTTACTCTGAGTAAACTTAGCAAGGCCAAGAGTAAACCAAACCAGACCGCTAGTTTGGTTTACTTTGAGCGAGCATGCGCAGTAAAGGATACACTGTTTACTAGCCGATATGCGCGTAAGACCATTGAATTTTTATAAAAAATAAAACAAGACTGAGAGTAACAAAACCACGCCGCTGGTTTGGTTTACTAAGAGTAAACTAAACAATATCAAAAGTAAACCAAACCAGGCCGCTGGTTTGGTTTACTCAGAGTAAACTAAACAAATTAAAAGTAAACCAAACCAGGGTGCTGGTTTGGTTTACTCAGAGTAAACTAAACAAATTAAAAGTAAACCAAACTAGTGGCCTTGTTTGGTTTACTCTACTACGTTTAGTTTACTTCGGAAAGCAAACCAAACTAGAAAAGCAAACCACGGTTTACTCTGAGTAAACCATGGTTTACTATCTAGTGTAGTCAAGTAAACCAAACCCAACCAGATAAGTAACCTAAATGTTTACTTTTTGTTTACTTTTGTACAGGTTAGGTTTGGTCCCATCTGTAACATAGTTTCCACTGGGGTTTGAACGTGGGATTCTATCGTTCCAAGTCTACCTTCATATCCACTACACCACGAAGCCGTTGAAAAATCTTCGCTAAAAAATTGTACTTAAAGGATATTGAAGGGGCCCAATAAGGATACTCTATAATATATATTTTATAAAAATGTTTTCCATTTGATTCTAAATGCACAAAGTGTATTTTAATGTTTGTATTTCAATTGTACATGACATATTTTGAAGACTGGGATGCATCAGATTTCATTTATCTCTTATACTTTTTGATTTACAAGCCAAAAACAGTAGTCTGACTCCCCTGGTCTATTTTTAGTAACGGTGGCCATGTTTTTTGACGGATCAAAAATTGAAACACAAGTTTGGTGCAGGACACCCTAAGGATCATTCATACCAAGTTTCATTAAATTCTGTTCAGTAGTTTCAGAGGAAAAGATTTTTGAAAAACTGTTAACAGACGACGACGACGACAGACGACGACGACAGACGACGACGACGGACGCTTAGTGATGGTAATAGCTCACATGAACCTTCGGTCCAGGTGAGCTAAAAACCAACTGTTCCGTTCGAGAGTCAAGATCACAATGAATTTTAACCACGAGGCTTGTGAGCACGGACTAATTTTTTCGCAAGCTTTAGCTCGTACTAATTTGCATATGAAAAGATCTGAACGGATAATAAATAAAGTTGTAATACCAATAACGGAATTTAATTTTATATGAAAATTATATCCTATTATTATAAAACCCCCAGACTATAAAACAAAACAAATTTGTGAAACCATATACATGTAAAGATTAAATAAGGATAAGTAATCAAAACATCCGAATTTTGTCTAATTGGTAATAGGTAGTGCTTGAGTATTTATTAGAATGAAACTTATATGCATTTAAAAAACATCGAACTTGTATATAGAGCCTTTATCATTTCTATACATGTAAATGTTATAATATATACTTTATCTTTTTAATCTTTCACTATCAAAATCTGATTTTATAGTGTTCTTATTTACTTTTTACTTTAAATCGTGTACATGCACTTATCAATACTGATTGTGATGTAGACTTTTGATGAAAGCTTAATAAGAAAAAAAAATCTTATTACCAAGAAATGCCTAGTATTGCCCAGTAAAACCCAATAAGGTGGTTTTACCAGTATTTCCCACTAGGCTGGGAAATACTCTTAAACCCCGGGTCTTTACCAACCCTGCTTGAGTTCGCATTGTTGATTTCCGTTCGGTTGTGTTTTGTAATTCTTCGTGCTGTTCTTCTCTCGTCTAATAAAGGCCCATCAGAGGTGCTCTACCAACAGAAACAGTGAAAAATCCAAGCACTATATGAATATGATGAGCATACAACAAGAAAGACCCTGCCAAACTGGGAAACCAAATTATAACCACAGATGAAGAACCTTAGGGCTTTTGACAATTTTAAATTTTAAACAGATAATAATATAGCTTTGATGTGTTCTTCATCACAGAAGAGTTTATCCTGGATTGGGCTAACCTTGGGGAATTAAAACTTTACCAGCAGCACTTACCATCACGAATGTTAAAAAATTATTATTACAACAACGTTCTATACAAAAGTTTTGCTACGCCTGACGCGCGTTTAATCTATTCAGGGCTCATCTGAGGCACTTTATACACTTTAAAAATATCAAGACCATAAAAAGACGATTAAAAAGAAATAACACCGAACTGGGAAACAAAATTATGGCTAAAAATCGAAATTCGCTTTGGGTAGAAATAACCGTAGGGATTTTGACAGTTTTGAAATTTAAACAGATAATTTTATATCTTCAGAATATAATATAATTTAAATATCAGGAAAAAAAACTTACAATAATACCATAATAACTCATATAATTAAGTTCTTCTGAATAAAATTAAAAAAAGGAACAGAATTATGCACCCAAATACAACGGGAAGTAACTCTAGGACCCCCTACTTAAAATAAATAAAGCCTTGTCTGACCCCCCTCTTGTTTTGTCAAGTGTCTAAACTTCTTTTCTTTTTTTTATTATTTAAAATAAGATGATGGAAAATAAACTAATTTACTTTTCTATGTATGCTGTAAATAAAGTCTGTTATTTGGAGGTAGAGGCAAAATTTACTGATATTTTACATGTTACATTCAAGAGTTAATAGAATGTCAAAATATCCACAAACTTACAGCTTAATGTTTTTATTGAGGTCTATATGCATGAGTGAGTTACAATAGTATATCAAAATCCCAGAAATAAACATTCATGAAAATCAAGAGGCCATCTAAACCTTTTAGCTGTTTCTTGTGTTTAGATGTGAAGTAATTAAATAGCAGCTATTATAATCAAAATTGACAGAAAGAACTTAGATATCTTATATGCTTATTAAACTGAAAAGAAAAACACTTTGAATTGAATATGACTACATAAAAAGAGCACATATTATGATTCCCAGCTGTATCATAAAAGATATATTAGCTTTATAATGTGACATGGGTATAATTTCATAACAAAACTGCCTGCTGGGGCCTCTTGTTTATTCAAAAAGCATACTTTGAACTGTAAACACACTAGATTTAACCTCCTCTCTAAAATTTAACACACACTGGCATATTAAACACTTACAAATATGAACATGTAAGAAATTTTTGTTATCTGAATGAATGTTTAACTTATGCTTGTTGTCGCAACAAGAAATTTTGTAATTTACAGGCTTCTCGCAGACCGGTTTACCAAAGAAAAAATGATATAAATGGTAAAACACTGGTATGTGTAAAATAAAAAATAGTTAAAAATGCTCATTTCATGAAAGCAACATCATTGAAGAAAAAGACAAACTCACAGAGCAAATCACTTTTAAAGGTCTACAAATTTTAAGGAAAACCATAAATATGCTGGGTCAGCAAAAGTTGCTGACTTACATAATGTATTAGCTTTATAGTTCATAAATAAACTTTCTTTTAGTACAAATTTTGATTATTCATCTGAAAACAATGCAAACATTGAAAAAAAAGCATGTTCATTCAAAAAGTTTTTCAGGTATACATCTTTGCTGGCCAAGTATTACGATCCGCTGTCTCTCATCTTCACATTGAAGATGAGAAAAAACAATCGTAATCCTTGGCTAGCGAAGATGCAGGTATTGGAATGAATTCAGTAATTACTTGCCGAAAGACACTAATACTTGACCAATTTTGGATATTAAATTCTAAAAAAAATATATCTTTCAAATTAAAAATCTTTCATACCTTTTTCATAAAATTAGAAATACAACTGCTTCCTTTCGCAAAACAAACTATCATGTCATGCGGCATTTTTGCACTTTCACGTGGCCTTGTTTACAAACATTATATTTTCGCACAAAATTCAGTACCTACCCCTGTCATCTTCAAGAAATTATAAAGAATTCAAAAATCCTATTTAAAAATTTTATTTTTATTTTTTAAAGAATCAATATATATTAGATTTGCTGAAAACACTTCTTTTTTAACCTTTCAACCAATACCAGAGCTCCAGAGTGTCAATTCGTATCAGATTATTGTCCTACAAATTGACTATCCATTGTACAAGGTTAAATAATTTGCGATTTTATCATCGTCTGCTCGTGACAGCGTTTTATAATCAGAGTACAATCCATGATGCCTTTTTAAAATCAAAACCAAGTTTATCGCTGCTGGTATGATGATGTTATGTCATGCCTATGCAGCATACCAATATAAATGTTTTATTAGTATTCGCTTTTTGTAATTTGTGGTTCAGAAAAAAGGACGATTATCAATGCTGATAGGCAACAAGTCTCTGGGGGAATGTTGATTGATATCCATCTTATTAATAGTTAAGTGCTGATTCAAATTCTCACTGATGAGTCGACGCGTGTCAGGCATATCCCGGGGCCTGTCAAAATCTATTTCTTGAGCATTGTTGATATTTTTATTCCTTACATCCGTAATGCTTAGCACTACTGGTGGAGTTATATTTCTCCGGGATAAGCCCGCTCCGAAATCAACGTGTCGAAAAACCCACCAAAGCTATAAAATTATCTTTTTAGATTTCAAAATTGTCAAAAGCCCTAAGGTTCTTCCTATCCGAGACATACATTTGTACATTGACCTTAGTCATAACCTGGTTTCCCAGTTCTTCATTTTTGGTTTGATTGCTCTATTCTTTTTATATTCCTTTAGTCTTAAAATTTTGAGCAGAACGCCACCGATGAGTGTTGATTACACGAAGCATGTGTCAAGCCTATCAAAATTTATTGTCTGGAACTGTTATACATGTTGTATTACTATTTTGAACTTTTTTATACTTAACTCTGTTTCGATATACTTGGTTTTCTGCATCCTCCGTTGTCTGTTATTGAAAAAAAAAATAAAAATTGATAATATTTATTCAACATAACAGGAAAATAAAATCATCTCTAGGTTTCCAATATTCCAATTCTTTCATACGACCTTTTGGAAACCCGGCGACGACTTTTATAGTAATCATTCTTTTGACAATGAAAACAAACTTGAGTGAAGTGTGTAGTCAATAAGATATAAAATGAAGTCACAGAAATGTTAAAACATACCCTTATAACGTCCTTCCAAACTTGTTGATTATTTCCGAGATTAATATCTTGCATTATTACTGGGGAATTTGTAAAAAAATATTTAAGGTCTAGCATAAAATGAAAGTAGCAAATGAAGTAGTCGATGAAAAAGTAAAATATTCTATATGTAAATGTGAACGTCTTTTTAAATATTGAAATTGAGCTGGTATTTTTTTCTCCAAATTTGTTGCATTTGCATTTTTCTCTCATTTACCACTTGATGAATATTTTGCAACAAGCTAAAGGGGACATCGAGTAAATGGTTAACGTTAAGATAAAGTTTATGTGTTCATTGTGTTATCGTTGCGATGATGACTATTCGTCAGAAACAAACGCTTAATTCGATAGAATATAATTTACCTTTGACAGCTGTACACCACCATGTGATTTTTCAATTTAGTTATGAAACATTTGTCCAGATATATATATTTTTTATTACCGCAAAACTTTTTAAGTTAATCCACAGACAAAATCAATTCTGAAATATAAGCTGATACACTATTTGTCGTGTTCTCCTTTTTCGGCTAACTACTAATGTGTTCGTGATGCAATATGATATAGGTATTAATCGCTAGAATTGGAAATTGAGAAAAGTGTAAATATTCTTTTTAAAACCTTTATAATTAAACATTGATTAAGCATTTGGTGGAATTTTTTTTATGAAACTGCTTCATCCTGAGTATAATATATTTTTTGCAAGCAAAAACCTTAGTTATCACATATGGTAAGAACATCATCGTTAACTTTACTCCTTAGGTAAGTCAATTTATTGTTAAAATAGTCAATGAATTACTTCTTTTTTTTCTTTGGCCCTTCGCTCCTTCTGATGCATAGGCCATCGACGATAGTCCTCCAGCGCTGCATGTTCTTTGCTGTTTGTTACAGTTGTCCCCATGTCTTTCCTGTCAGCTTAACGTTTGAGTCCAGGTCCTTTCTCCAGTTGTTTCTCGGTCGTCCTCGTTTTCTCTTTCCTTGGGGTGTCCATGTTAGCGTCTGTCTTGAGATGTTTCCACTCGGCTTCCATAGGGTATGTCCTAGCCATCCTCACCTTCTTCGACGGTTTTCTTCTTCAACTGGACACTGATTGGTCTTTCTCCATCATTTCTCGTTACTGATGGTTTCAGGCAAGCGGATGGAAAGGATTCGTCGAAGACATTGGTACACAAATGTCTGGATCTTATGGATGGTGGCCTTGGTAGATCTCTAGGTTTCTAGTTCCAAATTAACCGTTTATACCCGCGTTTGGTATTTGTAATTTTGAAACCACTGGGCGATAACCGCTGCTGGTGGACCAGAGGTCCCCGAGGGTAATCACAAGCCTGGTAGTCAGACTTGTCTGACACGAATTACCATAAAATTTCTAATATATTGTCGCTAAAATTTCCGATTGTTTAATTCAAAATTGATGAAAACACCAGGTTTCTTTCCTTGTAATGCACATGGTCGATATCCTTGGTGCTGGATTTGGCTTCCTTGTTCGAACGTTTTAGTTTTGAGTACTTTTCGTTTTCAACTGTTTTGGATTTTGACCTTCCAATGTTTTGGTTTAAATGCTACTGATGAGAGGTTACTCCTTGAAATATCGATATATAGCATATCCAAATTAACCGTTTATACCCGCGTTTGGTATTTGTAATTTTTCTGCACCATACAAGAGGACTGATTTCACGTTCAAGTTGAAAAGTCGAAGCTTTGTGTTCTTGCTGATGACCCGTGAATTCCATATGTTTCTGAGTTGGATGAATGCCCCTCTTGCTTTGCCGCTTCTGGTCTTGACATCAGCATCTATACCTCCTTGTTTGCCCACTAGACTGCCTAGGTATGTGAATGACTCGACCTCTTCTAGTGAGTCTCCATTTAGGCTTTCTGGCTCATTGTTGGTGGTATTAACTTTCAACTTGCTTTACATCATTCTTTGATCTACATCTCGAATTTGACCCGGGTTGCCATCTCAGTATAAAAAATTCCGATAAAAGAGAATTTTAATTTTGAAGTTCTTCATTTTCCTAACCTGGAAAGAAACATACCTACGTCACCTGCATACGGTGTCTATATTTCACAACTAATTCGATATGCCAGGGCTTGTACATATTTTTCAGATTTTTTTATCCGACACCGCTTTCTCTGTAAGCATTATTAGACCAAGATTTTAAGAAAATACGTTTCATACGATCTCTAAAAAAATCTTTCTTCGTTATCAGCCACTGGTAGATTTATTCAATATCATGTTAGACGAAATGGTTAGTTCTTGCTTAGATTAGTGTTTGGGGCTGGTTGATGTACTGAGATATGTCCCCTAGCAACCCTGATATGTTATCACAAACCTGTTGTGTTTTGTGTAACTACCGGACCCAAAGACCGCGATGGAAGAGGGAGGTTTGTCGCGCCTTAAAACCTGGTTTAACCCACCATTTCCTCTGAAATGCCTGTACCAAGTCAGGACCATTGCGGTCTTTAATTTTTCCGGTATTTCTTCCCTGTTTCGTCTAGTCTTATGGACATTTGAGATTGATTCTCCAAGTTCGGTGATTTTGTTATTACCTATATTTCAGGGTCTTAGTCTTTCCTCTTTGTATGTTGAGTCCTATGGTAGCTGAGGTTCTGAGTAGTTCTGAGGACTTCTCCTGCATTTGTTGGTGATTGAGTGACAGGAGTGCTAAATCATCCGCAAAATCCAAATCACCCAGCTGGTTCCAGAGTGACCATATTCCGTTTCTCTTTCCTCTTGTTATGGTCTTCATGTTCCAGTCTATTGCAAGCAGAAACGAAAATGGTGAAAGCAAACACCCCTGCCTTACTCCGGTCTTGATTCTTAAGCCCTCAATGCACTTCTCTGCAGGACACATTCCTTCATATGAGTTTCTTATCAGGTTTACAAACTTTTGAGGCACTCCGTAATGTCTTAACAGTTTTCATAACATCTCCCTGTCCAGACTGTCAAAAGCCTTCTCGTAGGCTACAAAAAGGTTATGTATAGTGGAGAGTTCCATTCCATGGACTGCTCTATAATGATGCGAAGTGTCGCTATCTGGTCAGTATATGATCTGTTTGTTCTGAAACCTGCCTGGTGGTCTCGCAGTTTCTCATCAACTGGCCCTTTCAGTCGGTCCAAAATCACCCTGTTCAACACTTTTTCTGGAACATACAGTAGCGTTATCCCTCTATAATTTGAGCGTAGTCCAAGGTCTCCTTTCTTTGCCAGCTTATTAAGATGTCCTTCTTTCCATTCTGTTTGTATTTCTTCTTCAATCCAGATCTTGGCAAGCATGCTATACAAAATTCAACCATTGTATTAAGGTCCGTTTTTAGGCAGAGCATTATAGAGTCATATAGCTATCTGATTTTTGCGGGTTTTTTTTGTCTAGACAGGGTAAATCGGTCAGCCAATATTCCTACCGCAGGATATATTCAACATTAATCGTGTATTTTCATTGTTTCAATGTATTTTAAATTGTATACAGATTGTCTAAAATAAGAGGTACATTTTTATACCCCAACATAAATGCATTATAAATGTGCACTACATATCGTATATCAATACACGTTAATGATTTCTTAAGCATTGTCTACCTTTGACCTTTGATCAAGTGGGCGGAGCCTAATTACAGATTTCTTAACAAATGTGCAAGAAAGATATGTAACATAGATCATTCTTTATTTTAGTGCTAAGATTTAGCTCTGCCTTTTAACGCTTTAGCGCTTTGATTATTGCTTCTGCTGGAATCTTATCCGGTCCTGGGGCCTTGCCATTCTTAAGCTGCTTTAATGCTATCTGAATCTTTGCCCTGCTAGGTGGTTTGCAGTTTACTGGTAGGTCTGTATCTGTAGGCAATATATTTGATGTGTTATCAGGTGTTGGTCTATTGAGCACTTCTTCAAAGTGCTCTGCCCATCTGTTTAATTGTTTACTTGTTTCTGAAAGCAAATTACCATCTTTTTCCTTAACTGGTCTTTCCATTGGTTTGCTCCTTCTTGCTAGTTTCTTGGTGGTGTCATAACTACCTACTCGTATAGTACTTTTGTCTCAGGTTCTCTCCTGGTAAATTGACTTTTTATCGATTTAATTTGTAAAGTGTGTTGTTTTTTGTGTTTTGTACAAGATAAACAATAGGGGGAAGGTGGGGCCCAAAAACTAGTTTAACCCCGCCACATTTTATATGTGCCTGTCCTAATCCAGGAATCCTTGTCAAAGCTTTTGTTTGTCCTTGTCTACTATCTGTTTTTTGTTTTACGTCCAGAAATGGGTCTTTCATTGATAATCTAGGGATTTGTTTGAATCTTATGTATTGTATTTTGGTCTTGGGCCAATACAAGACAGCGAGCTGTGACCTGTGGTCATGTTGATGACTGCTGACTGTTTTCCATTTAATTTTTTTAAATTGCCGTTTCTTTAATTTTGGTTGTGTCGCGTACACTCATTCCAAATCTCTTTATCGTCTATAAAGCTCTTTCATATTCCTGCTTGCCGCTGCGCTGCAGTCTCTGCTTGTTCTGCCAGTCCTTCTACATATTCCTTCTTGTCTTTTCTTACACTTTTCTTTACCTTTTTATAGGCTTCACTATATTCATGCTGTGCTTTAACCTTGGATGTTCTGGTGCGGCTGTTGTTGATTGCCTCTTTCTCACTTTTTGGACAGGACAGTTCCTATTTTTAGCGGTGTGAGATTTTTCTGTCTCACACCATCCCATGTGAGATAGATACATTATGACGTTTCGTTACTAAGACTAAATCATAACGTTTTGTTGTCACTTACCAGTTCAGCCATGATTATCTCCGAGAGATGAAACCGGTCGGTAAAGAACTGTGATTGAATGTTAATTTATGTGAATTTTACACTTTGCCAAAGTTTCAAACTTTCATTGTCTTTATTACAGTGCAATAATATACACACCAATTGTGCAACGGTCGCAGTCCAACGTCAAATATTCATACGCTATGTTTTGTAAACAAATCCACGTTGTACAATTTACGGGTTTAGTGAGAAAAATAATCAAACACCGATGATTAGGGCAAGATAAGGAAATCTCCGACACCCTTGGGTAAGATTTCTTTTCATCTGCAACTCGGCAGAGCCTCGTTGCAGACTTGAAATCTTACCCTAGGGGTGTCGGAGATTTCCTTGTCTTGCCCTAACACAGGTGTTAGATTCTTATATTCTTTGTTTTGCTGATCTCGATCTTCCTGTAGGTATCAGCTGACATTCAATCTTTCTGCTCTGGTTTCCTTCTTCCCAATATCTCTTCACATGTTTCCACTACAGTTTCTTTGTAAACTTTCAAATAATGCTCAATGCTTGTGTCATTTTCGTCATCAAGTAATTCTTGTAGGATTTGGAATTTGTTGGCTAATGTAATTCTAAAATCCCTGTGTGTTGTTTCGTCCCTCAAGAAATTGACGTTGAACCTTGACTTCCTTCTTTCATTTTCATTCAAGTTTTTCTTCAGTTTGAGTTTGATTGCTGCAGTAACAAGATGGTGGTCTGAGGCAAACCTGCTCCCCTCTACTCTCACATCTAATAGTGATCGGCGGAACTTCTTGCTAATACAGATGTGGCGATATGATTTTCTGTCACGTGGACAGGTGAGACCCATATTGTTTTATGGATTCTTTTGTGTTGGAAAATTCTCCCACCAATGACAAAGCTGTTAATTGCACGTGCATCGGCAAATCTCACTCCATTTTTAATCATGTCTCCTACTCCAAAAAGTCCCATAACTTCCTCATAGCCGCTGGTATTACTACCGATCTTCGCATTGAGGTCTCCCATGAGAATATTGATGTCTTTGTTACTGAGTTGCTCTAAGATACTGTTTAAGTGGTCATAAAAGCCATCTCTGTCTTCATCATTACCATCATTTGTAGGTGCATAACACAAAACAACATTCATCTATATGTTCTTTTTTTAGTCTTAAATGATGCTGTCAAATGTCTTGGTCCTCTTGGTTTCCACCCTATCAGTGCCCTTTGTGCTCCCTCTTCCTCGTGTCCTGAATACAGGATTGTTTCACCTGTCATCAGTCGTCGCTGCCCAGATTGAGTCCATCTAGTCTCACAAAGTCCAAGAAGGTTGCGCGTCTCAGCTGTTCTCTGTATAGCTTTCCCTGCCTCGTACATCGTTCTGACATTTCCACTAACCAATCTGTAAAATCTTCCTGGTTGATAGAAGGTTATTCGGTACATCTCTGCACGCTATGTTACTTTCTGTTGAAGTTCCTTCTTTTCCCAAGTCCCTTTGTGTCTGTTAATTTATCGTCAATGTTTCTGTAGCTGTGTTGATTTTTCCGGGATGGGGGTGCTAACCCCAACCCCACCCCTCCTCCTTTCTCATCCGGGATTGGGACCGGCCATGGCGGAGTTAGTCAATGGATTGAAAGAACGAAATAAAAAAATAAATTACCCAAATAGATGTGCATTTAATTAGTTGTTACAAGTTTACGTATGAGTAATTCTTTTTTCAAATGAGGCTTTTAAGGTGGCTCATACCTTTTATGAGTTTTCATAGAATTTTTTTATTTTGATATATGTTATGTAGTTTGATAAGCTGCATCGGAAAATGGAATAAAAAAGGGGGTCACCGTTCTCGTTTTTTCTGTAGAAGCTATCAAAAATCGTAAAATTGGCACTTTCTTGGCCATTCATAGATCCTTCAAAAGATAATTACAGACAAAAAGACTTTGGTTCTCTAACAGTAAATTTGGGTTATATTCAATCAAGACATACTAGTGAACAAGTTTTAGCAGTCAACAGATTCGAAAGGTAGGTCGTTAGTTTTCTATTTACAGATTTATCATAAATTTGACGATTTTTTCCCTCTAGTTTTGAGCAAAAACAAACGAATTTCGATTAATAATAAAAAATCTATTTCATAGAATTTTTCCAAAAACTAATATTTTTAAGTCATCGATATAAGGTTCATTTTTAGAGAAAGAAAAAAGGGGGTCACCGAGTTCGTTTGGGCTCTATAGAGGGATGTGTGTGCCCTGCACCCAAAAACCCAAAATTTCTAGAATCTTTATTGTTGTATTCAAATGTATAGATGATATTGTCATGTGGATCGTTTCTCAAAATATCTTTAATTAACTATAAGTTGAAATCAGTTAATTGTAAAATCCGAGTATTTAGACTAGAAAGAAGCAGAGGTACCAATGGGGTATCCAAATGTCTAAAGTCCGAAAGGGCAGATACTAAACCAGTAAACACAAACAAGAACGGGACAAAAAACAGACAACACGTAAAACATGGAAACACGAAACAACTGAATATCAATCAAACGACCTTTTTAGTTATTTCGCTAACACAGATGACATTTTGGCGGGAATTGATTTACGTCTCTTATCAAGGTCAAAATACATGGCGGTCGTGCCGATCAACAAACGTGCAATTACCTTGATTGAGGGATACATGTACCAGGAATACTGGACGTACATTTTGTTGACCAAATGGATGTATCATTTATCTTTAATGCATCTATTTTGTTCGTGGTGAGTTATTATTCTTAAAATTTACGTAAAATCCTAGCGGTTGCGAAAAGGGGGTCGTTTCAAAACAATGACAACAATCATTGTACATCTTCTGCAACAGTGCATCAATGATCATCCCCGTCACGGATTATATATTTGTTGTTTTTGTTGAAATAAATCCGAAACGACTTGCAAATATTTTTAACTGAGTGAATATGAATTTGCAAAAAAAAACATACAAAAACAAAATATCACTTTAATTTTGCCTGTGACAGTGTGAGTGTGATGCACAAGCTTGTACATGGATGTTCAGCCTCTACTTTTACATGACTACATGTGTGAAAGGCAATTTGAATAGGATACAGGGATGTTAACCAAAACTAGCAATCGATGTGTACATGCTGCATGCATGGATAAACAAGTGCAAAAACACTGATTTGTATTGTACTGAAGGATATAATGGTCATTAAAGTTACAAACTACATGTACAATGTACATGTACACTGTACAAATATAACAACGATATTTATAATCTTCAATATTCTTAGTGTTTGCAGTGTTCTTTTAAACACTTGTAAAACATTTTGTCCATAAGGGACGACCATTTGATTCTGAAGGGGGGCTGGCAGTTTCAGTCGAGACAGATTATTTATTTTCCAAATTTTGCAGGGCCAAAATATTTAATTTTCGCTGCTACGCGACAAGAATATATGTCTGCATACAATGGCTTGATTGAGCAAGGATCTTGGGATAGATTATTTATTTTCTTGCAAACAGAGGCCAGATTATTTATTTTCAACTTTTTCCAGGCCAGCATATTTGTTTACAAAAACTGCCAGCTCCCCCTCAAAATCATATCATATCGTCACCTATTCATGGTAAAAGAAATTAAAATAATCCATTTCTTACACATCTTACATGAAGGATAAATATTGTGGTGCTTTCCTTCAAACATCAAATGTCAAAAGAAAATATTTCTATTCTTAATTGCATTTTGTATCATGATCCAAGGAATGACACCCTTAAAATGTTCTTGAATTTACATGTGAACAGGTAAATGTTTTATTGCAATCATATTTGGTTAAAGAGGATTAACATACATGTATGTAGCAATGTGTATGGATTTTGTGTTTGTTTATCTACAAAATGTACATGTTACAAATGTATTTGTGGTATGAAAAAAAATACCCAAGATCATCTGTGATCACCTGTAAATAAGCTTCATTATGCTCAATGTTTATAATACTAATAAGTTATATATCGTATTATATAATATATTGATTCTGTCTTTTTATAGCCTTGTGCTTTTCTTTCACAGATTTGAACATGGAGGATTTCTACATTTTGATAATGAGAAGCATGGAACATGAACATTTAAGCTACAGTACAGAGCACAGTGACATACAAAATTAAATAAATTGTTTATTTCTGAAGAATAGATTTTAGAAATTCATTAAACATGAATAAAGCATAAAGATATCCATCCTTGTGACATTAATCTTTAAATGATGAATACATAAGATACATTGTTCAGTGTTGAAGTCACAACTGATAAAATATTACTCCTGATGCATCCATTGTCATTCATGGGATGTTCAATTTAGGAAAAAAAAATGTGCAAGATCAATTTTGTTGCCCTTTCTACTAAAGTGTAAGGGTCCTTTTGTCGCAAATCATGTTTACTTAAAGGTTTGTACTACTTTACCATGAAGGAAGTTATCTTATTATCATTAAACTTTATATACATATATATGGCACGCTATTTTAACAAAAACCCTTGTATCTATAGGATACCTCAGATAACTGGGGGTTTACTGGTAGCTATCTGGGGGTTTTCAGAGCGAAACTCTTAATTACATCAGGTATTGAGAGTTATTTCAGGTAACTGTGGGTTTCCTATCAGCTATCCCATGGATACCACAAAAACTCCTGTTATTAAGAGTTTTTAAAAATAATTCATTGAAAGCTTAGCTCTGTATTAGTTTTTGAGGTATTAATAGTTTTCAGCTTTACATTGATAAATTCTGCTTTCAGTGAGTTAAATAGCATTGACTTGCAATATCTGTAGGTAGAAAGGGTTTAATCAGGTATCTATGTGATAGCTGACAGCAAACCCCCAGTTATCAAGATAACTCTAAATACCTGATGTAATTGAGAGTTTCGTCCAGAAAAACCCCAGATAGCTACCAGTAAACCCCCAGTTATCTAAGGTATCCTATAGATACCAGGGTTTTTGTTAAAATGGCGTGCCATACATATACATATGATCAGGATATAAAAACAGACCTATCAGCAACTTCAAGGTTGATTGATCACAGAAAAGGGGGCAGAAAAATTAAGTTTTTGACACGCATCTTGTAAAAAAAAACCGAATTTGCCAAATAATGTCCGTTTGCAGTGTCATTGGACTTGCATATATGTGTAAGATCTAGGTTAAAGGTAACACAACATTGCTAAACTGATATTTTGAGCTTGCAATTTTCTAATCTGTAATGGCAATTGAATTTCGATTTTGTTTGTAATTGTAAAGCTGCTTTCCAATAGGATATGAATGCACAAGTGTTTATGTTAGGGGCGAACAGACAGCTAGACCACAGACACAGACACATTTTGTTGTTATTTATGATGATCCGGTCCTTCATTTTGACTTGTCTTGATTAATTTACTTCAGTTTTAGTGTAGATATTTGCACAATGGGAAGTTCTTATTCTACATGTTCTTGGTCTATTTTCGTCATATACATGTATGATACCGAAACATCAGAACAAATATTGCAAAAATAAAACAAGGGATTGCACTAAGTCGTGCTAAGCATACCCCCACTCGACCATTCAGAAAACAGGAAGTAGATGACCGACTGACCCGGAAAGGGGAGGCACAGTACAACTCATAATGCTGAAGCTGTGTACCAAATATGAAATAAATCCCTTCTGTAGAAGCCGAGAAATCTGTAACGAAAAATTGTCTATTTTTTTTACTCATAAAAAGTCTTAAGTAAGTCGGCTCAGAAAACAGGAAGTTGATGATGGACTGACCTGGAAAGAGGAGGCACGGTATAACTCATCATGCTGAAGCTGTGTACCAAATTTGAAACCAATCCATCTAGTAGAAGCCGAGAAATATTTTACGAAAAATTTCACATTTCAAATTTTTTACCCTATAAAAGTCAAAGTCGGCTCGGAAAACAGGAAGTAGATGACGGACTGACCTGGAAAGGGAAGGCACGGTATAACTCATCATGCTGAAGCTGTGTACTAAATTTGAAACCAATCCATTCAATAGAAGCAGAGAAATTGAACCGGACGGACGGACGAGGTGATTGCAATATAGCCCGCTCTCTTACGAGTGGGGGTATAATATATTTATTTTCGAAAGAACAAACCCTGACCGATAAAATTTTCGGACTTAAGTTATTTGTACCTGAAGAAATAATCAAAAACAACTATTACCTATGGGGAATTCTACTGAAAGAAGCAGAGGTTCCAATGGGGCATCCGACTGTCAAAAGTCCGAAAGGGCAGAGATAAAACAAAACAGACAACAACTACTGAATATCAATAGCAATCTTGTATTGAGAGTGAACTCTGGTGCTCCTATTTGCTATAGCACACCCGGTACGATATTCATTAAAGCACATTATAGTTTTGTACGGAACTTTTTTTTTGTTCTGTGTTTTTTGTCCGCCGACGCAACGCATTTTCGTAAATAGAAGAATAAGTGTATGCGCTACAACCCGCAATCATGACAATTTAAACAAAATCTCAATGAAAAACAACAAACAGCCCTCAATATGACCACTGATCGCTGATCGCCGGTTTACGAATGAATTGGCCCTTGATTAAAAAAATACAATGCGTATGATTCAAAACCTAAATCCTAAAGATATCAAGAAAGTTGTAGGCTTTCAATATTTAGTAAGCTGTCTTTGGTAGGGGTCTCATATAGCTGGATGCCATTTCATGTCTCTTTTACTTCTGTTTAACTAACCGACTTCTTTTTTTTGCTTTATGCAGGAGACCCACAGAAATTCTGTTCTGTCACGGTATATGTCTGATTTGTAATGAAAAAGGATAATGCTGTGTTTTTTTATAATAAGCCCTGTTAGTAAGAAGTTTATTTTTGTTTGTTTGTCCTTTAATCAAGCAACTACTTGTATTGTTATCATATATAAGAGGAAATATACACCCGTTTAACGTATTACTTAATCTCGATTTGTATACCTAATTTGAACCATGATGATCCATCTGCTTTTTCATGACTATCTGTTTTGACTGATCTTTTTGAAATCGAGTATCCCCTTTTGTTCCATTTTTGCGGGGATTAAGGTTTGCTCATATTCAAACTCCTGTCCGTACATTAGAAAATTCTGTCAAGCATTTTGGTCCATGACAATGAATTAAAATCGTTCAAATGACAAACAGTTTTCAGATACTTCTGTATCGCATTGGTTTTGTCACCTTTATCAAAAAAATTACTATTCATAAAACTTAATACAGTTTGTTTTATTTAGGTGTACTTTTTAAAAACTGTCGACGATTTTGGCGTAAAAGGCTTAAGATAAAAAAACTGAATCAACTCTATGTATAAACGTTTCAAGAAAATGTGGGTTTGAACGGATTAATTTGTCGTTATCTCGGATATGGCGGAAACGAACGGACAAACACCAAACCGAACGGAGGATATAATGACTGTGTGACAGGTTATAAAAAATGCAGATAATTATCTTACATCTACAGAATCGGGCTTTTTATTTTATTTTTTTCAAAAAGAGGGGAGATTTTTTATTGCTAATCAAAAGGGACTGAAAACCCATATAGTTGGCATTACTTTAAAAGACAATGATCTACTCGTTTTAGAAATGCTCGGAGACAGTTTAATAGCAGTAGAACGACAATGGAACATACGATGAAATGTCTTTTTATAGAATGGAAACAGATGTAATTTTATTAAACGGCTTTCCTAATTTTATGTAAAACATCACTTTTCTAAAAGACAACTTTCTCCGAATCTCTTTTCCATTAACTTCTAACGGAAGATGCGGCCTTGAAATTCTCAAACATTCCTGTAAGCGACGGACGTTTAGTTTTTTACGTTCTTTCATTCTGTCGACGTAGCGTAAATTTCGATTGTAACGTCAAAAATACGTTCTGAAACGTCCCAAATAATTTTTCAACCGCAATGCGCATAACGTTGCGCGTTGTAAAAGGGATGGGCCACCTTAATTGATTGCTCGAGTCTTTGTAGCAGTTTTGTTGATTTGTTAAAAGAACCTGATAAATTCATATTTAATTTCTTTTTGTATGTCATACTTATTATACTATTATGTCTTCACAACCATGTTGCGTTTTGTGTTGCTACTGGTAAAACGTGTAGAGGTTGTTATAAGGGTACATGTATTAATTTACAGCCGTGGGTGTAGCAATTCATAAAATAATCATTCTATTTTGCAATGTCAAAACAATTTTTTAACTACGTGATTAAAAAGCATATGTAAAAAGAATTTGATATTTTGAGACCGCAAAATTTTTATCAGTTGAATAAAGTTAATTACCAGGGGAAAAATATTGCTGATGCAAAAATAGGTCAATCGGACACACGCAATTCAAGCATATAAAAATTGGTATTAAATTCACTGTATGGAAAGAGCGAAAGGGAAAAAGATTGAATTTGATTGTTTGTGCTTTCTTATTAATTATCAATAAGTGGAAGGTTGGTCCTAAAAACTAGTTTTACCCCGCTCCCTCTTAAATGTGCCTGTAGTAATCCAGGAATCTTTATCAAAGCTAATGTATGTATTCGTCGATTTTTTGTTTTATTATTTTTTGTCAAGAAGAGGGTCTTTCATTTGCACTTTAAGATTGGGTTTGAATCATATGTAGTTTATTTCTAATCCAGGGGCAATTGCAAAAATAGCGAGCAGCGACCACTGGCCATATTGAAAGCTGTTGGCTGTTTTTCATTGTGAATTGTTTTAAATTGTCGTTTATATTGTAAGTTGTGTTGCGTAGACATTAGTCCCAATATGTATTCTTATGTACTATCTCATTGGCTGATGACGTAAGCGGAAGTTAATGTGGTTCGTCCTCATTATTTCACCATCCATGCAAGCGTAAAGACGTGTCTGTTCCTACAGACAACAATTAAAGGTAGAATATTTTATTTGCCTTGGTGGCTGATTTTAAATTTTATTTTATATGCCTTGGTGGCTGATTAAATGTTTTAATGTTTTTTAAGTTAAGACTAAGAGAGCAGACCTAGGTGGTCCTTGGGTTTATGGATTTATTAGTTTACA
This sequence comes from Arcuatula senhousia, assembly GCA_963971305.1. NCBI lineage: Eukaryota > Metazoa > Mollusca > Bivalvia > Mytilida > Mytilidae > Arcuatula > Arcuatula senhousia. The sequence continues at coordinate 20,702,908 of OZ020308.1, read as the reverse complement.
AAGTTAAATATTGGAATTAAAGATTTAAGATTTAGAAAATGGAAATATATGAGAAGATAATCTGAAATGTGATGGATTTTGATTGAGATGTATTGATAGTAAAATGATTGGAATGGATTGAGGTTGTAAATGAAATGTAACACGTGGACCTTTTTGTTTAAAGTTATTGAAGGTCAATTTGTATGATAAAATGTTATAGTTGATTGAATACAAGGTTGATGTTAATAGACGCTATATTATGAGAACAATTTAATGATGGAAAATGTTATAAAAGTTAAAAGTTTTGGATTTTCGAAGTTGTGTGATTGCTTATGGTTTGTTTTGATAAAGTATTTTAAATGGCATTGAATTCATGAAAGTATTTTGAGGATGATGATTAAGGTTACAATTATATGAGAGAGGATGAATTTTATATTTTTTAGGAAAAGTATTGTTTGTTGAATTTTTTTTTGGAGAAAGTTTATGGCGTTTTTTCTGTAATGTCATTCAAGGTTCTGTCAAAGTCAAAGGTTTTCAAAATGCACGAATCGTTTAAAAGTCCAGTGTGCTTATATCTAGGTCGCCCCAAGATTGTGTTCGTAAAATGTAGTTTAAATCAAGTTATAATATTAGATAAAATGTTAAATAATTCAAATGGTGCGCTCGACTTTTGTGTGATCAAGTACAAAATTGCGTATAATTTAAAAAGAAAGCAACGCTAGTGTGACCTAGATATGACAATTCTAAGTAAGCTTAGACAAATTTTATTTGAATATATGACCTAGGGAAATAACCTAGATTATACGAAGCTATTAGATAAGATATGTTTGAAATATTGATATGTTGTCCTAGTTTTTGACTTTAATAGAACCATTATTTGTCAAAGCTTTGTATACATATACGTTATATTTGATAGAAAATTTCAACAATTTGTCAGAGGTCAATGTACTTTTACTTGTTTACCTGTTGGGTCATAGTTTTGTCGTTTCAATATCGATTGATTATTTATTTCTCTTTTAGTCTGGTACAAATTTTAGATATTAGATATATGATAGCGTAGCCGTAGGAGCAGTTTTATTTGTTAATAGCTAGAGTATGTAGTCTTCAATTTTCTGTTATCCCGTGCGGGGCCCGGGTGGCGAATAGGCCCGCAGCAGAGCCTAGCTTGTCGTAAGAGGCGACTAAGGGTCTTGGGATTCTGACGTCGGGTCAGTGCTCAGCCCACAGAGCGACCAAGTGTGTACCCTAGGTGGCTGAATAGGGTGGCCCTCGTCCGCGGGGGTTGTCAGGTCTATAATACGGAAACCCTGACCGCCGACCATAGTGGGCCAATGTGTGTGGAGAGTGCCAGGCTTCATGCACGTAAAAGACCCCTTTGTGGACCGCCCAGTAGTGCACCACATAGGCTAAATTTTCCGCCCCTACCCACTTCTCCCCTTTTCCTGTGGTTCTTCAAAATTAACTGGTCCTTTGTTTCCCATCCCACCCCCATATTTCATTTATTATCATCGTTTCATGTTCATTTTATCACCCTTTTCATGTTCATCGCCTGTAAATAACCTATATAGCGTTGCACGGGCGTAAAACACCAACTCACTCACTCACTCAATTTTCTGTTAAATATTGATTGTTTATTTTAGATGGTACAGCCAACGGTATTGAAGAAGAAACACAGCCTGAAAGGCGTCCGACTTTTAGCCCTGATTAAAAGGGTGAAACCTGGAAAACCGGAGTCTCTTAAAGAGTTCAGTAGGATGACGAAAGATATTAAAACTGAGGATTTGAGTTATGATGAGATCAATCAACTTTTTCTGAGTCTGACGGGAGAGCCAATGAGGGAGATCTTGGAGCTTGCTGAAAGAGATGATAATCTAGAGGAGGCAAGATGGATGTTGCATTGTACTATAATATATGCAAATGAATATGGCCAGCCAACAGGACAGAACTTGATTGAACCTGAATCGGTAAGTTAATCAAATGTTGGTATGTTCATGATATTGCAGTGTTGAAATTTAGGTGTTTTGTATAGATTAGGGTATTGATTTTTGATTCATATTTATGAAAAAAAAAGAAAAAAAAAGAAGAAGAAAGATTCTATACTAGTTTTAGTATTCAAGTAGATTTGGAACATTTCCTTAGCTAGTCTATCTGCCGTGTTTTGGATTTGATATGTATATATTGCAATTGGACGTTTAGTATTGTTATGTTGTTTATTTCAGACTGGGTCTGCTGGTCCGTCAACATCAGGTGCTGCAGTTTGTAGCAATACTACTAAAAGTTCCGAGAAGGGAAAACGTAAAAGGGACGATGATTTAGAAGATCGAGTAGCTTCGTTGGAAAAGAATGCAAAGATAGAGGCGGTCAAGGAGTTAAAAGACAAGTTGAGAGCACTTTCACTTCAGCAAGAGCCCAGTAATTCACTTATCTTGCTTACCTTGGAGGAACTAGCAAAAACTGCGAGGCGTGTTGATCATGAAGATAGCGAAATTTTCGAAGAACTGGCTCGCCAAGCAAGTAGGCATCAGGAAAAAGTGGATATTTCAGCGTTTTGTTTGTCGGTCCTGGGAGGGAAAGCTGCTGATACTATAACTAAGGCTTTGTCTAAGTGTATTAAGGGCAAACAGTCTGAGGTGAAATCGGACACTGCAAGTCAAAAAGTCACTCCGCCCGGACCGAGGCCTGAAGATTCGCCACTGCATAATGCTTATCCTCCTGTCCCCTATCAGACGCCAATGGCGTATGGGATGCCTCCTCCTCAATATTTTGCACCAAATGGTCCTTATATGGGAAATAATTTTCGAGGAAGACCTCGCGGACAGTTTACATTTAGACCAAGAGGGGCTTGCTTGTTCTGCGACAGTCAAACTCATCAAGTGAGGGATTGTCAACTCATGAAAGATGCCAGAGATAAAGGCAAATAAAATATTAACAATTTGTGGATTGTTGATTAAAAAAAATATACAAAAATAGAAAAGTGTTAGTAGAAACTGTTTCAATTGCAAAATTTTGGTGTAGGTATAACAATAATTATAATAAAATTAATAAAAGAAAATATTACTTAGTTTTTTATTAGTCTAAGGTGTTTTTCATGACCTCTTTATCGCATAGGGATGTCCCACTTGTGTTTCTTTTGTTAATATATGCTTTATTCCCAAAGATTTGGATGTATAGGCATAGAAGTTTTGATGGAGGGTTTATAATTGACCAATACTGTTATAATTAAGAAGTAATATGTCCAGTGGGTATCTAAGTAACTAGTGAGCAGAAACTAAGTAACCAGTGAGCAGTGAACTCTGACCATGATGAAAATTGCTGGCTGGTTTCCATTGTGATTTTTTATTTTTTTAAAGCCTTATTTGTTTGATGATTGTTTCGGGTGTGCTTATTCTGCATATTTTATTGTCAATGGCTTGCTTGTATAAAGATATAGTTATGGTGTAAGTTGTTTGTCGAAGTGAATGTCTATTTGTGAGCGCCAGTTTTTCGAAAATTACGATATCAATCTATGAATTGTATATTTTACAATATATGTATGTATGTACATGACATAAAGACATTATATTTCCTTCATTGTTTAAATCTCGTTGGTCGGCAATTCAAGGGACACTGATTTCCTAGTATAACTCACGTGAATTGTGGGCGAGGGGGCTTTCCTTTAGGTGTTTCTGATGCTGGATATGTAATGCCATAAAACTTTGGGGATATATTTTTTCTTCTTTATTTAGAAACTGGCTCATGGAAGTTCTGATTCACCATTTATTCAAGTCCCAGAATGGGAAGTAGAAAGCGGATTTGATCCCAGTCGGGTGAAAGTTAGGGAATATCCAGCATGGGTTACACTTAGAGGTGAGGCCCCTTCGCCTACAACACGTGTAGCATTAGCCGAAGATGTGTTAAATGACAATGTAGACTTTGACATTAACCAGTTACCCCTAAGAGATCCAAATCATTTTGTGAGTGGACAATTGCACACTTGTTTAACAGCATGGCAATCAATTTTGGGCGAACATGCGTCTGAAAGTGATGTTATAAAATGGCTAAAAGAAGGGGTTAACGTGGAGGATTTTTTCCAACATTTCAAAGGAAATTTTAAGAGAAAATCATACGACTCTCATGTACCACCTAAACAGTACTTTGGTAATTCTGGTAATTGTAAGCAATATACAGATTTTATTTCAAATGAACTATGCGAGAGAATATCTATGGGCTCCATCAAGCTTTTGGGTAAAGTTGGGTCATGTGTACCGCCTAAAGTGATCATGCCTCTTACAGTCGAGCCTAGTAACCCACGCTTATGTCATGATGAGCGGTACCTTAACTTGTGGATAAAAGAATGTCCGTTCAAATTAGAGACGTTGAAAGACATTCCCAGACTAGTTGGGAAAAATTCTCATATGATCACGTGTGACGAGAAGTCTGGATACGACCACGTCAAATTACGGGAAGAATCTTTTACATATTTTGGATTTCAATTTGGGGGTTATCTTATGGTATATACGACACTCCCCTTTGGATGGTCGGCATCCCCGTTCATATATCAGTCAATAGGAATGAGCGTGACATCTTACCTTAGGAGTCTCAATGTATTGAACACTTTGTACATATGATCGGTTTGCTGTTGAAAAAGTAGGTGAAATACTATCTGAATGTAGGTCGGACAATGATGTTAATAAGATTCCGTATGTAATGCTTGAGCTTCTTACAAGATTGGGCTACACTTTATCTTTGGGAAAGTGTTCATTGATTCCAGAGACATGTAAAAAATTTCTTGGTTTTTATGTGGATTCTGTGAGACAGGCGTTTATTCTTCCAGAGGACAAGAAGATAAAATTTATAGATCTTAGGGAATCAATTTTGTCATCTGCTAAGGTTGATTTAAGAACATTACAACGATATGGGGGAAAATGTATATCGATGTCCTTAGCGGTGCCTGGCTGTAAATTATTTGTAGGGAGGTTAACCTTGCAATCTCTTTGGCTATCAGGAATAGAAGGCCAATACCATTGACAAAGTCTTTAAGAGAAGAGTTGGAATATTGGAGATTTATAGACGATTGGACAGGTTTTTCCGAGTGGAAGCCGGAATATCACAAGAGAATTGATATGTCAACTGATTCCTCGGGCTTTAGATATGGTGCTGTGGTACAGTTAGGGAGAGAGGAAATTGTTTTGAGCGATTATTGGGAATCGACAGATGAAAGGCCAATTCATGTTAAAGAGGCACATGCCATTCTCAAAGCAATGCAATCTGTTCAAAATGAATGCTTGAATTCTCGGGTGGATATATTGTGCGATAATATGGCGGTAGTTGGTACTTGGAATAATCAGGGCTCGAAAAGTCGGGAGCTTAATGATATTCTTAAGTCGATTTTCCATTGCATAGTGAAAGGAAATATGGATTTGCATATGGCCTATATTCCATCAGAGCAAAATGTTGCTGATGAGCCTTCCAGAAGAGTTACGTTAGCTGATACTATGTTGAGTGAAACAGCTTGGAAGGAAGTTGAAGAACATTATGGTCCGCATTCAGTTGACTTGATGTCGTTGGACTCTAACACAATGATCTCTAACGGAAAGCCCTTGCGCCACTTTACCCCATGGCCAACTCAGGGAAGTTCGGGTGTCAACGTTTTTTGTCTGGACTTAACAATGGAGACTAATTTATATGTCCATCCCCCGTTTGTGCTGATCTTTCCTTTGCTTTCATTTTTAGAGGAGCAAAAGATCTCTTGCACTATAGTAGTTCCGGAAGTATTCCCAGTTCCAATTTGGTGGCCAAAATTGAGAGGTGCATCTGTTTCTTCCTTTTGTGTTGGAAGAAAGGGTCAGTTAGGTGTTGTACAGGTTCCAACAAAGAAGGGTTTTATGTTAGACAAAATAGGACTTCGATGGCCGTTGTACGCGTTTAGAGTATCATTTGGTTAAAGTTTGTATTCTTTGTTTTGTAGGCTCTGGACATAGATTGGCAGTCTATCAACATGCGGCTGGATAAATTGGATGAAGTGAAACGAATGTCGTCTGGTTTTATAAAGAAGAAACTCTTGTTAGAAACATTCATGGTTTTTCTCCGCGAATCTGGTTGTAAAACTTTGTCAGAATGTAAACCGCAAAATATTCGTCAATTTTTAGTTTGGAAGGATTCTTTTGGGAAGACATTTATACATAATATCAGTTGTAAATTTTTGGGTAAAAAGGGGGATTTTCCTGTTCATGTCCGAAGCGCTTGGCTTCAGGGACGGTTGAGGGATTAGTACAGCAACTGGTAAATATTTTTGATGATAAAGGTATGGGGCGGGACTGGGATCTGTTGTATGATATAGGAAACCCTGCTGCTGCCCCTATCGTTAAAGAGTATGTAAAGTTTAAAAAAGAGGAACAGGCGGCTTCACATGTCCTACCGAAACAGGCAAAACCTATATTTTTAGGTAAAGTTAAGACTATATGCTCATTTGTTCGTAGGGAAATTGGGAAACCTGGACTGACTTTAAGACAAAAATTTGTGCTTTACAGGGATCAAGCCTGGATAAAACTTCAGTTTTTTGCCGGGGATAGGGCAAGTGATTTGTCAAATACCGTGGCCCAAGAGGTGAAAGTTTTAAATGATGGTTCAAGGTTGGTTTTTCAACACACGTTTGGAAAGACTTTAAGGGGTGAGAAAGGGAAAAAAAATTCTTTTATTATTAAGAAATGTAAGGATTTAGAGGTTTGTCCGGTTATTGGTCTACTTCAATATGTTGAGTTCTGTAAAAGCTTTGGAGTTGATTTGTCGGTGGGATATCTCTTTAGAGTTGTTTCTGAAAAGGGGAGAGTTCTTGATGATTGTGTAAGCTACTCTGCTATTTATGAGCGGTTAAGATATTACATGACTACTTTAGGTATATATGAGGGAGAGACTCCTCACAGTTTCAGATCGGGTTGTGCTATAACAATGGCTTTGTCAGGGTCAGTTGATAATATGGATCAAATAATGAGTCATGTTGGATGGTTTAATAGGTCAAGTGCGATGTATTCTACCAGAATATTATCTTTAGTTGATGCTGGTATGGTTGCATCAAGGTTGGCAAATTCCACTGATAATGCAAATGAGACAGAATCGGTTTTTAACGAAAGTGTGAATTATTCGGCAATGAAGAATGCCTTTTAGAATCTTTCTGGAATCCATATGTTGTAAATTTATTGCAATAAAATGTTGAGTATTTGTACTTGAAATTTTTTATTTTTATTATTTATTTGAGTTTTAGGAAGAGGGTAAAATATTTGGTGTTTCTTCCCTTTTATATGAATCTTGTTGTTGTATATATGTGGCAATCTGTCGAGTTTTACTACCCATACCTTAACATGAACTGAGCGCACAGAGAACAGACACTGAGGATATGTGCACTATCTCATTGGCTGATGACGTAAGCGGAAGTTAATGTGGTTCGTCCTAATTATTTCACAATCCATGCAATTGTTGGGCTTAAGGGAGTGATAGGTAAAACAATGGTTTACATATGGAAGGGTGGGAACCTTTTCTGCATAGGTTGTTATCTTTACCCTCCCACCCCACCCAAAAGGCTTATTGTGGAGATCTGACCAAAATGCGGACAAAAGGGAGTAATTCAAATTAATGGTGTATTACAAAATGTATTAATCAAGTCTTCCGCATTTTGGTATAGAATGGAGATCTCTGTGCAATCGGTTCTAACTTGTCGAGTTTTACTACCCATACCTTAACATGAACTGAGCGCACAGAGAACAGACACTGAGGATATGTGCACCACAAAACTGTTTTTGTTAATCCCCAGACAACATTAATTCTCAAATATAAGTTAATACATTATTTTTGTCGTGTTCTCCTTTTTCGGCCTACCATTCCCTACTTCTAAATAAATGTATTCGTGATGAAATATAATATACGTATCAATCGCTAGAATTGGAAATTGAGAAAAGTGTAAAAATTCTTTTTAACACCTTTATGATTAATTATTGATTAAGCATTTGATGGATTTTTTCTTTATAAAACCCTTCATCCTGAGTAAAATATACTTTTTGAAAGCAAAAGCCTTAGTTATCACACGTTGAAAGAACATAGTCGTTACCTTTACTCCTTAGGTGAGTAAATTTATTGTTGTATTAGTAAATGGATAGAAAGAGCTAAATTACCCTAATAGATGTGCACTTAATTAGTTGTTACAAGTTTACGTATGAGTAATCTTTTTTTCAAATGAGGCTTTTAATTTTGTAGCAGTTTTGTTGATTTGTTAAAAGAACCCGATAAATTCATATTGAATTCTCTCTTGTATGTAATACTTATTATACTTTAATGTCTTAACAACAATGTTGCGTTTTGTGTTTCTACTCCTTAAACGTATACAGGTTGTAATAAAGGTACATGTATTAATTCACAGCCGTGGGTGAAGTGAATGCAATTCGAACAAAAAATCTTACTCTTTTGCAATGTCAAAACATTTTTTTTACTACGTGATTAAAAAGCATATATAAAAAGAATGTGTTGTGTTCGTTTGAACCCGTTCTGAGAATATCTTAAATGCAAGAACTATCAAAATGGGATAAGCTGTTGACAGCCTTTCATAGGCTTAAATCTTAAGTCATTGACCAAATAATTTTGACAAATGAAGTACACAACATTTGAATGAATACCTAAGGCAGTCATATTTGAATATCCTAAAATTCTTGAAAATAGACCATTGTGGACATTTATTTATCAAGGAATATAATCCACCACTTCTTTGATTCCTTTGTACTTATAGACAGAAGCTATGAAAGCTATGTTTTGATATTAAATAACAGTTTTTTTGTGTAATATTATTCCTAATATATTAGAAAAAAAAATCTCATGATACTAAGATTAGATCGTGTATTTCTGTCGTCTCTACATTTACAAAATATCTTTGCTATGTAGACGATAAAAAATGTGGAATAAGTGTACACGACACAACCAACATAAAGAAAGGGCAATTCAAATAACAATCACGATGGAAAACAGCCAGCAGTACATACTTTCACTTTTTTGGCTGTTTCCCATTGTGGATTGTTTTAAATGTTTGTTTATATTGTAGGTTGTGTCGCGTACACTTATTCCACATCTCATTATCTTCTATTCTGTGCCCAATTTATTGTTGTGCACAAATAATATCGTTTGTTTTTCTCCGATTTTACTAAATTTTCTAAAAAACAAACATGAAGAATCTTTAATGCTTGCAATATTAAAAAGAGAGATGCATTATTTTCAAAGCCTCCCTTCAAATCAATGTTTATGCTTCTTTTTATTCATAAAAGTGATAAATTAAAATGAAAACACACAATTTTCGACAAATAACAGAAAAAAACACAGTCAACTGAAAAGTGTTTAACAAAATAACTTGCATAATGAATACAAGTGTATATCACGTTCAAACATCTATAAATAAGGTTTAATGATGTACAGGTTAACGCTTAATCCGAGAGAAGCAGAGGTACCAATGCGGTATCCGAATATCAAAAGTCCGAAAGGGCAGAGACAAAACCAGTAAACACCAAAAGGAACGGGACAAAAACAGACAACATGTAAAACATGGAAACACAAAATAACTGAATATCAATCAACAACGCGAACTCCAGTCGAAACAAGAGTGAACTCAGGTGTTCCGGAAAAGTAAGCAGTTCCTGCTTGCTACAGCACACCCGTCGCGTTGCCAATAGTCCATTCAGCGTGTCAAATCCGGTAAAGGAAGACAAAACAACACCCTATGACAAACCAACATCTGCACTCATCTGAGAGATCGAAATCCCATATTTGTCTATATGTGCATGATGTCTTTATTGAGTGAAGACAGCAACCGAGGAGCAACATAACCCTTTGTGAGCAATTTTTGCGCCAGACGTGTCGCTCTGCTAAGGAATATTAGCAGGACTGTGTCAAACTTGGTGTTGTTTATTGATCTTCAGTAGTTTTTGTGTTTCCGTGTTTTACATGGTTTCCGTTTTTTTTCGTGCTGTCCTTGTTTGATAAAATATGATATGATATGATATATTTAATATTGTATTATAGTATATTTTGATTATATAAAGTAACATTTTATTATAAAACATAACATATTATGATAATGTATCAGAGTTCTTTAAAGTAAACAATTATAGCCTTCTTGTGAGGTCGATAATATACATTTATTGACTTTGATAGAGGTGAATATCAACCAGAAGAAAATTATATTCACCGAGCCAACGGCGAGGTGGATATTATTTTTTAGGGTTTTATAAAACTGGTATTCACTAATATCAAAGTCAATGAATGTTTTATTATATGACTATCAAAAACAAACGAAAAGAAATTTGCCCTCGAGAAAATCACACACTAGTACTGGTTTTTCTAAAATTGCCGCTTGATTGTGGGCTGTGTCGCGTACACTTATTCCACATCTCATTATTTTCTACACCTACTCCACCCGCTAAGAATATTTCTCTGTGACTGACTGTTAGACCAAGGTTACAAGAAAATACGTCTTAAGCGGTCCATAAAAATCGTCTTTCATTTAATTGATCAAATGTTATCTTTCACTATGACAAATCGAAGTAAGTTTTTAGAGTGATGTTTGGGTGTTGTTTATATAGATTTCCGATGTTTCATAATTCATTTTTACTTGTTACACTATATTTTTTTCCTTTCAGTTTAAAGAAATGACAAATAAAGCAGTCGATGATCTTCTCAAGTTCTTCAAAAATTTGGAGCAGTTCGATGGGTCGTTGCTGGAGATAACAAATGTATCCCCAAAGCTTCAACTGCCCGAGAATCATATATTCTACTTCAAATATATAAATCCTTGCATCACGTTTATATGTTTCGCGTTGTTGATACTGCTGATTAGATTTCTATGGTGTGAGAATTTCTTGAAAAGTTTCGGACTTTTATCAGCCTTTTCGATCCTGGATTTTCTTTCGTTATTGCTTCAGATAAATATTTCGATATTTCTTTACACAGAGGGCAACTATATTGAGTACAAATATTGTCATTTTTACCTTCATGCAACAGAAAGTATGCCAAAAATGTTACTAGAAGTATCAACGTGGCTTAAAGTTGGGTATGCTTTGGAACGTTGTATAATTGCATCGCTACCATTAAAGGTCAATCGGTTTGTAAATAAATTTACCAGAATGTTGTATTTAGCTATTATCATTGGAATCAATAGCGTTACGACAACTTTGTTCGTTCTTTCCAGAGAAACCATTATGAAATCATATACATTTAACAAGACAAAGCGGTCAGTTGTTACCATATGTCGATTTAAACATGTATTTCAAACCAGTGAGAATAAAGAACACTATAGATTATATCTTTCGAAGGTTTCCATGGTAACTGATATGGTTTTAGGACAAGCCGTTCCTATTTTCATTCTGGTCACCTGCAGCGAGATACTGATTTGGAAAATCAAAAAACAGGCTGAATTCCGTCGTTCCTTTACCCAAAGCAAAACCGACACCTCCAGGCTTACCCTGACTGTTACGATATACAGCGTTTACTTCACTTTAAGTCTTGTTGTTAGAATGATGTTTTCAGTTGCCTACGTATTTGAATATAAAACTATATTTCTTGAAGGAGATGCAATAGTGATTGTCTATACAGCACTTTCAACTATTCAGATTCCTGCTACCCTCTTGATATTCGCCTGGTTAAGTAAGACTTTCAGATCACATGTTCAAAGATTCTTTAGCAAAACGTTTTGCAAATGTAGACAAACCTGACAATATTAGATTGCCTAAGAATGTATACCATTATAATACATGTATCAATTAACTATATTGTTTTTTTTGTAAATATGTGTATAGGTTGTTATTTTATTGTTTCAATATAATCATTGTAGCTATATATAGTATTTTTAGTAATATAGTACCCGTAATTGTATCATTTAAATATTGTTTTACTCTTTTGAGTTGTGTAATAAGGTTGCATCATCTATTGTTTCATTTCAGGTAGATGGGGGATAAAAATTTGAATTAAGACTTTTCCAAACTTTTATTGTAAATAGACATTGGTATGTGCATTGAAAATAAAAATTAAAAAAAAGATTGTTCGTAATCGGAATTCAATTTCCAAGATTTTTTTTAAAGATGATATTAGGAATAGCCACAAAATAAATATATTTCTAAAATCATACATTAGGTTGTTTTGTCTCCTTTATCGGATTTGACACGTTGAATTGGCAGCGCGACTAATGTGCTATATCAAGCAGGAACTGCTTACTTTTACTCTTCCGGAACACTTGAGTTGAGTTCGCGTATTTGATTGCTGTTCAGTTGTTTTTGTATTTCTTTGTTCTGTGTTGTCTGTTTATTTTCCGTCATGTTTTCCTTGGTGTTTACTGGTTTTGTCTCTGCCCATTCAAACTTGTCACATTTGGATGTCCCATTAGTACTTCTGCTGCTTCATTGAGAGTTCTTCACAAAATAAACACGACAAAAAACATATTCAGTCGGACTCCGCAAATTTTGGAAATTATATTAAATGATTCGGAAATATGCAATATAAACTGTACATTAGATAAAATGAATTCCGTCGTACCTTTCCCCAAAGAAAAACCGACCTGTCCATGCATAACTGTCAAAATATACAGCATTTACTTCACTTTAAGTCTTGTTGTTAGCCTACGAGCGCTTGACGTTTTGCTTCAAAATACAATACCATAAAACGGGTATAAAACGGTTAATTTGGTTATGCTGTATATCGATATGTCAAGGAGAAACCTCTCATCAGCAGCATTTGAATCAAAACATTAGAATATCAAAAACCAAAAACATGGAATGAAAAGTTTTCAAAACCAAAAAGTTTAAACAAGAAGGCCAAATCCAGCACCGAGGATATCGACCATGTGCATTATAAGAAAAAAATTTGAATAACTGATGACGTTGAAAATATTTACCTCATTATCCCGACATATGGCTTGTGTAATAAAAATACTCAAATGGCGGTACTTGGCCATAGCCTTTACTATAAATAAAATATTACAATGCAATAAATGATATAAATGACAATGATATAAATGAGTAAAATGACAATGATAGAAAATGACGGTTACCGCAAAATAATGGCAACCAATGAAATGAGAAATGTATACGAGCGTGGGATACACAGCTCTTATGGAATTTTTTAGAGTTGCCGTGGGATACACAGACAACAACACCGAAAAGTTCCCTGTTTTAAGTTATATATGCATATATCTGTATACAAGATGCAGCGAATAATGCTTATCACAGGCTACTAGACGAAAATAATTGGTCCAGAGTTGTAGATCATCTACATGTGATACGGTTACTAAATTCCATTGAAACGATTTTTCGTGTAAATCTACATGTAGTTTATAAAGGTTCCAATAACATAAACAGTACTTGAATGTTCCATTAACACAATTAAGGTAGATGACTACATTGTGACATTAAAATTGTAGATTCACACCGAAGTTAGCGATTTATACCATGGCTTGTTTAAAATTTCCAGAGGTTTATTGAAAATAACTTTCAAATTAATGTCATGATCAGTTCAGTAGATGAAGTAGATGCGCATCTGAGTCCTCTCAACCTGATCCTTCCAATATGTTTCGACAAGTCCATTCATATCAATCTGAAAACCAGTTGTTATCTGGGAATACATAGCAAACAACCAACCTGGAAAATAAAATAAAAAAAGCGCAGCAAAGCCCATTCATATTCATTAATCAAAATGCTTCATTGATTTCAAGCTAAAACACTTGTTAACTTGGGCTGCAAACAACGAACCTGTAAAATAAAATAAAAAACACAGCAGAGCACATTCAACTAAGCATTGGCATTGCTTCATTCAATTCAAGCTAAAACACTTGTCAACTGGGGCTGCATACAATCTTGTCCAAATAATTATGCCGTCTTGGAAGCCTTTTATAATTTTTGACGTTTGGCTTTCTGCGACGTCATAAGGCCAAACGCCATTTTTTCGGTTGGGATTTGAGAGGGAATTTTGCTCTCAAGCAATCTTGGCGATTTTGTAATGAAAATGGTCTTGTTCGTGAAAGAAAAAATATTGTTAACTTAAAATATGAACTTACCTTCAATGGAATAACGTTCCTTCCATAGAATAATTATGTTTTAAATGCATAATCAACAACATTTTATTTGACAGACGCCGCCAGTCATGTAATGGCTGACTTTTACCCAAAATACGGTGCAAAATTGATGACGTAATGGCGTAGGCTGTATCAAAATACTGTTTTGTCGTTTTTGTTGAAATCTATGATGTTCTTTTCTAATGATTGTACTGGTGGTAGATGCATGAGTTTTAAGGAAAATATTTGGATATCATTAAGAAGCATTTTGTTAAGATACAGTATAAATATAAAATAATGAAAATAAGGGGGATTTTTTTTCTATCTACTACAATAAAAACATAAGCCTAACTATAAAGGCAGGACCAGTGGCCTAAGGAATAAAAAAAATCCTGGTTATTTAAAATTATTATTTGTTAGGGACATATATAGGGACCATCCATTTATCTTAAAGGGGGGTGGTAGTTAAAAAAATAGTTTGAATTTGATTTTTGATATAAAAAAAATTGAAGCAGAGATGAAGAAAAAATATTCTGTGGTAGGATTTCTGTTTAAAAAAAAATAATAATCTGCCTTTATAAAATAAATGGAAAAAAATCTGTCCAGAACAAAAAAAAAAAAACAAAAAAACCAAGCTCCCATTAAAGTTTGATGGTCAGAACCTTATCTCTTTTCAGTAAATAATTGAAGTGCTTCTTTTAATTGCAAATTAATTTTATTGTTTTTATTTCTTTTATTGAACACATGTTTTGAATCTGATTTTTTGAAGAAGTAAATATAAACAGCAGCAGCAGAAAATATTCTGAAGAAGGATTTCTGTAACAGAAATAAAAAACAAGAACAAAAGAAAAAAAAAACTTCCATCCTGTCAAGTTAAATTATGGTCTGTCCCTTAAGAATATCGAGTAGGAAGGCAAAAATGAACAGAATAAAGAAAAGGGCAATAAAAAGATTATTATCCTAAAATAAATCCAATTGTGTTTCAAATGTACCAAATGCATCAATCTCCTGCACATATGCCATATTCAATCCGTATAACTTCGCCATGTTTTTTTTTACCATTTGTTAAAATTATTATAACATTTAGTATACGAGAAGGTCCAAAAAGCATTATTTTCACTTTTTTTATCAAAAAGCTTTGTCCTAAGCCATGAATCTTTGACAAATCTTTTGTTTGTATTTGTCTTTTTGATGTTGTCTGTTCCTTGTTAGATCTTGTTTATAAAATGGTAGATTTAGGTAAGTAGAATACACGTAATAAAGGTAAAAATCAACAATATTAAAATTTAAAACTGGTAGCAATACTCTGGACACGTCTAGCTCTGCAATATTTATCAGAAAAATGTATTTCACGAATAGCTTTGTATTAAAACTTTAAAGAAATAAGGGACCGGTCAAAATTTATCGAGGTATGGGACCGGAGCAGATGGAATTCTGAGATGAAAAAATCTCATGGTCCCATGGTTAATTATGTAGTAAAAAAACTTGGTCCCATGCATTTCCATAATGAAAAAAAAATACTTGTCCCATGCAAAGTGAACATATGACCAAACGTTAATGTATTCATAAACTATTGTATTGTATTGTTGCTGTTTATTTTATTGATCTTGATATGCAATTATTCTTTCTATTACTGAATTAAACAAATCTAAAAATTATTTTATGTAGTTTTGGAGGAAAAAAGTATGTGTCTCATGCCTTTCAGTTTGAAAAAAAAACTTATAGTCCCACTTCTTTGACATTTAAAAAAAGTACTTGTCCCACTATCATTTGCTCCGGTCCCACGTTTTCATAAATTTTGACCGGTCCCTAAGATGTTATTTTGTTGAATGACTAACAAAACGTTCTAAATAATTTTAGTACATGCACATGCAATAGAAATCATTGAAATTGCTACTAAGTTAGAAGAAAATATGCAGTCTGTTGAATCAATGGATCCAAAGTAAAACAAGAAGCTCCCAGGAGCCTGAATCGCTCGCCTGGTCTTGAGTCAACCCTTAACATCTAAACACTTTTCTAGAGCTATATGAGCTGAACATTTAAGCAAGCAACAGCTTTTCTCTATCTGCTATAGTTTTCATTCTATAGGCCAAAAACATGAAAAAACATCATTTTACAGGGCGTTACCCCTATTAGGGGTCATCTGACAACTTCGATCCTATGGAGACTTTTGTAGAGCTTAATGAGCTGAACATTTAAGCAAGCAACAGCTTCTCTCTATCTGCTATAGTTTTCATTCCATAGGCCAAAAATATGAAAAAACGTAATTTTAGGGGCTGTAACGCCTATAAGGGTTCATCTGACAACTTCGACCCTATGGAGACTTTTGTAGAGCTAAACGAGCTGAACATTTAAGCAAGCAACAACTTTTTTCAATCTGTAATAGTTTTCATTCTATAGGCCAAAAACATGAAAAATGCTATTTTTCACCTTTAAGGGGCCGTAACTCCTATAAAGGGTCATCTGACAACTTGGACTCAATAAAGACTTTTGTAGAGCTTTCGATGCTAAAGCAGCAGCGTGGCATCAGATTTCATCTATCTCTGATACTTTTTGAGTTACAAGCCAAAAACAGTAGTCTGACTCCCCTAGTCTATTTTTAGTAACGGCGGCCAAGTTGTTTGGACGGCGGTCACCATTTGTGCAATCTTGGTAGAGGACATCCCATAGATGAAGTGTGCAAAGTTGCAAAGCAATCCCCTCAGTTGTTTCGGAGGAGAAGATTTTCAAAGAAAAGTTAACGACGACGACGACGACGACGGACGACGACGGACGCCAAGTGATGGCAATAGCTCACGTGGACCTCCGGTCCAGGTGAGCTAAAAAAATTACATGCAGCACATTTATTTTTCACAGAAGGCTAATATCAACGAGGGTAGGCTGTTATTATTTTCAATTTGCTTTTATTAAAAGTTTCATTATAATGTTATTCTTTTCAACTTTTGTGGAAAGTAAAATTAAACAGTCCTGAAAACTCAAAATCATCGTGCATTTGTTTTGTAGACTAGTATTGGCATATTTAAAGAAACAAAATATGTCCTATTCATTTATGACAGCAACCATTATTTATTGAATTTATCCATTAATTGTTTGCTGTTTTCCAACAGAAATAGTGTTTTTTTTTAACGGAAAAGGAGAACATATAAAAAAAACTCTTGATAAAATAATTCAATTTTACGGAAGACACCATGTGCTTGTTGACAAATACGGGATTTTTATCTCTCAGATGAGCACAGATATTGGTTTGACATCCCGGTTTGACATAGAGTTTGGTAATGTCATCCTTTCTGGATTTGACCAGTGACACTAAATCGAACTTTGGCAACGTGACGGGTGTGCTATAACAAACAGGAATCGCTTGCTCTTCCAAGTCAAGGTAGAAAGAAGAGGATGCTGTTGAACAACAGTCTAACACTGAATAATTAGCATACCGAGTTGCAACAACCTAGGACCATAATAGAAGCAAAGAGGCACCGACAGGGCATTCGAATGTCAAAAGTTCGAAAGGGCAATGACAAAACCAGCAAATACGATCAAGAATAGCATGAAGAATCACATAATACATGTATAAAAACTAAAAACAACTGCATGAACAGAAATCAACAACGTCAGATATGAAGATGCTTATAAAACTTAACATTACAAATTAACGCTGCTGTCGGTAAACGGTAACACATATCTCTTACTCTCCTTTGCAGGCAAGACAAAAAAGAATCTAGGAATATATTGAAATGAATGCTAACAAATATGATGATTGCATGCAAACAGAAGTAACATAATTTCCTGTGATCCAATATCAAAACCCTAAAATCAAATAGTTGCATGTTCTTAAAGATTGACTAGCAGATTTCTCTGTATTTTCCTACAATAAAAAAAGAAAATGTATACTTGTGGTATAACATATTCTTAAAACATATTTTTTCAATTTTTCCATTTACACTTAAATTTTTTTTGTTGAGTTTATAAAATGCGAATTAAGATGATTTCTTATTTACTTCAAATGAATTTATAGTTACATTCAACTTGAACACAATCATTGCATAAATTCAGTAACATATCATAATGTCTAGTTACAAATCATGAAAGACTGTGAAGCAAACATGTAAAGCTCTATTAGTCTGACTAGACTGATAAAATCAAGAGATACATTTAGTATCATTAAAGACCAGATGAATACAGAAAACAGAATGCAGAAAACAAAACACACAACATAACAAAACAAAACAAAACACATAATAGAACTTAATAACAACGTGAACTAAAGTTGAAATAATAGTGGATTCTGGTGATCCTTGAGGCCCTGTTCTTGTTATATTTACATATGAACAAGGTATTAAATAAAACTTGAATTCAATATGAAAATAAGAAAACCTATAAATTTTAGTTTATGATCAGACATTAGCTCTTTACTTTCATCAATTTTAAACTTGTACTTAGCTGCACTAGATTTAGTTAGTTAGTTCGTTATTGCTTTACTCCCAAGCTTGATTTTGGCTATATCCAGGAGATGAACATGAGATTGGTGATACACTGAACATGAAATGATGATGAAGTGGAGGAAATAAAGACACAAGGCCAATCGGGTAGGAGTTTTGACTGCCACTGGAAGTTTTACTTTTAGTTTTACAAACTTTTTCTAAATGTCGGTGGGTAGGAGGAAGGAAATTTTTTTTTTTTCTAAATTCCTGAAAAATTGTGGTCAAGCAGAAAAAAAGTAAAAAGGTCCTCAAAAGACTCTATAAAATAATATAACTCCATACATTATACTGGTACAAGAAAGATAACTCTTGCTGATAATATGACTCAAATATAAAATAGAATAAATACAATACTCTGTGGACTATTTAGTTGCTTCACTGAGATGTAGTGTCTCATAGAATATTTATGATTTGTTTGTGTGTGTACCACAAACAAATAAATGTGTAAATAGCATAAAAAAGTTTCATGAAAATCTATGATCTGCATAATTAGTAAATAAAATACAAAATAAGCAAAGCATTAGAAAATGAAAAGCGAAGCAAAAATAGCAAACTAAAAATAACAAAAGTAACAGGAAATAAACTCAACACTCTGCTTACCTCATAGAAGGGTATGAAGGTCTATAACGTCTATATGGATGGCAAAAATCTATATGTTATATCAGCTTAACACCTTAAATAACTTGAAACATAGCTGGAACCTAGTTGAAAACACTTTCTGTTGTTGAAATTTTCCGCGAAATCCAAACCGGAAGTAGAAAATCCAGGTCAAGAAAAACACTAAGTAATGACGTCGATAATCCCGGGTGTATAGCCAAACTCCAGAGCTCTAAATCACGTTGGGCGCCATTGAAAACGGGTAGGTTTGGCCATAAAAAGGTATCAAACTCCGTGTAATTTTGGATTCTTTATTTAGAAGTCTGGTCAACAAAACAACCATCAAAAGGTCCTCAAAAGACCCTCATACAAGGGTATGAAGGTCTATAACGTCTATATGGATGGCAAAAATCTATATGTTATATCAGCTTACACCTTGCCGATGAAATTAGCGGAAAGAAGGAGGTATTTATCTCCCTTGTGCAATTAAATAAGTAAAGGACTTCTGTCACGAAGAAATAAGTAATAATAGAAAAATGATACAACCATATACGATAACTTGATTTAAGTTCCAACGACTTAAATCATATTGATGTGCAATGTTCAAAAATAAATGTAAAGCGAAAATAAATTTCGTTGCTTGTAAATACTTGCCCTGCTAATATTTTAAAATTTCTTCCGGGTTTTAAAACACAAAATGCATTTTTAGAAGCATTATTATTATTATTAACGCCGCGCAGCGCCTGTATCTCAGATTGAGATGCATATCTGGACGAAATAAAAATCAATATCAGCATTAGGCATTTTTTTTGCGGGAACTAGCCGTAGAGCTCTCCGCTCTCGCGTGCACTTCATGTCTGCTACGAGAGGGATCTATAGAAGCATAAGCTTGTTTCCCATTCCTCGATGAATAAATATGTTTGAATCTTAAAATTTCTTAAATATCTTTTTATTATTTGTCAATAAAAAATTGGAAAAAAAAATTCATGTGTAGCTGGATATTTTTCAAAATGTCACAGCAAGTAGATGTTTGGGTGCCAATTACTTTTATGTTGCAATTATTTTGATATCTGCCACCGTTTTAGGTTATTTGCAAACAAAACCAGCAATATACCCCTATGTTCTATTCTTAGCCATGACGTTCATGTTTTTTTTACGAATAAAAAAATTGAACGAAAGTTTTGTACCACCAATGCCAATTAACTTTACTGATAGACGACGGACGCTAAGTAACGACAATAGCTCACTTGACCCTTTCTGGTCAGGTGATCTTAAACATTTTTAGTTTACCAGAGAAATATACACTACAACAAAAATCCAGACAAAAAGTTTGCTCGCATGGACCCTGTTTTGTCTTCGTTTACCAGATTTTACACATTGAATTAGAAGTTAGCAGCATGACAGATGTCAAATAGCAGGCAGGAACCGCTTACTCTTCCGGAGCATCTGACATGAGTTCACTCTCGTTATGACTTGGGTTCAGGGTTGGCAAAGTATTGACCGTTTCCCAGGGCTGGGCAATACCCTTAAAATTGTCAAAGTGGGTAATACTGGGTTAATATAAATTTATTCATAAAAAAAAACATATTTAATAATATTTTATGCTTCAAAATTTTTCCTCATCTACAAAATATAAATGATTTGCATATGACGGTAAATAAAACTTTACCGTTCATGCATTATTCATAGAAATGTTTATTTGCACAACTTTTTTTTTGCTGCACTTTTTCCCTTTGATTGTCATTTAAGTTTTGACAATCATGACAATACACAGTTTAATCTATGCTTATTATTATAAAACCAAACAAAGTGAAACCATATACATGTAAAGATTAAATAAGGATAAGTAATCAAAACATCCTAATTTTGTCTAATTGTTAATAGGTAGGGCTTGAGTATTTATTAAAATGAAACTTATATGCATTTAAAAAACATTGAACTTATATATAGAGCCTTTATCATTTCTATACATGTAAACGTTATAATATATACTTTATCTTTTTAATCTCTCACTATCAAAATCTGATTTTATAGTGTTCTTATTTACTTTTTACTTTAAAACGTGTATATGCACTTATCAATACTGATTGTTATGTACACTTTTGATGAAATCTTAATAAGAAAAAAAATCTTATTACCCAGAAATGCCTAGTATTGCCCAGTAAAACCCAATAAGCTGGTTTTCCCAGTATTTCCCACTAGGCTGGGAAATACTCTTAAACCCCGGGTCTTTACCAACCCTGCTTGAGTTCGCAATGTTGATTTCCGTTCGGTTGTGTTTTGTGTTTCTTCGTGCTGTTCTTCTTTCGTCTAATAAAGGCCCATCAGAGGTGCTCTACCAAAAGAAAAAGTAAAAAATCTAAGCATTATATAGAGTTTATCCTGGATTGGGCTAACCTTGGGGAATTAAAACTCCACCAGCAGCAATTACCATCACGAATGTTAAAAATAATTATTACAACAACGTTCTATACAAAAGTTTTATTACGCCTGACGCGCGTTTCGTCTATTCAGGGCTCATCTGAGGCGCTCTAACAAAAGTACTGAGTCAAACACTTTAAAAATATTAATACCATGAAAAGACGATTAAAAAGAAAAAACACCGAACTGGGAAACAAAATTATGGCTAAAGATCGAAATTTGCTTTGGGTAGAAATAACCTTAGGGCTTTTGACAGTTTTGAAATTTAAACAGATAATTTTATATCTTCATAATATAATTTAATTCAAATATCAGGAAAAAAACTTACAATAATACCATAATAACTCATATAATTAAGTACATCTGAATAAAATTTTAAAAAAGGAACAGGATTATGCACCCAAATACAACGGGAAGTAACTCTAGGACCCCCTACTTAAAATAAATAAAGCCTTGTCTGACCCCCCTCCTCTTGTTATTGTCAAGTGTCTAAACTTCTTTTTTAAACTTTTCTTATTTAAAGTAAGATGATGGAAAAATAAACTAATTTACTTTTCTATGTAGTTTATTTCTCTGTATGCTGTAAATAAAGTCTGTTATTTGGAGGTAGAGGCAAAATTTACTGATATTTTACATGTTACATTCAAGAGTTAACAGAATGCCAAAATATCCACAAACTTACAGTTTAATATTTTATTGAGGTCTATATGCATGAGTGAGTTTCCATAGTATATCAAAATCCCAGAAATAAACATTCATGAAAATCAAGAGGTCATCTAAACCTATTAGCTGTTTCTTGTGTTTATATGTGAAGTAATGAAACAGCAGCTATTATAATCAAAATTGACAGAAAGAACTTATATATCTTACATGCTTATTAAAATGAAAAGAAAAACACTTTCAATTGAATATGACTACATAAAAAGAGCACATATTATGATTCCCAGCTGTATCATCAAAGAAATATTAGCTTTATTATGTAAAATGGGTATGATTTCATAACGCAAATGCCTCTTGCGGCCTCTTGTTTATTCAAAAAGCATACTTTGAACTCTAAACACACTAAATTTAATCTCTGCGGTAAGATTTAACACACACTGGCACATAAAACACTTACAAATATGAAAATTTAAGAATATTTTGTTATCTGAATGAATGTTTTACTTATGCTTGGTGTCGGAACAAGACGTTTTGTAATCTACAGGCTTTTCGCAGACCAGTTTACCAAAGAAAAATGATATAAATGGTAAAACACTGGTATGTGCGTATTGTAAAATGAAATAATTAACAATTCTCATTTCATGAAAGCAACATCATTGAAGAAAAAAAAAACCTACATAGCAAATCCCGTTTAAGGGTCTACAAATTTTGATGAAAACCATATATATGCTGGGTCAGCAAAAGTTGCTGACCTTCATATTGTATTAGGTTTCTAGTTCATAAATATACTTTGCTTTAGTCCAAATTTTGAGTATTCATCTTAAAACAATGCAAACATTGAAAAAAAGCATTTTCATTCAAAAAGTGTTTCAAGTATACATCTTCGCTGGCCAAGTGTTACGATCCACTGTCTGAGAAAAAGCAGATCGTAATCCTTGGTTAGCGAAGATGCACGTATTGGAATGAATTCAGTAATTACTTGCCCATAGACACTAATACTTGACCAATTTTGGATATTAAATTCTAAAACAATATATCTTTCAAATTAAAAATCTTTCATACCTTTTTCATTAAATTAGAAATACAAATGCTTCCTTTCCCCAAACAAACAATCATGTCATGCGGCATTTTTTTGCACTTTCATGTGGCCTTGTTTACAAACATTATATTTTCGCACAAAATTCAGTATCTACCCCGGTCATCTTCAAGAAATTATAAAGAATTCAAAAATCCTATTTAAAAATTTTATTTTTTTTTTTAAAGAACAAATATATATTAGATTTGCTGAAAACACTTCTTTTTTAATCTTTCAACCAATACCAGAGCTCCAGAGTGTCAATTCGTATCAGATTATTGTCCTACAAATTGACTATCCATTGTACAAGGTTAAATAATTTGCGATTTTATCATCGTGCGCTCGTGACAGCGTTTTATAATCAGAGTACAATCCATAATGCCTTTTAAAATCAAAACCAAGTTTATCGCTGCTGGTATGATGTGTTATGTCATGCCTATGCAGCATACCAATATAAATGTTTTATTAGTATTCGCTTTTTTGTAATTTGTGGTTCAGAAAAAAGGACGATTATCAATGATGATAGGCCACAAGTCTCTGGGGGAATGTTGATTGATATCCATCATATTGATAGGTAAGTGCTGATTCAAATTCTCACTGATGAGTCGACGCAATAGACGATACGCGTGTCAGGCATATCCCGGGGCCTATCAAAATCTATTTCTTGAGCATTGTTGTTATTTTTATTCCTTACATCCGTAATGTTTAGCACTACTGGTGGAGTTATATTTCTCCGGGATAAGCCCGCTCCGACATCAACGTGTCGAAAAACACACCAAAGCTATAAAATTATCTTTTTAGATTTCAAAATTGTCAAAAGCCCTAAGGTTCTTCCTATCCGAGACATACATTTGTACGTTGACATTAGTCATAACCTGGTTTCCCAGTTCTTCATTTTTGTTTTGATTGCTCTATTCTTTTTATATTCCTTTAGTCTTAAAATTTTGAGCAGAACGCCACCGATGAGTCTTGATTACACGAAACATGTGTCAAGCCTATCAAAGTTTATTGTGTGGAACTGTTATACATGTTGTATTACTATTTTGAACTTTTTGGATACTTAACTCGATATACTTGGTTTTCTGCATCCTCCGCTGTCTGTTTTTGAAAAAAAAATAAGAATAAAAATTGATAATGTTTATTCAACATAACAGGAAAATAAAAATCATCTCTAGGTTTCCAATATTCCAATTCTTTCATACGACCTTTTGGAAACCCGGCGACGACTTTTATAGTAATCATTCTTTTGACAATTAAAACAAACTTGAGTGAAGTGTGTAGTCAATAAGATATAAAATGAAGTCAAAGAAATGTTAAAACATACCCTTGTAACGTCCTTCAAAACTTGTTGATTATATCCGAGGTTAATATCTTGCATTAGTACTGGTTAATTTGTAAAAAAATATTTAAGGTCTAGCATAAAATGAAAGCAGCAAATGAGTCTAGTCGATGAAAAAGTAAAATAATCTATATGTAAATGTGAACGTCTTGTTAAATATTGAAATTGAGCTGGTATTTGGTTTCTCCAAATTTGTTGCATTTGCATTTTTCTTTCATTTACCACTTGATGAATATTTTGCAACAAGCTAAAGGGGACATCGAGTGAATGGCTAACGTTAAGATAAAGTTTGTGCGTTCATTGTGTTATCGTTGCGATGATGACTATTCTGCAAAAACAAACGCGTAATTCGATAGAATATAATTTACCTTTGACAGGTGTACACCACCATGTGATTTTCAATTTAGTTATGAAACATTTGTCCAGATATATAGTTTTTAGTACCGCAAAACTTTTTAAGCTAATCCCAGACAAAATCAATTCTGAAATATAAGCTAATACACTATTTTTGTCGTGTTCTCCTTTTTCGGCTTACAATTCCTAACTACTAATGTGTTCGTGATGCAATATGATATAGGTATTAATCGCTAGAATTGGAAATTGAGAAAAGTGTAAATATTCTTTTTAACACCTAACACTTATTAAACATTGATTAAGCATTTGGTGGAAATTTTATTTTTTTATAAAATTGCTTCATCCTGAGTATAATATACTTTTTGCAAGCAAAAACCTTAGTTATCACACATTGTAAGAACATCATCGTTAACTTTACTCCTTAGGTAAGTAAATTTATTGTTGGAATAGTCAACGAATTACTTCTTTTTTCTTTGGCCCTTCGCTCCTTCTGGTGCATAGGCCATCGACGATAGTTCTCCAGCGCTGCCTGTTCTTTGCTGTTTGTTCCAGTTGTCCCCATGTCTTTCCGGTCAGCTTAACGTATGATTTCAGGTCCTTTCTCGAGTTGTTTCTCGGTCGTCCTCGTTTTCTCTTTCCTTGGGGTGTCCATGTTAGCGCCCGTCTTGTGATGTTTCCACTCGGCTTCCATAGGGTATGTCCAAGCCATCCCCACCTTCTTCTACGGATTTCTTCTTCAACTGGACACTGATTGGTCTTTCTCCATAATTCCTTGTTACTGATGGTTTCAGGCCAGCGGATGGAAAGGATTCGTCGAAGACATTGGTACACAAATGTCTGGATCTTATGGATGGTGGCCTTGGTAAATCTTTAGGTTTTTGCACCATACAAGAGGACTGATTTCACGTTCGAGTTGAAAAGTCGAAGCTTTTTGTTCCTGCTGATGACCCGTGAATTCCATATGTTTCTGAGTTGGATGAATGCCCCTCTTGCTTTGCCGATTCTGGTCTTGACATCAGCATCTGTACCTCCTTGTTTGTCCACTAGACTGCCTAGGTATGTGAATGACTCGACCTCTTCTAGCGGGTCTCCATTTAGGCTTACTGGCTCATTGTTGGTGGTATTAACTTTCAACTTGCTTTACATCATTCTTGGATCTACATCTCGAATTTGACCCGGGTTGCCATCTCAGTATAAATAATTACGATAAAAGAGACAATTTTAATTTTGAAATTATTAATTTTCCTAACCTGGAAAGAAACATACCTACGTCACCTGCATACGGTGTCTATATTTCACAACTAATTCGATATGCCAGGGCTTGTACACATTTTCAGATTTTTTTTATCCGACACCGCTTTCTCTGTTACCATTATTTGACCAAGATCTAAATAAAAATCTTCCTTCGTTATCAGCCACTGGTAGAAATATTCAATATCATGTTAGACGAAAAGGTTAGTTCTTGCTTAGATTAGTGTTTGGGGCTGGTTGATGTACTGAGATATATCCCCTAGCAACCCTGATATGTTATCACAAACCTTTTGTGTTTTGTGTAACTACCGGACCCAAAGACCGCGATGGAAGAGGGAGGTTTGTCGCGCCTTAAAACCTGGTTCAACCCACCATTTCTTTTGAAATGCCTGTACCAAGTCAGGACCTTTGCGGTCTTTAGTTTTTCCGGTATGTCTTCCTTGTTTTGTCTAGTCTTATGGACATTTGAGATTGATTCTCCAAGTTCGGTAATTTTGTTATTACCTATATTTCAGGGTCTTAGTCTTTCCTCTGTGTATGTTGAGTCCTATGGTAGCTGAGGTTCTGAGTAGTTCTGAGGACTTCTCCTGCATTTGTTGGTGATTGAGTGACAGGAGTGCTAAATCATCCGCAAAATCCAAATCATCCAGCTGGTTCCAGAGTGACCATTGTATTCCGTTTCTCTTTCCTCTTGTTATGGTCTTCATGTTCCAGTCTATTGCAAGCAGAAACAAAAATGGTGAAAGCAAACACCCCTGCCTTACTCCGGTCTTGATTCTTAAGCCCTCTGTTAGTTGTCCTCAATGCACTTCTCTGCAGGACACATTTCTTCATATGAGTTTCTTATCAGGTTTACAAACTTTTGAGGCACTCCGTAATGTCTTAGCAGTTTTCATAACATCTCCCTGTCCAGACTGTCAAAAGCCTTCTCGTAGGCTACAAAAAAAGTTATGTATAGTGGAGAGTTCCATTCCATGGACTGCTCTATAATGATGCGAAGTGTCGCTATCTGGTCTCGCAGTTTCTCGTCAACTGGCCAAAATCACTCTGTTGAACATTTTTTCTGGAACATACAGTAGCGTTATCCCTCTTTAATTTGAGCGTAGTCCAAGGTCTCCTTTCTTTGCCAGCTTACTAAGATGTCCTACTTTCCATTATGTTGGTATTTCTTCTTCAATCCAGATCTTGGCAAACATGCTATACAAAATTCAACCATTGTATTAAGGTCCGTTTTAGGCAGAGCCTTATAGAGTCATATAGCTATCTGATTTTTGCGTTTTTTTTCCGTCTAGACAGGGTAAATCGGTCAGCCAATATTCCTACCGCAAGATCTATTCAACATTAATCGTGTATTTTCATTGTTTCAATGTATTTTAAATTGTATATAGATTGTCTAAAATAAGAGGTACATCTTTATACCCCAACATAAATGCATTATAAATGTGCACTACATATCGTATATCAAAACACGTTAATGTTTACTTAAGCATTGTTTACCTTTTACCTTTGATCAAGTGGGCGGAGCCTAATTACAGATTTCTTAACAAATGTGCAAGAAAGATATGTAACATAGATCATTCTTTATTTTAGTGCTTAGATTTAGCTCTGCCTTTTAACGCGTTAGCGCTTTGATTAGTGCTTCTGCTGGAATCTTATCCGGTCCTGGGATTGCCATTCTTACGCTGCTTTAATGCTATCTGAATCTTTGCCCTGCTAGGTGGTTTGCAGTTGATTGGTAGGTCTGTATATGTAGGCAATATATTTGGTGTGTTATCAGGTGTTGGTCTATTGAGCAACTCTTCAAAGTGCTCTGCCCATCTGTTTAATTGTTTACTTGTTTCTGAAAGCAAATTACCATCTTTTTCCTTAACTGGTCTTTCCATTGGTTTGCTCCTTCCTGCTAGTTTCTTGGTGGTGTCATAACTACCTACTCGTATAGTACTTTTGTCTCAGGTTCTCTCCTGGTGAATTGAACTTTTATCGATTTAATTTTTAAAGTGTGTTGTTTTTTGTGCTTTGTACAAGATAAACAATAGGGGGAAGGTGGGGCCCAAAAACTAGTTTAACCCCGCCACATTTTATATGTGCCTGTCCTAATCCAGGAATCCTTGTCAAAGCTTTTGTTTGTCCTTGTCTACTATCTGTTTTTTGTTTTATGTCCAGAAATGGGTCTTTCATTGATAATCTAGGGATTTGTTTGAATCTTATGTATTGTATTTTTAGTCTTGGGCCAATGCAAGACAGCGAGCAGTGACCTGTGGTCATGTTGAAGGCTGCTGACTGTTTTCCATTGTGCTTTTTTAAATTGCCGATAATTTAATGTTGGTTGTGTCGAGTACAATCATTCCAAATCTCTTTATCGTCTATAAAGCTCTTTCATATTCCTGCTTGCCGCTGCAGTCTCTGCTTGTGCTGCCAGTCCTTCTAGATTTTCCTTCTTGTCTTTTCTTACACTTTTCTTTACCTCTTTATTGGCTTCACTATATTCATGCTGTGCTTTAGTCTTGGATGTTCTGGTGCGGCTGTTGTTGATTGCCTCTTTTTTTTGTTTTCCTGATCTCGATCTTCCTGTAGGTATCAGCTGGCATTCAATCTTTCTGCTCGTGTTTTCTTCTCCCCAATATATCTTCACATGTTTCCACTACAGTTTCTTTGTAAACTTTCAAATAATGCTCAATGCTTGTGTCATTTTCATCATCAAGTAATCCTTGTAGGATTTGGAATTTGTTGGCTAATGTAATTCTAAAATCCCTGTGTGTTGTTTCGTCCCTCAAGAAATTGACGCTGAACATTGACTTCCTTCTTTCCTTTACATTCAAGTTTTTCTTCAGTTTGAGCTTGATTTTTGCAGTAACAAGATGGTGGTCTGAGGCAACACCTGCTCCCCTCTTTACTCTCACATCTAATAGTGATCGGCGGAACTTCTTGCTAATACAGATGTGGCGATCTGATTTTCTGTCACGTGGTCAGGTGAGACCCATACTGTTTCATGGTTTCTTTTGTGTTTGAAAATGCTCCCACCAATGACAAAGTTGTTAAGGTAGATGGGGTGTCTATCACTGAGCATCTTTTTGCACATCTATCATAACTTTTGATTTTATAATGATAGCTATTCTAATTAATATCTATTCGGCTAGGTAAACATAAAAATGTATAATTACAACAAAAAATTGGATAAAACTCACCTTATTTGTGAATTTCAATGTTTTCCCGTACTTTTTAAGGGGAGATAATTTGTATAGAAATAATAGGAAAAAGCACATTTTTCAATTTTTCCAAAAATTTTGCTGGTGAACTTTATTTTTTATTTAGTATATTAAAAACAAAAAAAATCATGATTTTTTAGAAAAATCTATGGAGTAGATTTTCTTAGATGAAGAAAATTAGAATTTTCCCTATTGATCCTATATCAAAAGTACCAAAATCATGCATTTTTCTAAGTCATTTCTACAAAAATTCCTCTGGTGAACTTTTATTTTTTTATCGAAATTTAAAGTACCATTCTAGAGCTGACTGTGGCCAAAACTTAAGAAAATTCTATGGATAAATTTTTAGACACCCCATCTACCTTAAGGAGGTTTGCTCCTCATATTTTGGAATTTTTGTCAGATTTTCGTGATCCTCTGGTTTTATCCATCTATTATGCTTGAAATTTTTTGCCCATGAACCCCCTATTTTCTTTTTCTTATTCAAAAATATGTCCACCAAATATGCAATTCACCAAATTTTATAAAATTTTATTAACTCTGTCATACATTTTAAAAGGTGTAAAGATGCCAACTTGCGGCAATGTAAAAGTAATGAAAAATCTAGAGAGAACCTATTTCCCGCCGAAATTACAAACGCTTATAGCATAAAAACGAGCACATGGACCTACATTTTTTCATTGCTTATTTTGAGCATTTATCTATATTCTTTAAAACGAATGCAATTTTATCTATTTTTATTTACTTTAAGATAGAGGTACAAGCCCCCTTAAGTGCACATGCATCGGCAAATCTCTCCATTCTCATTCATGTCTCCTACTCCAAAAAGTCCCATAACTGCCTCATAGACGCATTTATTACTACATTTCTTCGCATTGAGGTCTCTCATGATAATATTTGTGTCTTTGTTACTGAGTTGCTCTACTAGGATGCTGTTTAGCTGGTCATAAAAGCCATCTTTGTCTTCATCATTACCATCATTTGTAGGTGCATAACACAAAAAAACATTCATCTTTATGTTCTTTTTTTTAAGTCTTAAATGATGCTGTAAAATATCTTGGTCCTCTTGGTTTCCATCCTATCAGTGCCCTTTGTGCTTCTTTTCCTAACATGAGCGCCAGCCCAAGAGTGTGTGGTGCTCCCTCTTCCTCGTGTCCTGAATACAGGATTGTTTCACCTGTCACTAGTCTTCGCTACCCAGATTGAGTCCATCTAGTCTCACAAATTCCAAGAAGGTTGCGCACCTCAGCTGCTATCTGTATAGCTTTCCCTGCCTCGTACATCGTTCTGACATTTCCACTAACCAATCTGTAAAATCTTCCTGGTTGATAGAATGGTATTCGGTACATCTCTGCACGCCATGTTACTTTCTCCTGAAGTTCCTTCTTCTCCCAGGTCCCTTTGTGTCTGTTGATTTATCGTCAATGTTTCTGTAGCGGTGTTGGTTTTTCCGGGTTGGGGGTCCGAACCCCAAGCCCAACCCTCCTCCTTTCTCATCTGGGATTGGGACCGGCCATGGCGGAGTCAAGCAATGGATAGATAGAACGAAATGAAAAACTATAATTTCCCAAATTGATGTGAATTTAATTAGTTGTTACAAGTTTACGTATGAGAAATCTTTTTTTTCAAATAGGGCTTTTAATTGATTGCTCGAGTCTTTGTAGCAGTTTTTGTTGATTTGTTAAAACAACCGGATAAATTCATATTGAATTTCTTCTAGTATGTCATACTTATTATACTATTATGTCTTCACAACCATGTTGCATTTTGTGTTGCCACTGTTAAAACGTGTACAGGTTGTAATAAAGGTACATATATTAATTTACAGCCGCGTAAAAAAAATCATTCTGTTTTGCAATGTCAAAACATTTTTTAACTATGTGATTAAAAGCATATGTAAAAAGAATTTGATGTGTTCGTTTGAACTGATGAATTTTTGGGTTTCATGATCTCAGAAGACGGTGGATAGGGTAGTCATTTTGAAATGATAGTCACAAAAGCCTTTACTCGTCTCAACATATTACGCAAACTGAAATTTATTTTAGATAGACGGACATTGGAAAAACTATACCATTCATTCATAAGACCTATCTTAGAGTATGCAGATATTATTTGGGATACACAGACTGCTATTCTTATACATAAAATTGAAAACATTCAAATTGAGGCTGCGAGAATTGTAACCGGTGGTACTCGTTTAACTTCGATCTCAAACTTGTACACCGAAACCGGATTGCAAAAATTAAGTGATTGACGGGAAAAACATAAACTTATTCATATGTTCAAGATCGTAAATAATATGACACCGCCCTATTTGTTTAATTTACTCCCAAATAGGTTTGATCAAATCCATGATTATCAAACTCGGAATTCTGGTACACTGCGACCAATATACACGCGAACTTATCAGTATTTAAATTACTTTCTACCCTCTACGGTGTAATCATGGAACATGTTGCCAAAATGCAACTCGCTCCGCTTCTTCTATTAATGTATTTAAATTGCGTCTTAAAAATAACTTACATAAAACACCAACTCTTTACTGTTTTGGAAAGGGTCAAATCTTACACGCGAGGCTTCGCTTAGGATGTATCGAACCAAATAAAGACCTTTTTGACAAAAACTTAATTCCATCACCCTTATGCCGCTGTGGTGTTGTAGAAACACGAGCTTATTATATTTTATAATATCCCTTATACCAACCATTAAGACAGCAACTTATTTTAGATTTTCAAGTCCCTGTAAGATTATCTGCTGAAGTATTACTTTTTGGAGTCGATAGTATATCCGATGACGAGAATACTCAATTAGTTCTTAGCGTTCAATTTTTTTTATCAGAAGTAAGCGCTTTAATACTTAACCGACGAACTACGGTGAACAAAAAAAAAAAAAAAAAAAACCTCAACCACCTCGCATACACCTACACTTGCACACGTACCCCCGTATTTCACTGCACGCTGCACATTTGCACTCAATTTCGTAAATCATGACCATGTTTTGTTTTTCTTTTTTGTATTCTAAAGTCGATTTTTGAGTCATGTCGGATTATGCTATGATAATGGTAATGAAATGTATTCCGGGAGACGGATTTATATAAGGCTTCAGGTCTTCTTTCTGAATCCCATATTAATTTGTTGTATTATTTGTCTCATTGTCTCATGTCCAATATTTGAAAAATGTAATCGCGTGTCTGCTGAAGGTTAATCCAGAAAAGCGCTTCACACGCAGTGAAATTTTGCTTTTGTACATTTATTAAAATCATTTCAATTCAATATGTGGATCGTGTCATTTTGGCACATATTCCATATTCTTTCGTTTTTAATAATAAATATGTTTACACTAATTTTTGAGACCGCGAAATTTTTATCAGTTGAATAAAGTTAATTACCACGGGAAAAAATAATGCTGATGCAAAAATAGGTCAATCAGACACACGCAATTCAAGCATTTAAACATTGGTATGTAATTCACTGTGTGGAAAGAGCGAAAGGGAAAAACAATTGAATTTGATTTTTACTGTGTGTTAGTTTCTTTCTTTTTAATTATCAATAGGTGGAAGGTTGGTCCTAAAAAACTAGTTTTAACCCGCCCTGTCGTAATCCAGGAATCTTTATCAAAGCTAATGTTTGTATTCGTCGAGTTTTTGTTTTATTTTTTTTGTCGTGAAGAGGGTCTTTCATTTGCACTTTAGGATTGGGTTTGAATCATATGTAGTTTATTTCTAATCCAGGGGCAATTGCAAAAATAGCGAGCAGCGACCACTGGCCATATTGAAAGATGTTGGCTGTTTTCCATTGTGGATTGTTTTAAATTGTCGTTTATATTGTAAGTTGTGTCGCGTAGACATTAGTCCCAATATGTACTCTTATGTACCACAAAACTGTTTTTGTTAATCCTCAGACAACATTAATTCTGAAATATAAGTTAATACATTATTTTTGTCGTGTTCTCCTTTTTCGGCCTACCAATCCTTACTTCTAAATAAATGTATTCGTGATGAAATATAATATACATGATATACGTATCAATCGCTAGAATGGGAAATTGAGAAAAGTGTAAAAATTCTTTTTAACACCTTTATAATTAAACATTGATTAAGCATTTGATGGATTTTTTCTTTATAAAACCGCTTCATTCTGAGTAAAATATACGTTTTGAAAGCAAAAGCCTTAGTTATCACACGTTGTAAGAACATAGTCGTTACCTTTACTCCTTAGGTAAGTAAATTTATTGTTGAATAAGTCAATGGATATAAAGAGCGAAATAACTCAAATAGATGTGCACTTAATAAGTTGTTACAAGTTAACTTGTGAGTAATCTTTTTTTTCTTCAAATGAGGCTTTTAATTTGTAGCCGTTTTGTTGATTTGTTAAAAGAACCCGATACATTCATATTGCATGTCTTCTTGTATGTCATATTTATTTTACTTTTATGTCTTAACAACAATGTTGCGTTTTGTGTTTCTACTCCTAAAACGTATACAGGTTGTAATAAAGGTACATGTATTAATTCACAGCCGTGGGTGAATGCAATTCGAACAAAAAATCATACTCTTTTGCAATGTTAAAATATTTTTTTTACTACGTGATTAAGAAGCATATATAAAAAGAATTTGTTGTGTTCGTTTAAACCCGTTCTGAGAATATCTTAAATTCCAGAACTATCAAAATGGGATAACCTGTTGACAGGCTTGCATAGGCTTAACTCTTAAGTCATTGACCAATTAATTTTGACAAATGAAGTACACAACCTTTGAATGAATACCTAAGGCAGTCATCTTTGAATATCCTAAAATTCTTGAAAATAGACCATTGTGAACATTTATTTATCAAGGAATATAATCCCCCACTTCTTTGATTCCTTTGTATTTATAGACAGAAGCTATGAACGCTATGTTTTTATATTACATAACAGTTTTTTGTGTAATATTATTCCTAATATATTAGAAAAAAATCTCATGATACTAAGATTAGATCGTGTATTTCTGTCGTCTCTACATTTACAAAATATCTTAGCTATGTAGACGATAAAGAAATGTTGAATAAGTGTACACGACACAACCAACATAAAGAAGGGGCAATTCAAATAACAATCACGATGGAAAACAGCCAGCAGTACATACTTTCACTTTTTTGGGCTGTTTTCCATTGTGGATTGTTTTAAATGTTTGTTTATATTGTAGGTTGTGTCGCGTACACTTATTCCACATCTCATTATCTTCTATTCTGTGCCCAATTTATTGTTGTGCACAAATAATATCGTTTGTTTTTCTCCGATTTTACTAAATTTTCTAAAAAACAAACATGAAGAATCTTTAATGCTTGCAATATAAAAAAGAGAGATGCATTTTTTCAAGGCCTCCCTTCAAATCAATTTTATGCTTCTTTTTATTCATAAAAGTGATAAATTAAAATGAAAACACACAATTTTCGACAAATAACAGAAATAAAACACATTCAACTGAAAAGTGTTTAACAAAATAACTTGCATAATGAATACAAGTTTGTATCACGTTCAAACATCGATAAATAAGGTTTAATGATGTACAGGTTAACGCTTAATCCGAGGAATAAAAGCAGGTGTCAAACTTGGTATTGTTTATTGATCTTCAGTAGTTTTTGTGTTTCCGTGTTTACATGGTTTCCGTTTTTTTTCGTCCTGTCCTTGTTTGATAAAATATGATATGATATGATATATTTAATATTGTATTATATTATATTTTGATTATATAAAGTAACATTTTATTATAAAACATAACATATTATGATAATGTATCATAGTTCTTTATAGTAAACAATTATAGCCTTTTTGTTAGGTCGATAATATACATTTATTGACTTTGATAGAGGTGAATACCAGGTTTTATCAACCATAAGAAAATTATATTCACCGAGCCAACGGCGAGGTGGATATTATTTTTAGGGTTGATAAAACTGGTATTCACTGAAATCAAAGTCAATGAATGTTTTATTATATGACTATCAAAAACAAACGAAAAGAAATTTTCCCTCGAGAAAATCACACACTAGTACTGTGTAATAGCTAAAAACTTATTTTTTTGTACACGAATATGATGAAATGTCTTAGAGTGGAATCTTGATTTAAGTCTTCAAAATCAAACCATATAAAAGAAAGTCTTATACTGCCAACTATGTACAGTTTAATCATGTGACCGAATTGGACCAATGACAGATTCTGAATTATACAGTATTATAATGATATATTATATAATTCATATAATATGCATTTAATATATGATACAATATTATTATATACAGCACCATAGTACATACTATATCATTTCATACTATCTAATACATTGATATCTTAAACATTCAATTATTTTTATAATATGAGACAGGTTTAACCTGTGACGTTCCCGAAGTTAAAATGTATCTTTAAAGTTAAAATAAGATTTCAAAATGTTAATAATAAGACGAATTGAAACAATTCATATTCGAAAACAAAAACAAACTAGCTTTTCTTGTGGGTCATATGTGCTTTTAATGACATCTGAAATCTAAAAGAAATAAAGCTTTAAAAAGTTCGGGAAAATGGGAGTGCAAAACCGGATTTTGAAGGAAAATTCAGCTCATAGTACGATTAATATATTGAAATTTCAATCATTACCACTCCCTTCGGGGGCCTATTATATTATACTATTAGCATTCCTATTTTAAAATAATATATTTACAATTAAATATACAGTCATTAAATGTATATCATTATTTTATTATATACATAATGCAATACGATATTATATAATTTGATACAATGCATCATATTGTATTAATAAGGTATTGCATTATCTATACATAATATGATATATGATATAATACATTTCATAATATTTAATTATATTATAAAGTATTGCATTTTATGATATATTTATATAGACTAATAAAAAGCAGTCGGGTAATAGTGTCATTTTAAATATTTTTTAGCAATATTGTCTTGGGTCATTTAATGTTTCTCATTGTCTGATTTTGTTCAATTACGTGCAGTAAATGATGCTTACATCATCAGTTTATATAAAATTATTATTTGAATATTTTACCTTTATTTTCCTTGAACATTTTAAGCCAAATATCATCGTTGAGACAATATTTTTTTTTGCACAGAAAATAACATTAACAATTTTTGCTTTACATAAATCAACATTCTTGTACACAGAAATAAACAGCAGCATTTTCACATAACTTATATTTTTATTTATTACGATACAAAAATAGCAACTAATCATATTTATTCAGTAATTAGTATTCAAAGATATTATTTCAATTGATAATTTATGACACAAAATTTGACTTTGAAATGCGCTTTTTGTAAATGAAAACTTTTGCTTGAATCAAATAAAATTTTATGAAAGCTTATAAAAGAACATTCACTTGTTCAAAACTGCTCTCAAGTAAACACAGCGTACATAGAACTTAACAGCAGTACAGCACACAATAGACACTCGATGAGGAAGTTAAATACCGCTGTGTTGCAACCCTTATTTTTTTTACATTCATCCCAAATGTAAAAGTTTTTGCATAAAAAGTTATTTACCAGTGGCAAAACCTCTAATGTAAAAAACTCCTAATTGTAAAAATGTTCACATAAAGGGTTCATTTTTTTACATCAAGGTTATATTTCAGAATTGATCAACCCTATAGGTAATTACTAACCCTTATTCTAAAAAACAAACAACAACGAAAGTAAAAGATAACCCTTTTTGTAAAAAACAACCCTTATTGTAGATAATAATCTTTGATGTAAAAATCTGACCTTAAATGTAAAATCTAAGCCTTGATCAACATTTAAAAAAAATACTAATCCTAATTCTTATTGTTAAAAATAAGGCATCTAGTCGTACATTAAATGATATCCCGCCACAATATATTTGAAGAAAGATAGGATAGAAGTGAGTTGAATGTTTATCTTTCTTAGACAAGAAAATTTCATTATAGTTATGCATATTATATACACTCCGAAAAAAGTTAAGCACCACCATATAATTTTTTAAAGTATAGCTATTAAGTCTTTTTTTTTATAAATCCCAAATGAATAAGAGCCAAAGTTATATCTTTTAGAATATGTTCTTAATGTTAATTTCCACCAAAATGTTTGAACAGTATATGGTCAGCCGCTTTCAAATGCCAACTCAAAGGAAACCACAAAAAATGACTTAAACCGTCCTGACGAACACTTTTAAGGAAAACGTGTTTTTGTACGTTTTAAGCTATGCATTTAAACAGACGATCAAATATCCATTAGGTTAACACACTGGGAAAATATTTTTGTAAAAAAAAAGAAAAGTAAAAAATTAATTGTAAGAGAAAAGGGAGATTATTGGGTTACTATGAAATTTTGAGTAAAAAACAGAAAAATGCAATTTTCTCGACAGAATTTAAAGTTTTTGGCTCAAATTTGTGGTAGAATATCTTTAAATCAACTTATCATTACTGGAGGTGAATGGTTTTGTTCTTAATTTCAACTATCCTTTTTTGTACATATTGATCTTTTTTTAAATTGGACTATTTTCACTAAAATGTAATTTTTCTCGTATAAATTCAAAACCAAACTGTTGTAATAATTCCAAACATATTCACATTTGATACATGTGTTACTAACTTATTTTGTTTAAAATAAACGGTTGAAAAGTTTATTTTGAGTGCAATTTACCAGATTCACAAAAATACACCATTTTCTGAAAATGACCTAAAAAGCATATTTTTCGCAAAGTGTCGTGCTGCATGTTAGAAATAAGGGCGATTAATCAATATGAAACGTGAGATTTTTTATCTAACATGTGTTTCGGGAGAAAAATTAGCATTTTACAAATTTCAGGTCCAAAATACAGCGGAAAAACAGGGTTATTTGAAAACGGCGTAAATTTGTTATGAAGCGTTTGAAACTCGTTTTCAAGACTCCTAGTACTTTGCAACGCTGTTATGCAAATGATGGAGCTGTGTTAAAATCGTTGACATGGAAAATTACCAATTTTTTTAACCATGTAAAAATGGCTCCTGAAACTTGATTTTTGTCATTACGTTGTCAAAATTAATAATGGCACTGTTATAAAAAAAAAGGAAAGATTGCTTTGATTTGTTTTAGCAACAAACGATTGATTATACTCATGCAAAAAATCAGAGAGTTTAATGGCCAAATAAAAGTATGGCGTCAGATTTAAATCTGGTGGTGCTTAACCTTTTTTTTTTGGAGTGTATATATGATAAAGGAATAGACAAAACAAATGTCAGCATTGTCAAATTTTGAAATTTTGTCAAATTGGAAAACCATACATTATTTTTTTTGTATTATCCTGAAAATTTTACTTGGCCTTTATTTTATTGTTTTCAACAGCTGTGCAAAATATAATTCTAATCCCTTGATGCGTGTTCAAGTTATCATTTGGAAACCTTCAGAGGACGGACGGACGGACAGACACCGAACAAAGGGTATAACACAATACCTCGCCACTTCGTTTGGCGGGGTATAAAAACTAACTCTTATGTTTGTTTGTAATTGTCTTTTTGATGTTTTCTGCTCCTTGTTTAAGAAGGGGTTCTATCTGTGATTATTTCAGGGCTGCATTTGAATTGAATGCATTTTATACAGACTATGGGCCAATTACAGTACCGCGAGCAGCGTCTTCTGGCCTCGTTGAAGGCTGCTGGCGGATGTCCATTGTGGTTTTTCTAAAATTGCCGCTTGATTGTGGGCTGTGTCGCGTACACTTATTCCACATTTCATTATTTTCTACACCTACTCCACCCGCTAAGAATATTTCTCTGTGACTGACTGTTAGACCAAGGTTAAAAGAAAATACGTCTTATGTGGTCCCTAAAACATCGTTTAATTGATCAAATGCTATCTTTCACTATGACAAATCGAAGCAAGTTTTTCGAGTTATGTTTGGGTGTTGTTTATATAGATTTCCGATGTTACATAATTCTTTTTTACGTGTTACACTATATTTTTTTCCTTTCAGTTTAAAGAAATGACAAATAAAGAAGTTGATGATTTTCTCAAGTTCTTCAAAAATTTGGAGCAGTTCGACATGTCGTTGCTGGAGACAACAAATATATCCCCAAAGCTTCAACTGTTGGAAAATATAATATTTTACTACAAATATTTGAATCCTTGCATTACCTTTATATCTTTCGCGCTATTGATACTGCTTTTAAGATTTCTATGGTGTAAAAATTTCTGGAAAAGCTTCGGAATTTTATCAGCCTTCTCGATCTTAGATTTTCTTTCTTTATTGCTACAGATAAATATTTCGATATTTCTTTACACAGAGGGCAACTATATTGAGTACAAATATTGCCATTTTTACCTTCATGCAACAGAAAGTATGCCAAAAATGTTACTAGAAGTATCAACGTGGCTCAAAGTTGGGTATGCTTTGGAACGTTGTATAATTGCATCGCTACCATTAAAGGTCAATCGGTTTGTAAATAAATTTACCAGAATGTTGTATTTAGCTATTATCATTGGAATCACTAGCGTTACGACAACTTTGTACGTTCTTTCTAGACAAGCCATTATTAAATCATACACATTTAACAAGGCAAATCGAGCAGTTGTAACAATATGCCGATTTAAACATGTATTTGAAACCAGTGAGAATAAAGAATACAAATATACATTACATCTTTCGAAGGTTTCCATAGTTACAGATGTGGTTTTAGGACAAGCCGTTCCTATGTTCATTCTGGTCACCTGCAGCGGGATACTGATTTGGAAAATAAAAAAACAGGCTGAATTCCGTCGTTCCTTTACCCAAAGCAAAACCGACACCTCCAGGCTTACCCTGACTGTCACGATATACAGCGTTTACTTTACTTTAAGTCTTGTTGTAAGAATGATTTTTTCAGTTGCCTACGTATTTGAATATAAAACTATATTTCTTGAAGGAGATGCTATAGTGATTGTCTATACAGCACTCTCAACTATTCAGATTCCTGTTACCCTGTTGATATTCGCCTGGTTAAGTAAGACTTTCAGGTCACATGTTCAAAGATTTTTTACGTTTGGCAAATGTAGACCAACTTGACAATATGAAATTGCTTAATAATGTATAAAACCATAGTACATGTATCATTTAACTTGTTTCATTTAATTAAGTGTATATTTAGTTATTGTGTCATATTTTCATTGTTTCATTTGATCAGTTGTATTATTACAAATTTAAACAAATGTTTCACTAAATTGTGTAAATAAATGTAATAACGAAATAACCGAACTTGGAGAATCAATCTCAAATGTCCATAAGACAGGACAAAAACAAGGACGAAAAACTGGAAAAATTGAAGACCGCAATGATCCTGACTTGGTACAGGCATTTCAAAAGAAATGGTGGGTTAAAGTGTAAGTTCGCGATTTTTTCAAAATTTGTACATTGAAAGACTGTGATATAAAAATAACTTTGGTGAAATTCCTAGCGCTCAATTTTGCATGGTTAGGGTAAAATTGGCTTTTGAAAGTAAAAAAAATCAATCCATGGAGGGTCACGTGATTTGTACTAGATGGCGCTGCTCAAAGCCAATACACGAAGTTATACCCACGTGGTAATTATCGATGTGTACCACAATGGACAATTTAAAATAATTAAAATAAATCGGGAATGATAAAATAAAAGTCAGTCTAATGATTGATTGTGAAAAGTTTTATGATGGTATACCAACCATTAAGTTCAGAATCAATTTGTAGAAACATATAGAATTTTTTTAATATTTTTTCAAGATTCGCCGTGCAGATATCTTTGGAAAATATATTTTAATTTTCAGTATGCAGAATTGCCCTTATACATCCTGTTTAAAATTCATGGTTCCCAGGCACCCAACTGGGATTACCTTGAAGTGATATTATGATAATTAGTCCTTCCGTGCAAACTATCGCACCACAGGGGCTTACTTATCGTTTTCTGTGTATAAGACTTTATTACCACAAACCACTGGCACAACAGGGGTTAACCTGCCGTTTCCTGTGTATGTTTAGTACCCCCGTGCAAACTATCGGCACCACAGGGGTTTAATATTGTTTCCTGTGTATTAGAAGTTGACATCTACCTGGTTGGTATGGGTTCTAGAACACTTTCTTTGAACGAAAATCAACCCCTTTGGTCTGCCAGTGCCATTTGAACATGTTAATAAAATACCCTTTCTGATTAAAAACATATAAACACAATAAACTGTAGGAATCTTTTTTGTTTGTTTGGTTGTTTGTTGTCAAATAATTATGTAGTTAATCAAGGAATTAGAGTTTTTGAGTTAACTAATTGTTTTTCCAACACTTCAAAAACGGAAAAGGTGGGAACTAGAAATCTTTAAACACATTTTTTAATTTGGGTATTACACAAACCATGCACAAACACAATATAGCACCACGCTTTGGCTGATTGGTTATTGTAAGGGTAATGTAGTCAATGGAGTGAACAGGTGATATTGACACCTGCTGATTAATTATACCGTAAACTAATTAAGAAATTATTAAAAGATGTGCTGGTCCAAATTCTTAAAATGAGCTGTGGTGGGTGTGTCTAAAGTGGGTTCAGTGCTGCATGGAAATCTTTGATTGGAGGAGCACCTTAATTGATCTATTTGTCAATTATACCTGTAATTAACCACCGGGGCGTGGCTTATTGAGGGGTGACAGATCATCCAAAAGGTTAATGATTTTAATTGACACCTGTGTATTCATCAAGAACTGAATTTATTGTCTTAAGTATTTGAAAAAAAGGATTGAAAACTAGGGCTACTGTGTCAATTAATATTTCAAATCATTAACTATTTGGAAATATGATTTCATATTTTAAAACAATTTAAGGTTTAAGTTAACTATTTGATTGCTATTTTGATAAACAAAAATGCGGGGATTAAAAAAAATATTACTGCCAAATTATTCATA
This sequence comes from Arcuatula senhousia, assembly GCA_963971305.1. NCBI lineage: Eukaryota > Metazoa > Mollusca > Bivalvia > Mytilida > Mytilidae > Arcuatula > Arcuatula senhousia. The sequence goes on along the minus strand of OZ020308.1, from coordinate 20,660,601 downwards.
TTCCAAATCATTATGATGATCGACAACATCTGTCTTTAATATGCTACAAATATCGTCAATAGTTAATGTATTTATCATTGGAGATGTGACGTCACATCTCCAATTGAGCTATCCCATAATTCATCATTGTTCATAGCATGGCTGCGTCCTTATGGTCTTGTGTATTGGAATAAAATTACGAATATCTTTCTTAATATATTGTTTTCAATGCCCAAACCCGGCATGATGCCTTCTCTCATTATAATAAACCAAATAAACTAATAACAAAAAAATCGCGAAGTTACACTTTAAACCAGGTTTAAAGGCGCGCCAAATTTCCCCTTTCATTGCGATCTAGTTTAGTTTTGAGTATTGTTCAAGTGTATCATTGAGGTTTATTTTCATTTGTACATCAAGGAATGAAAATGACAACACCGTTCCCGACATTATATTTGATACGTCTGAAGCGCGTTTCGTCATAATGAATTATAGTCACAGGACTTGCTTCTAGCCTGTTTAGAATATGTCGACCAAACGTTAAAAGGAGTAATGATAAAACTTTAAGAAATTGTTTGTGCACGCAGTCCAAAAACTGGTGGTATTTAAACAATAGAATGTGAGCTCTTTTTGTTTTTCCGTGTTTTAAATGTCGTCTGTTTTTCGTCCTGTCCTTGTTTGTGTTTACTGGTTTTGTCTCTGTCCTTTCGAACTTTGACATTCGGATTCCCCATATGTTTCTCTGCTTTTTCATCCAAAAAAATATTAAAGTCAATTCGAATGTTTATTCTGGTTGTCAAGTGTATCAAAGGTTCTTTTTAGTAAAAAAAAAATAATCTTTCAATTTTAAGTTATGTTGTTTAAAGAAACTGTTATGAATTAAAAAGAGTTTTAAAAAGTAACAGATTACATTTTTGCATGTTTTTATGTGGATATTTATACAATCAATACGGTGCAACTGAAATGGATCGCAAGTTCACGTTTTTGAAAAAAGGATACGCTGTTAAATGTTTTTTCCCATCTGCAAATTTTCAGACATGTACTGCAAGATGTTAAGCCAATATAAAATTAAGAAAAAGACCATTTTTTCTAGTCTGTCTTGACAACCTTATTTTTAAAAGTACACGATTTACCTGTTGACTTTGATTACGTCATAGAATATACTTACCGTTTTGTCCGGTGTCCGTAAATTGGGATTAACAACATGTGAATTTGCATTGTGTTGGATTAAATATCCAATACAGAAAGCAGTCATCTGGTATCTGTTCCATAGCATGTTGTTTGTCAATGAAAAGTAAAACTTTGTAATTGCGTCCCTTGAACAAATTTTGTTAACAACATATTCAAATGAAGTGGATCGTTTATTCTTGCCAGTAAAACAGAATTTTCAAACCAATATCTGTCTTTAGTAAAGGTAATTACCTAATATTTCCACGAGATTCGAGAATGTACTGCAAATATTACGCCCTGTGAATTTTTTTAAAGGTTAAGTTGGCATTCTTTTCCATTCCAACGTTCGTCAAGTTTTTTATTCGAACTATTAAACCACGCGTCTTTGTTGACCGTTCAAACAACAGCTCACATAGCAGAAAAGATTACTAAATAACATTACATGTGTCACGTATATGATAACAGTCAGATTCTTGTGGAATAAATGCAAACAGTTAATTGTTTACATTTCACCGCCATCGTTATTTACATCGTAAAAGTATTAAAAAATCCAGAGGGTTACAAGTGCGCATTAGCAAATCCTGGTCACCCGTAAGTTTATGAATCCAACATAAAGCGTAGGAGAAAATACATAAATGAATTCCATTGGTTGATATTTTGTTTTTATAAATAAAGCATTAGGCAAACTTTCGAGTAATACTAGCAAAGAAATTATGATGTTAACTATGTGCTCATAATTACGCAATAATGGGCTATTAAAATAACGATAAAAAATCCCCCCCCTTTTTCGACCAAAAATTACGCCCATAAACGCAGCACGAACACCAAATTTTTGGCTAGAAATAAACATATTCATGTCAACTCAAAGGTTCTGTGCCAAAGATATCAAAAATCGGTCAAGATTTATTTTTTAATCGAAAACCAGGGTACCCCAAAATGGAAAATGCATTGTAAATCAATACGCATTTGTAACCAGATGAGTTTTTCTGCAGGGAAGATAATTGAATACCTCTAGATATTAGAGAAGAAGACTACATCTTTTAGCTTTTTTAAAGAAATTGGCTTTTTAAAATATTCGGGTTAGCGGATGTTTGGTTCTGACCCAGGTCAGGATTTCTCGTTTTAATCTGTTTTAGTTTAATAACAGCACTTCTGATTGGATGGAAATTACGCTTGGACTTAGAACCAACTAACGTGTTAGTTTACATAAATAACGCGTTAGTTTGCACAATTAACGCGTTAGTTCGCACAAATAACGCGTTAGTTTTTAAAAATAACGCGTTATTTTGCACAAATAACGCGTTAGTTGTCAGAAATAATGCCAGAAATAAGTTTACACAAATAACGCGTTAATTTATTAAAGAAAATATAACGCGTTAGAATCAAACCAATGACATGAATGGCCAAATATTTTTCCACATCTGGTTGAGAGGTTGATAAATCGGATGAAAATTAGAGAAAAATGTACATGTATCAAATAAGTATGAATTATCAAAGTATCTAGTTTGTGCACCATTTTAATTATTACATCATTTAGGTATTGTAATACTACGTGCATCCATTTTGTGTCACAGTGGTGTTTCAGAATGTCTACATTTAATCATTATATCACAAAAGTATCGTATTATTTAAGTACCGGTATTGTGAAATATTTTCGTATGTTGTTTTTAAATTAATCAATTATGTGTATGATTAAAATGTGGTTTTGACCTATATTTTATGTACAGCTTAAACTAACCATCGAAATTATTGAGTTTTTGTTGCGTTGAACTAACTAGTCAATTGTATATGATTTTTTTTCTACATTAAACAGTTTGCAATACTCTGGGGAAAGGCTGAATGGATATACACCCGATGTGATTCACTTTTGGCGTTGCAAGTAATGGGACCGCATTGAAGATTCGTACAATCATAGTTGTCAATGAAGCCACATTATTGTAGCTACCCGTTATGGAGCAAGTCGAAATTTTATGTTCAGCCTTTTCAAGACCTGAAATGGATTAAGATAGTAAGGGAAACTGAAATACACAAGATTGTGTAATCTTTTATTGAAAAGTTCTACAAATATGTTAAGGTTTGACGATTATATTGTCACTTTTACTATTTTTATCCTTAACTATACATTGAAGTTCATAAGCGAGTATAAGATGGTTTTATTAGAACTAACTATTGACAGCCTTAATTTAAAACAGACCACAATTCAAGTTTTCAAGAAAAAAATTATTTATACATCGACAAGCATTAACAAAATAATTGTATTAAAATACATTTATTTCTACGGTATGGTAAACATGTAAATGTAGATTGAGGTTTCATTGTTCGTAATAGATAAAGGTCTACATCAAAGTTCAGGATTTATATTGATGACGTTTATTCAATGAAATACTTTGCCCTATGGGTGATGTAATTTTGTTTGGTATGGTTTTGTCTTAGATGTAGGCTATTTCAAAATAAAATTATTAGTTAGGATTATAAACTCAAAATTAGAAAAATGTTCTTTTTTTTAATTCATAAAAAATAATAAGTTTCATGACTATGTTATCAAATGATATTTTATTAAAAAAAAATCGTATAACATTACGCTTATTTAAATTTAAATGATTAAATATTTTTAAGTGAAAACTATCATATTTTTAACATGAAAATCAGTATAATATCTTTAACTTGTAAATTTTAATATTTGAACATGAGCATTATGGTATCTTTCGTTTATTTCAAGTAAACATTCTATATTTATTTATTGGATATAGTAATACAATGAAAATGCAAATTGAAAAAAAAATCACATTGACAATCGATTACTTAATTTGCAGCCCAGCTAAAGGTATAAAAAACTGTCCAAAGCAGACCTGTCGGTGTCTTCAGGTCAAGTCAGATTTGGACACCTCTTGGCCTGCTTGTAGCTGACCAGACATGAGGACAGACAAGATTTATGCTGACCAGACTTTTGGTTTGGTCCGCTCTGGTCCAGGAATGCGGACCACGGTCTGCTTTCACCTGTCCAAAGTTCACTGTTTTGACATTACAAGAGTTTGTCTTCAATTCAGTGTGGAGTTAGTAGAACAATTCCCCGTGTTTCAGATGCTCTATGTTATTATTAGATATGGTTTACTTGTATATAAGATTATTTCTCACGTGTACACTTTGTTAAAAAATGAATGTCCGAAAGGGCAACGACAAAACTGGTAAACACGAACAAGAACAGCACGAAGAAACACAAAACACAAAATCAACCGAAATGAAATCAACAACAAAAATTATATTAAAGTCATAACAAAAGGAAACTAAGGTGCTCTGGAGCGTAAGCAGTTCCCTCCTGCTATAGCAAGACCGCCGTGTTGCTAGCTCATAATTCAGTGTGTCAAATCCGGTTAAGGAAGACAAAACAAAATTCTACAACAAGCCAAACTGCACTCATTTGAGTGATAGAAATCCCATATTTGTCTACGAATGCACGGAGTCTACTGTAAAACTTGTTCACTGAAGACAGCAACCGTGGAACAATATAAACCTGTGTTAGCAACGTGACGCTCTGCAAAGATAATCGATGTAATTCCCGCAAGCTCTGGGGTAACGAATCAACTGTGATACGAAAACTCCATAAGAAGGAGTTGAGGGAATGTTGCTAAAAAATAGGGAAAGTTGACAATTGGAAAGTTGAAGTCATCACTTTTGTCATAGAGTTTTGTTGAAAGTCTTCCTTGAGAGGCAATTTCGAGATGTAGATTTAAATATGAAGCAGCTTATGGAGTTTACGTATCTCAATTGATTCGTTACTCCAGAGCGTGCGGGACTTACACCGAATTCCTTAGCAGAGCGACACGTCTGACGCAAAAATTGCTCACACAGGGTTATGTTGCTCCTCGGTTGCTGTCTTCACTCAAGAAATTTTATGGAAGACATCATGCACTTATAGACCAATATGGGATTTCGATCTCTCAGATGAGTGCAGATGTTGGTTTGTCATAGGGTGTTGTTTTGTCTTCCTTTACCGGATTTGACACGCTGAATGGACTATTGGCAACGCGACGGGTGTGCTATAGCAAGCAGGAACTGCTTACTCTTCCGGAGCACCTGAGTTCACTCTTGTTTCGACTGGAGTTCGCGTTGTTGATTGATAGTCAGTTATTTTGTGTTTCAATGTTTTACATGTTGTCTGTTTTTGTCCCGTTCCTATTGGTGTTTACTGGTTATGTCTCTGCCCTTTCGGACTTTTGATATTCGAATACCCCATCGGTACCTCTGCTTCTTTCCTTGAATCCGTTGTGTCCATATCCCAAGTTCAAGGATATCATCAATATATCGGAACGTAAGGTAAAAAAAGAGAGCTAGTCTACGATCTTTTTTGTCTAGAAAAGATTGTAAGAAGTTTGCTTCATATTAATGAAGAAACAAATCAGAGAAACCAATAAACCAAGTTTTATTTGACGTTTTGTATTTCATTGTTATCATGGTGCTTGTTTGTGCCAGTTTTTTTTTACATTTGACATTACCTATGATGATTTCTTTTCCAATAAATCATTACCTGGTCTAAAATAACATTAATACGTGTTTGATATTACTTTCAGACTATCATTTGATCGCTCTAAAATTTAATTCAAAGCGCTAAAGCGCTAAAAAGCAGAGCTAAATCTAAGCTCTAGAATAAAGAATGACCTGTTTTTCACCAACTTCTAACATATCAATTTTGTTCGTTTGGTCCGTCCACTTCAACATTTGTTAAGAAATCCGTTATTTGGCTCCGCCCACTTAAATATTTATGACGTATTGATTAATTAAAGGTAAAAGGTCAACAATGCTTAAGTGTACATCAACTGGCCGTGGTGCATCGATATATGAAATGTAGTGCACATTTATATCGTATTTATTATAGGGGTATAAAGATGTACCTTTTAGTTTAGACATCTTGTATAACAATTAATACATTGAAACAATAATTATACACGATGAATATTCTTTAAAAGATCCTCTGGTAGGAATATTGCTTGAACGATTAATCCTGTCTAGACGATAAAAAAACGCGAAAATCAGATAGCTATACTACATAGGGCTCTTCCCAAAAATGAAAGATTTGGCTGGTCCGATCAATAACTATTCTTAAATGTTTTCTACAGGATAGACCCATGAAAGCTAAAACCTTTACCTGTCTGACATACAACCATGTCTTACTATTTTTTTACACATCATCTTCAAGTTTTTACACTGTTTCATGCTAATGTGGATGTTTAAAATATTGAAAAGGATGAAAACATTTATTTGTTGGTAAAGGGTGAACAGCATTAACAACTACTTTGCCAGCAAACAACGGCCTTTGTTAAAGGTGATTGTCTGTTTTGTACAATGTCCATGTATGTGCGTAAAGGAAAGTTTGTGACAAACCATATAAAAATCAAACATTTTGCTACGTCTGGTGCTTTTTGTCTATTCTAAATTACAATATCCAGACAAGAAATTTTGATACTCCTGACGCGCGTCTCGGTTTTGTGCTTTGAATATCAAATGTACTAAACATTTTATGAAAATGAAGCTAATAGAACAAAAAGGCCAAAAATTCGACCTGGAAACCAAATTATGACTTTAGACCAATATCAGGGGTAGGAAAAACCTTTTGTCTTTGACCATTTTGATGGTTGTAGGGCATGCCATCCACTGTGCCTCTCCATCCCGAATATCTCATCTGTTATATGCCCCAAAAGGTCGTCTGGGAATATTTTGACGTGCAAATTTGATCCGTAGTAGTATGAAAGCAAACGGAATTAGGTCATGACAACTGATATAGAGTCAAATGCAGGGGAAAAGTTCACAAATAGACCTCATTGTCTTTCTTGATAATTTGTAAGAACCAAATTGACATGTACAAGAAAAGAAAAAAAAACAATATGTGCCTTTTTCTTCAACATTTACACAATCAACAACAAGTTAATATGGCCCAGTTGAGGTCTTACCTTCTTAGCGAGCATCGACAGTTTCAGAGGTTTTTAAATACACCAATTAATCTGCAAGACAAAGTGAAATTCAAAATTGAGACTATCCTGACACTTCCCCCATCATTTATATTTTTGAATAAAGAAAGGTAATAACAAAATTACCGAACTTGGAGAATCAATCTCAAATGTCCATTAGACAAGACAAAACAAGGAAGACATACCGGAAATATTGAAGATCGAAATGGTCCTGACTTGGTACAGGCATTTCAAAAGAAATGGTGAGTTAAACCAGATTTTAAGGCGCGCCAAACCTCCATCTTCCATTGCGATCTTTGGGTCCGGTTGTTAGACAAAACACATCAGGTTTGTTAAGACATATTAGGGATGCTAAGGTGATCTCAGTACATCAACCAGCCGCATACTAATCAACCATTTCGTCAAACATGATATTGAATTTTTCTACCAGTGGCTGATAACGAAGAAACGTTTTTTTTTAGAGATCGTATGAAACGTATTTTCTTATAACCTTGGTCTATTAGTCGGTTTTGGGGAAAACGTTGTTGGATAAAACAATCTGAAAAATGTGTACAAGCCCTGGCATTTTGAATCATTTGTGCAATATTGACACCGTATGCAGGTAACGTTGGTATGTTACTTTCCAGGTTAGGAAAATTAATAATTTTAAAATAAAAATCGTCTCTTTTGTTGTAAATTTTTGTACTGAGATGACCACCCGGGTCAAATTCGAGATGTAGATCCAAGAATGATGTAAAGCAAGTGGATTCGGTGGTTTCTTTATCTCTAGCTCTGGAGGATATATTGAGGGAATCCATCTACCAATTGAAGAGTTGTTGACAGAGGATGTCATCAATATATCTTAGAGTGAGATAAAAGGCATCATTTTTTTAAAGTCAACCCAGTTAAAGTAATAATAAATCAAAAAATCATAAAATTTTTAACAGTCTTTTTAAGCTTTAAAATATAAATTGTTAATAAAAACTTTTATTTAAGCTACAAAAAGTCCATTAAACAGTGGGATTTTTGCAGAATTTAACAAAAAAAATGTCTTTAACAATCATTTGCTTCCCGAGTTGTATTATGCAAACTAGATGCACACGACCCAAGTTTGAACTCACTCAGAAGTGCCCGCGCAAGCCCATCTAAAACTACTTTAGGAAATGGATGTAAACTAACGTGGTCTGAAAAGGTATGTTCTACATATGGCTTTTGTTTTGCTTTTTCCTTACCCCGTTCATCTTTAAAATGATACCAATAACAAGAAAAAGTGGTTTAGAAATCCCTTCAATGAGAATATTATGTCATTGACATGATTGAATTAATCGAGTTTTCAATTAAATAGGCCCGGTTAATATATAGCACGACTAAAATAAAACAGGTACGTGTGTGTTGTTATTATTAACATGTTAAACACTTTTTAATCAGTTTCCTTATAGCGGAAAGGTTTTACTTGTGAAATATGAAATTATATTAAACGCTTGTACTTCAAAATACATTTTTGTTTGTTTTGATATGTTCGGTAAAAATCGGAATGTTGTTCACGAAAGTTAATAAGTGGCCATTGGTATCAAACTTCTTTCAAAAAACCAGCAACATTTCTGGCCGATACACGCACATTATTAAAATTTTCATCTGCATAAATGCGCGAAAGCTCTAATTTTATGATTATGCAAGAGTTAAGTGACTTCTTTTACATTGCAATTTTTTTCCAAAAACTGCTTTATTATTACTTTAATAAACAGTAAAAAGCCATATAGTCCATCAGCCAACTCTGAAAAGACGTCATATTTAAAAGTTGAGTGGATACCCCCGTAGACCGATTTTTTATGGTGCAAAAATTAAGTATTACATCTAAGCTTCATAATTCCAAATGTTATACTTTTATAAAATGTGCGGAAAATAGCTTAAAAATCATTTTTCTGGACCCTCTGGTGAGCAATTGAAAAGAAGTCATTCATTTATTTTCAATAAATTGAATATGACGTTGAAAAAATCAATTACTGTTTTATAAAATCTATAGTATGCATAGGGATTATTGAGTTAGAAAAAGATTTTTCATCATAACAATGTCCAAAAAAGTTATTTTTTATAATTAAAATTGCTAATCATTACGTTTAAAATTTCCCTATTTTTACAATTTGCAAATGTGTTTCTATGACTTCGCGCGTATCACAGGTAAAATTTACTCGACAAGATTCATATAGATACAATGGTCAACGATTAAAAATATTAAAACCAATAGGATTTGATAAAAACAGCGTTTTACAAAAATTTTAGTTTTAATTTCCATGTGAGGATTGTAATGGTTTGACCGATGTGGTTTTATTTTTAAAATTATTAAATGTGAAGGTCACTTTTTCTATTTTTAGAATCAATATTTTTTATGATTTTAAGTCATTTCAATGGTTTTTTTTAAAACCAACATAAAAGAAGTTATAATACGGAACAGGTGATTTTTTTACAATATTGAAAACAAAGTTATAACCAATAAATTAGGTTTTCTTGTTTTTTGGTCTGTTAGACTTTACTTTAGGTCAGGTGTGTTTGACTTTTTTATTAAAACTTGTATGAAATATTTATATTACTTTTTACTTATAACTTATTTATTTTATATTTCAGTCAACAATTTATATCAAGCTGTCGTCTTAAAACAATGTAACGGTGTCGTTTTGTAAATTTAGTTTTTCCAATGCTATTGTTATTAAATCAAAGAATGGATGAGGGGGTTGGTGCTTTCCAAAAATGATATTATGAATGTGAATTTTAATGAAAAATATTTTAATAACAGAGGTCAAAATATTATGAAGAAGGATTTCTGCCATATATAATAATGCTAATAATGAAAACAAAAATTTGTCTCGAGACACCTTTATTAAAAAAATAAATGTCTGATTCACGGTAGGTCCCGTGTCCGGCGACAGGATTGTTTTTTCGAGAGGAATTGTCCAGTTTTTTCGAGAGAGGTCCAGGTTTTTTCGCCTGTCCGTTTACTAAAAAATGCTTAAATTCTCAATTGTAAGTGAAACAAAACAAAAAAGAGGAATAAAAGTATTAAAAATGTTCAAATTATTACTTTTCTTCCACAAAAGTCCGTAAAGAAGCATCAGTTAATGATTTATTAAAATTGACCAGGTTTTTTCGAGAGGCACAACAACTTGTCCGGTTTTTTCGAGAGATGTCCTGGTTTTTTGAAAATTTTGACTAGAGAGAGGAACTGGGTTTCGTGGAAACTATACGACTTAAATGGAAACTAATATCCCTCCTACTCAATAAACATACATTTAAACACATTACATGTAAAATATTAAGTTTGTTACTAACTTTAAAGCATAAGTAGACTGCCCAAATGCATTATCTGACTTATCTTTGAAGAATAAATTAGTATTTTGACAAAATTAGTTTAATGGTACATTTGTGACTTTCTTGACGTGCTTTAATAAATTACCGGTTTCAAAAAGAGTGATTGTTACGGTGGGCAAATTTTTGAAAGGTAACTGCAATCTTGTTTTTGTGCCTTTTCAAGTCTTTGAAACTATAAAATCTACATGTATGTCAGAAACAAATAAATACAAAAAGAGCATATTCCACTGGTGCATTCTGTTATTTCAAGAGTTTAAGGGTGTTTTGGAATATGGGATATATACATATTTATTCCTGGAATACGGGATATTTGAGGCAAAACAAACGGGGATATAGAATATTTAAATCTATTCTATTTACAGGGATATAGGATAAGAAAAAAACCTCTATTTTGGATACGGGATATTTGATAAAAACATTAGGGAATAGAGATATTGGAACCCCTTAACGTATACATATGTATGTAAAGATACAAAAACTTAAATAGCATTTGAATCTCATACTCTTATGTTTGTTTTATGTCCAGTCGACACTATTTCAGTCATAATCAGCAGGACAAGAGCTAATTGAAACATCAAAATGAATTCTGTAGACCCACCCAGGACACAGACCCATGTATGTCATTCGAAAGACCCATGCACGACCACAAACCAGAAGTAAAACGAACCAACTCACAAGATAGCCCTATGTACCGTTAACGCACCATAGGCCAATGCATCCAGAAAGTGACGAAATCCTCCCTCAAAAGTTTTGCACAATTTGGAACCCTTCCATATGGTGACTGACAATGTAGAACCCTTACCCGAAATGAGGTCATACTAGATGGAACATCTACCTGTGTGGGATATGGCCAACTCATAACCAGTTTCACATAACCATCCTTTATCTGGCGAAAATACAATGCTGAATCCTGTTTGAACCTATACTCACTGAGAGAGAGAAGCGGGGTTGGAGTGGGAAACAAAGGATCTGTAAATTTTGAAGATCACTGGAAAAGGGAAGAGGTGGGTAGGTGCGGAAAATTTAGCCTGTGACGGTGCACAATGGGATATTTTACGTGCATGAACCTTGGAACTCTCCACGCACGTTGGTCCAATATGGTTTACGGTCAAGTGTCCGCATTAGTATATCCAGATAAACCGGCATTTATTATGACAGGGCTGCCCCATTCAACCACCTGTGGCACACATCCCAGTCGCTTTGTGTGCTAAGTGGCCTGGAAAGATGACAGGTTTCTTAGCACTCTTTAGTGGACTTTTACCGACACGCTTAGCGCTGCTGCTAACCTATTCACCTTCCGGGTCCCGCACGGGATCTTCCCGCTCTCTGGATCCTCGATTCCCTCACCTGGATCCCCGCTTCCCTCTCCGGACTATTCCGGAGTCGAGTTGGATCCCTCCTTCCCGCTCCGGACTATTCCGGAGTCGAGTTGGATCCCGCCTTCCCGCTCCGGACTATTCCGGAGCGCAAGCAGGATCCAGATTTTCGACTCCGGAATAGTCCGGAGTTACCATATAAGGACTCCGGAATAGTCCGGACTACCATATAAGGACTCCGGAATAGTCCGGACTACCATATAAGGAGTCCGGACTATTCCGGAGTCCGGAATATTCCGGAGTACCATATAAGGTAGTCCGGAATATTCCGGAGTAAAGTCACTAAGTGATTTTTAAATGGCTTTAGATTAAATAAAACATTGAATTATTTTTTCAAACTTTTAATCTTGTCCTATTTTTAAATGTATTATATATAAGTTGTTTAATAAGTCCTTTTTTCTGTTTAGTTCTTTTATCAAGAGATTCAGACATTTTACTCTCAGGGAGATTTTTAACTTTTCAGACAACCTCTCAGGGAGATTTTTATCGACATACCGGAGTGTCATTTAAAACCGCAAAATGATTGCAAATTTTAATTAATACCAGGATTTTTTAAGCATTTTTGCTGTTATGCATGTCTTTTATTTAGACTGACATTGACAGCAGATCATAAATTTCTTAATTTTAGTAAAAATTCCACTATATTTTTCAGCAGTTTCATTCATCTTTGATTTTTTCATGGTGGCATTTTTGTATATAAAAATGCTTGTGAAATTGTTTTTGATAACTAAGGTGAATATAATAAAATAAAAGTACAAAAATAATATTTTTACTGGTAAAATGTTTCAAAATTGTTCCATAAATCCAAATGTTATATATTTCTTTGCATAAGTTAAAGTAAAAAACTAAAATTATTGGAAAAATATCCAATAATCAAATTTACCTTTTTTTAAAGGGACATAACTCAACTTCAATTTGACAATTAACACTTCAAAAGCTTAATTAGCTTGGGGTGACAGGTGGAATCACTTATTAATAAATCAACAAGTAATTAATTGCATATGATCTTTCTAACACGGCCCAAGGAAAATCAAAATGACGATATTCGTGACTTTTCTATAGACAATTTATTTTTTTAATAGAAAATCGGTAACCGGGAGATTTTAGGCGGGAGATAGAGTCTTGAAACCGGGAGTCTCCCGGTGAAAACGGGAGAGTTAACATGTCTGAGAGATTTAAAGCTCTATCGACTGTTCATCACAAAGTGTCATGTTTCAATTATGAAAAGAAGTTTTTAAATATGTTTAAACTAAGTCATGTAAGTAGACCAAAATTGTGAGTGGTTCATAAATTGTTCGCAATTCACTTTTTATAGGTTAATACGAAATGTCTCCAATAGCACCAGAGGTTAGGGTTTATGGAAGGGGATATCCGCCACAAATATGTTCATTTGTTCTTTGTTAATGTGTAGATTTGCAATTCCTTACATGTTCAATTATTTCTTTCTTCAGTGTAAATTTGTCAATTATTTATTTGAGAAGTACATTTTCCCACTTGGTAGCCTGTATTTACCATGTGTTTTATTTGTTTCATGTAGTTTTGTCATGGGTACTTTACTGCTTTTATAATGGTTAATTTGTTCTTTGTGTAGTAGTCAATTATTTCTCGCACAGTGCTAGTTTACAATTATCTTTTTTCGCTTATTGTAACTCCTGAACTTAATTATTCGTTATTTGTATTTATATTTTTTTTTCAAAATTGTCACGCTTACAAAGTACGCATTTACATTTTACAAACGAAGAAAGAACACGTTACTCATGAGTGATTTTGTACCGGAAGTATTGTCGGCCAGTCAAACAGAGAGTAATAGTGTAAAGTAGAGAGAATAATACAGATGTAGCAAAACCTTAAAATTGTTTTCTCTTTATAAACGCTGTTTCTATTTAGTTTTAGTAAATCTATTTGTTTTATACACACGGGCTTCTCTACATGTAGTTTCTTAGAAAACCTTGACGGAAATTTTGCATATATATCCAATATGTGTTAAAACCTAAGAATTCGGTAAACAAGCATTAGATGACCTAGGAGCATAAACTCACAATAAACCATATGGTACTATAGGATTAAGCTACATTTATATCGAAATATCAGACCTCTGTGGCACTTAGTTGCTTAGAAATCTTCTTAACTAACTGAAAAAATATAGAAATGTTGATCAAAAATCTTAAACTGTCGAGCTTTGATGTACATGTTTTTACAGTATAGCATTATTCAAGTAACTGAAATTCTTTTTAAAGGCAAGCAAAGGAGGGCCCGCCCCCCCCCAATTTTTGTGGAAAATTTGGTTGAATATAAAGGAAAACATTGAAGCATGACCATAGTGCCCCCTCCTAGCCAGTCAGTGGGTCCCTTTTGGAAATTTCTGGATCCGCCACTGATACCTATATACCAAGTATTATAAAAGGACCATGGCCATTTTCCCTGTAATTCTGACCATAGACGGGCCAATTTCAAAAGTGTCACAAAATACTCTCCATGTTATAAAAATGTGCAGAGTGGGGCCATTGTGATGAACAAAAATAAAAATCATCAATATTAGAAACCTTCAAACCGGTGATATTTTGTCCTGAAAATCTAAGAAAATGCATTTTGCACATTTTTGCTTAAAATTCGCCTCTTTAATATGGGAATCCCCCATGAAGGACACGCACAACCAACATGACTTTTGGGGTTTTGAGTAGAATGGGTAAATTAGAATAATATGCATTTTAAAAGATTTTGGTTGTCGATGTCCTTCTAACGAAAAATTCACTTTTTAACAAAAAAAAATCACAAATTAAAAGAATTCAAAACTTTAAATGTTTATTATTTTCTCTGCTACAGTATGTCTCCGTTAGCTCAGTGAGTTAGGTCGTTGGTATTTAAATCGTTTACTATTACTAATAGTGTTTGCAACACTATATATTGACAGTGTAAGTTTAAATCTTGAACGGAGTGTTCGATTTTGTCCTTCTGTATCTTAATTATAGACATAACCTATTTTTAATGCTAAATTAAAAGTCAATTACGTTTTTTCTAAGATTTTCCGTTTTATTTCACTTTTTCTCCCCAGTCAAATCAATATGACACTTAGTACATTTTAGCTTTTGATTGTTTATACTATAATATATTAGTTAAATAGTAACATTGCGTTATACGGTTAATTATGTTTTTACTTTTATTCTTTCTTTTTATACTTTCTTCTTTTTTGGGGACATTTTTATAACAATATCTACATTTTCAATGAAGTAAACGAATGCAACCAGCATAAAGTAATTGAAGTGACTTCGATTGGGACTTACCTTGTGATTCAAAATAGGATTTATGACTTTAAATATCTATAAATAGCTTTTTAAATGTTTAAAGCCCCATCAAATTCTATGAACTAAATACAGGGGAAAATGGCTATGGTCCTTTGGTTGAGTTGTTTTAGTTTCACAGAGGAGTTGAGCGGAAACTAATTGAAATGTTTAACGAGGATTTCCCGCAATTTTTTTAAGTATAATGAGCCAGAATTCACTCAAACTTTTGAGGATAAAAATTTCCGGCTAATATGCACAAATACACATATAGTGTACTGGCTACACACCGAGTCTCATAATTTTATTTTTATATGTATTTTCTAATGAGTTGAGGGGAAATATAGTATTAATGAGGGTTATGAAAAAGTCTAAGTTTAAAGGGCAATAAATCCCACAAATATCTGAGGAACGAAAATTTCTGTTATTTGGCACAACTATACATATGGTGTACTTGCTTCATGTCAACTTTCTTTAAGAAATTGAGCGGAATAAGTGTGACGGACAGACGAAATGACAAATAGACAGACGGACGGACAAAATAAAGAAATATGTCTTCCCACCAAAGTGGGAGGGGGGAGAAGATTAGCATAAGAAAATCAAAATACATCGACTGGAATAATAGTCGCTTGACACCAAGAAATGCCTAAGATATATCTGTTAAGAGTAAACATGTGTCCAAGGATAGTTTCTTTTGTACGTCTTATATGTTTAAGTTGAAAGAATGTGTTTAAGTTGAAATAAAACAAAATCTGGGTACAGGGATTTAGCATAAGGTACAGCTAATAATATTTTTTTGTTTGTATGCTAGTTCAAGTAAATGGTCTTCCGACAATATTGGTGAAGCAGAAGGCGCACAATTCGAAGGTTTACATTTATCAAAAATGTACTAGTATGTTGTCTCGAATGAATAACTGTAGGTTATATTGGGACATAAAAGCGAAGGCGAAAAATATCTTTAAATAATTTTCCTGCATTTACGCATAACATTGTCAGACTTGCAATAAATGCAATCAACATTGAGGTTAAACAGATGCTTAAGAACTTGTATAAACCTTTGGGACAATAGATACTTCTTAATCGAAAACTAACTTAACCCTGTAAGTGGACATTTTTATAAAGGGCAGATGGACGAACGAACGAAACTGAACATCAATTTACTTTATTCAACTCTACTTTCGAAAACAGTTCATAAGTAGCAAAGCAAATGATGACAATAAATTACGTGCGATATCAAGAAACTTTCTTAATTTCTTAAGCAACTTCCTCTTACCAACAAGAAAAGGGCCTTTCTCTATTTTAGGGTAATCTAGATTTCTGTGTTTGTTTTTGTTATTTTATTTTATTTTATTTTCCTTTTTTGTCCCCCGCCACAACGCGGAGCGAGGATATAAAAATGCCAGGCATCCGTCCGTCGCACTTTTTTCCGTAACAGATTTCTCAGCTACTATTAATCCTAGGCTTTCAATATTTGGTATGCAGCTTCAGGTAGGGGTCAAAATCGGAAAAACATTCGTAGCAGATTTCTAATCTTCTACTATTACTAGGATATAAAAGTGCCAGGCATCCGACTGTCGCACTTTTTTCCGCAACAGATTTCTCAGCTACTACTAATCCTAGGCTTTCCATATTTGGTATGCAGCTTTAAGTAGGGGTCCCATTTGGTATGATGGCTTACCTACTTCCTGTTTAACGAACGGACTTAAGTTTTTGCCACACGGCGGGGGGCCCAGGAATTCCGTTCTTGTTGGTTTTGTTTTTGTTTGTTTGTTTGGTTATTTTTTTCGGGGGGGGGGGGGATATGTGGAACCTGGGTTTTTGTCCTATCATTGTTGATGCACAACCACTATCCGACCCGACACTTACCTATGTTTTCATTCGTGTATTTGCTAGTCGATATTTTGACGATTTACCATGTACAACACATTAAAATAAAGTTTGAGTGAGTAAATAATAACCTTATTACTATGAAATTTCTATCATTTGACATGATCTCCGATTCACATGCAAGTTTACTCCTCTCTACAAAAGTCGTTATTTCCCAATGTTTTGAGTTTAAAACCATTTATAATGATCTGAAGGGCTTCTTAAAAACTAGAAAATCTGTGAGTAGCTGTTCACAAATAAATACCATCGAAGATCAAATTTAAAGTAGAAGGTGCACATCTTATTCAGGCTCCCATGTGCATACCATATGACTCGCGGTTTTCTTTTAGGCATGTTCTCCTTGACTGAATTGATGGTGTGAAGTATACCAGCAGTGCATCTATGCACGATTTGTTCAGCGGCATCTCATACGATGAGGGGTCTGGGTGGCCGAGTGGTCAAAGGCGCTGGTTTAAATACCATGCTATTGATCACAAGCCGACCACCTCTCAAGTGGCGTTTGAGTCCCACTTTTTACTTTTCGGTTTTATCTATTTATTTCATTATTTTTTTTGTATTTCATTCCCGGTCTTTTGACTTGGTTTTACATCCAAGTTTTATTATATATATTGTAATTTATTTTTGCCCTGATGATGGCCGAAAGATCGCCGACAGGACACATAGCAATCACCAATCAAACAATGAATTATGCAGAGAAAACACTTTGAAGTTTTGCTACGGCTTTTAAGGTTCATGGTTACACTTCGAATAAAATGGTAGATATTTTACCTATTTTTCTAGTCTATGTACGACTTAAACGACACATAGAAACACAAAATAAAGTGTAGCAGCGTCTAGATATAAAAATTGTCGATCATTTTCCCTTCCAGTTTACAAGATTTCTTTTGTTGTTTTCTCAATTCATTTTCTTTCCGTTCAAGTTGTACATTAAATAAAGCATGAATTACCCCTAAATAACCTCCCACAAAACCGATTGTGAGTAGATTTAATAACACCAATAATGAAATTACCTAGCACGTGGAGGCAAAATGACAGGGCATTGTTGATATTTGGCTATATTTGGGTAAACTGAAAAACGCAAAGAAAATGTCCTGGCAAAACGGACCAAGTGTATACGTACAAAATACTAAAAGTTTATGCAAAAAATATTTATCTAGACGCTGCTACGCCTTATTAGGTATTTGAATGTGTAGTTTAGGCTCCACATAGACTGAAAAAAGACGTAATATATTGGTCTTTTTTTCCGAAGTGTAAAGATGGACCTGAATTCTCTCTACTCTTCCCCAGTTCTCTCTGTTTTGACAGGCCAGCAATACTTCCGGTACAAAATCACTCATGAGTAACGTGTTCTTTCTTAATTTGTAAAATGTTAATGCGTACTTTGTAAACGTGAAGATTTGAAATGTGCATTATTAAAGTTGGGAATAACAATAAGCGAACAAAGATAATAGTAAACGAAAGTAAAATATTTGAGAAATATACAAAGAACAAATTAAAGAATACTATAGATCAACAACATGTACAAAGTACGAATGAACGAAACTACATAAAACAAATAAAAACATGTAGAAAATATATTTCTCGAATAAATAATTGACGAATTTACAATGAACAAAGAAATAACTGAACATATTAGGAATTGTACCTCTACTAATTTACAAAGAACAAATGAACATATTTCTGGCGGATATCCCCTTCCATAAGGGTTAGGGTGATGTGGAATTTTAATATTTACATAATTTAATTTGTAAAATTACAACACTATTCGGATAAAAGTTATCACAACTTACATTATCCTTTCCACATATTACAGTATACATATTTTTAGTATTTACATACGTCTGCTATTTTATGAATACATAAAGATCAATATCTTAGAGGAGACAGTCGAATACAATGTATTATATCTTTATTGATGAAATTACACCCGTAAGGGTCAAATCAACATACATTCAAAACAATACAACATATCATACAATATAGCGTAACATAAAACATAATTAGACAGCAAATAAAAAAAAACACAAACAAACAAACACACACACATGTTATGAACCTGCCTGACAAGGATCTGAAGCCCTGAGTTCTATAGACTGTTTAATATGACAAACAAGTTCGGGGTTAGGGTTTAAAATGATCAGCAGTTTATTTAATGTATCGGGACATTCAAATGTAGACAGTGTATCATTTAAAACTTTTAAAAAATCTGAGCGAATGGCTGAATTTATTTCACATTCAAAAAAGAAATGTTGCTCATCATCCAAACTTTTACACTTTTTGCAGAGTCTTTGCTCTCATTATAAAACTTTGAAATAAATGGAGAAAAGGAAAACGGAAAAGAAAAGAGGGAAAAGGGGGGAGTATGTGATCAAATTAAGTAAATCTCTTCGTCTGTTTAATATACTGCTGCACTGCTAAAAAAAATTAAGTTGCTTTCTTCGTTAAATATTTCGCTACTAAAAAGCAAAATTTCAATATCGATAGTATCTATAAAATTTAATTTTCTTATCAATTCTGCACGATGGGACATTCTAGAAAGAAATGAATAGAATCTTCTAAGATGTGTCCACATCGACAACTCGAATCATTAGTCAAATTAACTCTAAACATATATTTACATGTGGATAAAACTGATAAAATAGTAATAATCTCTGTATTAATTCATTTTTACACCACCTATACTTATATAATATTATATTTACACAATTTATAAAGCGCTTTTACACTGCTGAGCGCTTAACGGAACATGGAACATTAAAACTAAAATAAAGATTCAATAATGACAATTTAAGGAAAACACCCATTTAAATAGTGAATAATTAAATAAACATCCTTTGTTATCGCTGAAACAGTGCCCGTCTCGCACTACTGTGGTGTACCGGTCGGAATTTTCGAGACTAAGTTCATTTTGTTTACTTGATGGGACTATAGGCTATATAGCCTCTGTAGCGACTATTAGAAAGATTCGCTGTATGCCATGGGTCGTCAAGCCCATGACACACCACCGCTAGTGTTGACTGCCCTAAAGTTTCCTTTGTTATCGCCGGGGCAGTGCCCGTCTTCCACCAATAGGAGTTTTTTTTTCTCTCTTTTTTGAGCACTTAGATTTTTTGAAGTTTTATGAAGCATTAAACAACAAAAACATAACATTAGGGTGTAGTTAACAAAATGCAAATTAATTATATTCATTGCAAGAATTATTAAAAAGTTACATTCATATGTTAACATAAACATAATACAAAATTTCTTTACACTTACTTATTTTATCATTAATATTATGATTTAAATAACCATTTTACTTTAATTAACTTTTCTTCTCTCGTTTACATTCAAATAACAAACTTTTTAGCTCGTGTGGCTAATCAGTTAACTCCTGTCGAGTTACATACAGGTACATGTATATTGGATAATATACATGAGACACAATTGACATCCTGTCTCGAGCTCGCGCGCTGTGGTCACTCTCTGCGGGACACCTTCCATGGTCCATTGATAGATTTAGTTCCACAGGACTTGGCAAAGAAGATTTCCATAAACTATTTATTTTTCAAATGATATTGATATTTATGATATGATTAAAAAAAATATATATTGTTAATAAGTATATCATGTTTATTAGAAATGATTAAAAAATCTTTGTTTATAAATTCTATTTATTTCATAAAACTTCAGATAAAATTTACTATATTAAGAAATTTTATTCTGCAAAGCTCCGATACAGACTCTGGCACTGGGTAATGATTAATTTGAAAAAAAAAAGAAAAAAATATTTAAATATATTAATTAATTAAAAAAAAATATTTCTTTAAAACCAGCTGAGAAAATTAAAACCAGTTTTATTATCTCAAGTAGAATATATAATTTTACGGATTTTTATGAATTATAATAACAGAATTATCATACATTTCAAGTAATGAGCAATTTAAACACTTCATTATCTAATTTTATTCTTTTATAATCTCAAATTTGGGAAAAGGCGGATAAATATTTCATATTCGCAAGTGAAGAATTTGCAAATTATGCATGTCTGCTCTGAGGAAGATTCTGTTTTCAGATAAGAAACCATTTCATCTCGGAATTAATAAGAATTATTCCCTGATTTTATTAAATTATGTTCAATCGATCTACTCTTACTAGTGAACTGCTTTTCAAGGACTGAACGGAGAAAGCACGAAATTATATTGCAAACAAGAAAGTTTATACGAAATAATTTGCAATAAATATACTAAGCATAGACCATTAAAATCCGTACAAGACCAGGGACGGATCCAGAAATTTTCAAACGGGGGTTCCACATGCATACAGTTCTTTGTGGACAAAAGTGGGGAGTGGAGGTCCCAGATAACTTTTCCAAGAAAATTCTTTTAGAGGAAAAGGGGACACTTGACAACTTATAAGAGAAATACAAAGCAAAAAAATATGATAGGATAGTATTAAGGATGGTCTTAAGCCAATTTAATTGTATCTCATCTTTTGGTTGCGTTTTAATACTGCCAAGTCCACGGTCTAGGTATTTATTACAAATTAGAAGAATTAAAAAAAACGTGGTTAGAGACAGGCGGACGAACGAAAAATCTATATATAACTATATATCCCTTTACTTTCGTCGATAGTACACAAAGGTTGCGGAGTCAGACAAAAAATTGCATATAATAAAAACTTGTCTTCTTATGATGTTTCTTTTTTATTTGCATCTAGAATTTTTTCATATTGAAACATTGTGTGTGGGAGGAGGACTTGTCTTCCTGTGTACTTGAACACTTACATGTACAAAGCCAGAAGGGGTCGCGTCGGCTAAAATTTCTTTTTTTTCAATAAATTGTTTACATGTACTGAATTTTATATATTTGATATACATGTATGCAATTCTACATAATTGTGCTAAAATTATTGACTGTTCAAACCTTTGCACTTGCACTATGAAAAGTTTTGAGCTCCAAATATATCTCACTAAGTTCTATTAAATATTTATAAGCCCTGCTAAATCTACAAATTTTCAAACCGTGTGGGCTTTCAATAGTTCTTTATCATAGTGATTTGTTGACGGACGTATGAACGAACGTTTAAAAATTTTAAAAATTGTTAAACGTCCACATCTTCTCTGCGGAGTTTACAATTAATAAGTTTTATTATTCGAGTTATGTGTTTTATTTTGTCACTTGTATTTTTCGGACCATAAAGTTCATACATTGCATTAGTCATCGGTGATCGTATCTTAACAAGAACGGAATTCCTGGGTCCCCCGCCAAGTTGGCAAAATTCGAAGTCAGCTTGTAAAGCAGGAAATAGGTAAGCGACGGATCTGGAAACGCATCCCACCGTATGAGTCCCTCGCCTGAAGCTGCATACCAATGATTGAAAGCCTATGATTAGTAGTAGCCGAAATCCGTTACGAAACAAGTGTGACGGACGGACGGACGAATGTACGTCTGGTATTCCTATGTCCCCGCTTTGCGTTGCGTTGGGGGATAAAGGAGAAGAAGAACTGAACCTTTTACGCTTTTCATTCTTTTGATAAATGACGGTATTTTTTATACACGAGACGATGTGTTAAAAACGCCAAAAGATTATTTCCGTAAATTTTGCAGAGTTACTAAATAAATACTACTGGATTTAGAAATGAAGCACTGGTATGTAAAAAGTTACGAACTTTAAAAAATCTATAAAAAAACAGTCTTTTAAAATGACATTGAAAACTCGGTTATTGTAGACCGTCAATTATATACATAAGACATTATACAATATAAACCTTAGGGTGTCTGCAGAGGGGCCGCGCTGCAGAGGGCTGTCCGTCGTCCTCAGGTAGTCCGAGCAATAAACAATTGGGTTTTACAACCCTCGGATGACACTTCGCAAATACATAAATGCATTTTTAAAACAAAGAAAATAAGAATGAAACAAACATTTCATTCGACCTCTTATGCATGTCTGTAGACATATCTTTAGATAGCTTTGTTAAACAGGCCCCTGAAGTGTAATAAAGGGAAAGTTCACAAAAATACAATTTGTCATATGATTTCTACTGCATTATTTAGCCATCCTATATATCATTTAAACTTTTATTTTATTTTTAATATAATAAGTTGGATAAAAACGGAATTTTTAAAAAAAAGTCTTTTTTGTCATTTTAGATTACAATAAATATCTGAATAACTCAGTTTCCTTTTCACAGTGACCCACTATTTCCCTTATTATTGAAAATTGCCAATAAATAATAATTTTGTATCACATCTATTTAGGCATTTTCAATAAGTAATAGATTTTATTTAATTCTACAAAAATGTGTTATTCTATAATTAATTATTTATGATTTTTTGATAAAAAGAAAAACAATTTAACATGATAAGTCATGTAAGTTATATAAAATTATTTTAATTATGTTGTGTTGGTTTCAATATTGCATATATAAATCGCATTATTAGTTTAAATGCTAGTAGATCTAGTGCATACAGTGTAAAATGCTGTTTCTGAATGTTTGTATATTAGGTATTGACACCTGCAGGTATTGATCATTAGAATTTCCTGTTTATTTCACACCTAGAGCCAGAGGAAATTTCCAACTGCTTTGTTGAAGATTTAATGCCCAACAAGCCATTTAATTAGCTGTATAACCAATTAAGTTAAATAAACAAAAAAGACAATAGGTGCACTGACCATAAAAATCTAAAGTCTATTCTATTTAAATAGGTACATAATTTATAAAAAAAAATAATTTTTATGCAATTTTTTGTTCAGAAAAAAAAAAAAGGCGATATTAATGTTCTTTTTTTTAATATTTTGAGTTGTGTTTTTTGCAATTAAAACAATAGACCTTAATCATTTTTGTGTTAAAATATAAAAAAAAAGTAAAGTAAAAAAAAGGAAACTGTTTTTATACTCGAACATCAGATGATAATATAACCAAAGATGGTTGTGATATGGCTCAATGTGCGGCCTCAATGTGAGTCTTTCACAATACAGCTGCTGTACATTTCTGTAAATATTTTCAAAATGAAGAAAAAAAAAAATCAACTAAGCTTTATATGCACAGTTATTATAGATATAGATGCATCAAAAAATGATCGAAGATTTCTTAGAAATTTCCTTGCCCCATGTGGAATAGGGTTTATGTGGCAGTTCTGCATGGTATAATGAAAGCCGTGGTCATCAGGCTATAATTCGGAAAACCTTACTGCATACCATAGCGGTGCTTTAAGGTGGGAAAATTTCATGTTTCTTGCATGTTAAAAAATTCTGCTGCCTGCTGGACTTGATAAGAATTTGACTGTAGTATCTCCTTACAAGAGGCAAAATTATCCGGTCCTACTCATCTCTACCTTTTCTTCAAGTGACAGTCGAAACTCATATCCACCTTGTGTCCCCATTCCATCAACTTCATCATCATTTCATGTTCATTTTATCACTAACCACTTACATGTATAATAATGTTAATTCAAGTATACATATATTAAATGAGTGAAATTTAAGTTCAAAGGCAGAGGTAAAAAGTGTGCGACATATGCAAGTCCTTATCATCTACCCCTTAAAATGAGATTTACAAATGTTTGAATTGGACTACCGGTATTTTAAAATCTGGTTCAGGATTCTAATTAGATGTCTCATAGTCATAAGAAAACTTAAAAAGTAACGCCCATGAGCCTAACGATTATCATTTTAGTCAGTGTTATTTAACTTATATGAAAAGATCTTAAACTTTATTCATTTTTTTTTCAGAATAATATTTCATAAAAATATACTTAAAATAAAACCTTTCTCTTTTCTTTCAGAAATTATATCCTTGATTTTTTTTTGGGTACAATATTCAACGAATTCTATGGTATACTATATGGCAAACTTTTATTACTTATATGTTTTAAAATACATGTGAAAAATCAGACTATAGTATTAAGAAATAAACTATAATTGCTAAAACAACAAAACACCGTATGTTTGTATATGCCCCTAATTAAAAGTGGGCAAACCAGGATGACACCCTTCCGACGCTAGAGTTGAAAAGTTTGCTGACTACGTGCTGTCTTATTACATTGATTACAATGCAATGCATCCACCGTCTGTTTGGGCTGAGACTCCATCAATTGTATGCTGCCGGTCCCAAGCCCGGAAAAAAGCAGGAGGGAAGTAACTTTTTTCTTTGTCTTCTTACCTGTGCTTACCGGTTGTTAGCAATATTTTCATTGGCGCAGTTTCTACCTAGGGTAGTCCAAAGAAAGTGGCGCAATTAGAGTACTGGCGCAATTTGATTGTGGCGCAGCTAGATTCGTTTTTGGCGCAAATCGAGTTCGCCCACATCTAGTCAGCTGCGATTAATTACATAAATGTTTAATTAACTATTATATAGATACTTGCTGGGAGACAAGGTTCATCATATTTAAATATAAAATATATTAAGTTTAAGGATATTGGGGTCACCGTGCATTGAAGTTTTGTTAAATAAATATCTTCCTCTTACATTGCTGAGCGTAGGACAATTTAGAAGGTAGTGGAATTTGTCCCCGATATCTTGATTTTGACATAATACCATAGACCTGTATATTAAATAACATGAATAAATTTAATATACAGGTCTATGATAATATGCAGGTTCTATTTTCTGTTGTAATGTTGAGCCATCTACCAGTCTCTAAAAGTATTGGTTTTGGTAAATCGTACGGAATTTACAAAGAATTTTTTATTACCTTTTTGGAAAATTGGTATTTTTATTCAATCTACATTCAGTTTCATTCAATCATTTTTTTCATCTATATTTCCTTTTTTATTAATCTATGTGAAAGCTTATTCTATTTTGCATTTTCTGGTGTAAAGATTATATGTTATGCAAGTTGTGCTTGTATGACGTTACGTCATTTTCTCTGTAATGGCGGAATTAAAAAAAATGATGGGGATAATCATTAGTTATCTATTTATCTTCATTTTTGTCATATTTTATATTTGAATGTTTTTATAATGCCTTTAAGGATGCTAAAGTTTTAAATTCCTGTGTTTTATGTATAGTTATTATAAGTCTTGCGTTGACTTGAAATCATTTTCATTATCAATATTGTGATATTTATATATTAGATATAGTGACTGAGATAGTTTTAATTTTCTCAGACTGACAAAATAATAAAATTTATTCAATAATTATTACTTTATAATATTGTGGGTTACAGGGAATTCCCCCTCGCCGACATAGGCAGGTCCGGATAATTCCGGAGTCGAAACCATTGCAATTAAAACATTCTAATAAAAACATTTTTATTACCTCTTCGGAAAAACTGATATTTATTAAGTTTATATTTTGTTAAAACGGTAAAATTAAATACATTCCTTTTTATCTATAACTAAGTTCCTTTTTATTTATCGGTTAATATTTCTGATTCATAATTTTCCTGCATTTGTTCAAAAGTTATGTTACTTTTTGTCGTATTTTATTTCAGAACGTTTTCTCAATAAGATGCTAGAGTTTTAGATTCCTCTGTTTTATGTAAAATTTATATGATTAGTCTCGTGTTTGCTTGAATTCAATTTGTCACCATCATGTTTTTTATTGCAATACATTCGACTCCGGAATTTTCCGGACCTGCCCGTATTGGCAAGGGGGAATTCCCTGTAACCCACAAGCATATAATAAAAAAAAATAACAATATTATGATGACAAAATGAATTGACTTATCATATTTCAGAACGTTTTCTCAATAAGGTGCTAGAGTTTAAGGTTCCCCTGTTCATGGAAGTATTAAATTGACAATTTAATACTTTTAAAGCAAACCCGAAGTAAATGTTAGGAGCTACGGAAATTTGGAAGATAACTATAATTTATTAATTTAAACCATTTATGACAAATAGCTGATATTTATTTTTTCCGTGTTTTTTTTCTTCATTTTATCATTTGTATCTAAATCGTATCGTTTGCTAAATTAAGTGCTTTCTTCGAAGTCCACGTTTCACATTTTACTTTCGTTTTCTCAAAGAATTGGGTGCTTTCTCCGAGGTCCGCATCCAACAATACTACTTTCGTTTTCTACGAATATGAAAAAGCACACTTTTTGCCTTTTACAAATGCCGTAGTAAATGCGTTCTTGATATCCTCCACTACACCCCCCCCAAAAAAAACAACAACAAAAAATAAACCAAAAATAGAAAAGCAATAAGGCGCAAAAACTTTATAATATCAATGGTCGTGATTTTACGAAGATTTTTTCTTTTTTTAACACAATGTTGTTTTAGTTTTCTTCTAGGTGGTCTGAACCAGAGACACTGATTTGAGTTATAAAACTATCACACATTACTCTGAAATTTACGAAAATTACATCGATTATTTAAGGGCTTTTATAAATTAAGCGGACTCAAAGCTCAGAGAGCCGATCGACATGGGCAATTAGGGTATCAAAACCAATATTAAAGTCTTAAGAATGTACACCAGATAGATTGAAGCAAATCACAGCACCTTGTGGGTCTAGAAATGCAAAAACCGATTGCAAATGACAACAGAAGCTGACAATCAATGAAAAATAAACTGCTGTAGACGGACTTAAAGCTCAAAGAGCCGCTCGACATGGGAAACTAGGGTATCAAAACCAATAATAAGGTCTTAGGAATGTAAACCAGCTAGATTAAAGTAAACCACAGCACCCTGTGGGTCTAGAAATGCTGAAAACATATAACAAAGGACAACAGAATCTGAAAATCAATGAACAATAAACTGCTGTAGACGGACTCAAAGCTCAGGGAACCACTCGAAATGGGCAACTAGGGTATCAAAACCAATTATAAGGTCTTAGGAATGTAAACCAGCTAGATTAAAGTAAACCAGAGCACCCTGTGGGTCTAGAAATGCTGAAAACTGATTGCAAAGGACACCAGAATATGAAGATCAATGAACAATAAACTGCTGTAGACGGACTCAGAGCTCAGAGAGCCGCTCGACATGGGCAACTAGGGTATCAAAACCAATAACAAAGTCTTAAGAATGTACACCAGATAGATTGAACCAAATCACAGCACCGTGTGGGTCTAGAAATGCAAAAACCGATTGCAAAGGACAACACAAGCTGAAAATCAATGAACAATAAACTGCTGTAGACGGACTCAAAGCTCAGGGAGCCGCTCGACATGGGCGAGTAGGGCACCAAAACCAATAATAAGGTCTTAGGAATGTAAACTAGCTAGAATAAGGTAAATCACAGCACCTTGTGGGTCTAGAAATGCTGAAAACCGATTGCAAAGGACAGCAGAAGCTGAAAATCAATGAACAATAAACTGCTGTACACAGACTGAAAGCTCAGGGAGCCGCTCGACATGGGCAACTAGGGTATCAAAACCAAAAATAAGGTCTTAGGAATGTAAACCGGCTAGAATAAAGTAAACCACAGCACCTTGTGGGTCTATAAGTGCTGAAGACCGATTGCAAAGGACAACAGAAGCTGGAAATCAATGAACAATAAACTGCTGTAGACGGACTCAAAGCTCAGGGAGCAGCTCGACATGGGCAACTAGGGTATCAAAGCCAATAATAAGGTCTAAGGAATGTAAACCAGCTAGATTTAAAGTAAACCACAGCACCCTGTGGGTCTAAAAATGCTGAAATCCTATTACAAAGGACAACAGAATCTGAAAATCAATGAACAATAAACTGCTGAAGACGGACTCAAAGCTCAGGGAACCACTCGACATGAGCAACTAGGGTATCAAAATCAATATTAAGGTCTTAGGAATGTAAACCAGCTAGATTAAAGTAAACCAGAGCACCCTGTGGGTCTAGAAATGCTGAAAACTGATTGCACAGGACACCAGAATATGAAAATCAATGAACAATAAACTGATGTAGACGGACTCAAAGCCGTCAGAGAGCCGCTCGACATGGGCAACTAGGGTATCAAAACCAAAAACAAAGTCTTAAGAATGTACACCAGATAGATTGAAGCAAATCACAGCACCTTGTGGGTCTAGAAATGCAAAAACCGATTTCAAAGGACAACAGAAGCTGAAAATCAATGAACAATAAACTGCTGTAGACGGACTCAAAGCTCAAAGAGCCACTCGACATGGGCAACTAGGGTATCAAAACCAATAATAAGGTCTTAGGAATGTAAACCAGCTAGAATAAAGTAAACCACAGCACCTTGTGGGTCTAGAATAGCAAAAAATCGATTGCAAAGGACAACAGAAGCTGAAAATCAATGAACAATAAACTGCTGTAGACGGACTCAAAGCTCAAAGAGCCGCTCGACATGGGCAACTAGTGTATCAAAACCAATAATAAGGTCTTGGGAATGTAAACCAGCTAGATTAAAGTAAACCACAGCATCCTGTGGGTCTAAAAATGCTGAAAACCGATTTCAAAGGACATCTGAAACTGAAAATCAATGAACAATAAACTGCTGTAGACGGACTCAAAGCTCAGGGAGCCGCTCGACATGGACAACTAGGGTATCAAAACCAATAATAAGGTCAGAGGAATGTAAACAAGCTAGATTAAAGTAAACCACAGCACCTTGTGGGTCTATAAATGCAAAAAACGATTGCAAAGGACACCAGAATTTAAAAATCAATGAACAATAAACTGCTGTAGACGGACTCAAAGCTCAAAGAGCCACTCGACATGGGCAACTAGTGTATCAAAACCAATAATAAGGTCTTAGGAATGTTAACCAGCTAGAATAAAGTAAATCACAGCACCTTGTGGGTCTAGAAATGCAAAAAACCGATTGCAAAGGACAACAGAAGCTGAAAATCAATGAACAATAAACTGCTGTAGACGGACTAAAAGCTCAGAGAGCTGCTCAGCATGTGCAACTAGGGTATCAAAACTAAAAACAAAGTCTAAAGAATGTACACCAGCTAGATTAAAGCAAATCACAGCACCTTGTGGGTCTAGAAATGCAAAAACCGATTACAAAGGACAACAGAAGCTAAAAATCAATGAACAATAAACTGCTGTAGACGGACTCAAAGCTCAGGAAGCAGCTCGACATGGGCAACTAGGGTATCAAAACCAATAATAAGGTCTTAGGAATGTAAACCAGCTAAATTAAAGTAAACCACAGCACCCTGTGGGACTAAAAATGCTGAAAACCTATTACAAAGGAAACCAGAATATGAAAATCAATAACCAATAAACTGCTGTAGACGGACTCAAAGCTCAGGGAACCACTCGACATGGGCAACTAGTGTATCAAAACCAATATTGAGGTATTAGGAATGTAAACCAGCTAGATTAAAGTAAACCAGAGCACCCTGTGGGTCTAGAAATACTGAAAACTGATTGCAAAGGACACCAGAATATGAAAATCAATGAACAATAAACTGCTGTAGACGGACTAAAAGCTCAGAGAGCCGCTCAGCATGTGCAACTAGGGTATCAAAACCAAAAACAAAGTCTAGAGAATGTACACCAGCTAGATTAAAGCAAATCACAGCACCTTGTGGGTCTAGAAATGCAAAAACCGATTACAAAGGACAACAGAAGCTAAAAATCAATGAACAATAAACTGCTGTAGACGGACTAAAAGCTCAGGAAGCAGCTCGACATGGGCAACTAGGGTATCAAAACCAATAATAAGGTCTTAGAAATGTAAACCAGCTAGATTAAAGTAAACCACAGCACCCTGTGGGTCTAAAAATGCATAAAACCTATTACAAAGGAAACCAGAATATGAAAATCAATAACCAATAAACTGCTGTAGACGGATTCAAAGCTTAGGGAACCACTCGACATGGGCAACTAGGGTATCAAAACCTATAATAAGGTCTTAGGAATGTAAACCAGCTAAATTAAAGTAAACCACAGCACCCTGTGGGTCTACAAATGCTGAAAACCTATTACAAAGGAAACCAGAATATGAAAATCAATAACCAATAAACTGCTGTAGACGGACTCAAAGCTCAGGGAACCACTCGACATGGGCAACTAGTGTATCAAAACCAATATTGAGGTATTAGGAATGTAAACCAGCTAGATTAAAGTAAACCAGAGCACCCTGTGGGTCTAGAAATACTGAAAACTGATTGCAAAGGACACCAGAATATGAAAATCAATGAACAATAAACTGCTGTAGACGGACTAAAAGCTCAGAGAGCCGCTCAGCATGTGCAACTAGGGTATCAAAACCAAAAACAAAGTCTAAAGAATGTACACCAGCTAGATTAAAGCAAATCACAGCACCTTGTGGGTCTGGAATGGCAAAAACCGATTGCAAAGGACACCAGAATATGAAAATCAATGAACAATAAACTGTTGTAGACGGACTAAAAGCTCAAAGAGCCGCTCGACATGGGCAACTAGGGTATCAAAACCAATAATAAGGTCTTAGGAATGTAAACCAGCTAGAATAAAGTAAACCACAGCACATTGTGGGTCTAGAAATGCAAAAAACCGATTGCAAAGGACAACAGAAGCTAAAAATCAATGAACAATAAACTGCTGTAGACGGACTCAACGCTCAAAGACCCGCTCGAGATGGGCAACTAGGGTATCAAAACCAATAATAAGGTCTTAGGAATGTCAACCAGGTAGAATAAAGTAAACCACAGCACCTTGTGGGTCTAGAAATGCAAAAAACGATTACAAAGGACAACAGAAGCTGAAAATCAATGAACAATAAACTGCTGTAGACGGACTCAAAGCTCAGGGAGCCGCTCGACATGGGCAACTAGGTTATCAAAACCAATAATAAGGTCTTAGAAATATAAACCAGCTAGATTAAAGTAAACCACAGCACCCTGTGGGTCTAGAAATGCTGAAAACCTATTACAAAGGACACAAGGATATGAAAATCAATGAACAATAAACTGCTGTAGACGGACTCAAAGCTCAGGGAGCCACTCGACATCGGCAAGTAAGGTATCAAAACCAATAATAAGGTCTTAGGATTGTAAACCAGCTAGAATAAAGTAAATCACAGCACCTTGTGGGTCTAGAAATGCAAAAAACCGATTGCAAAGGACAACAGAAGCTGAAAATCAATGAACAATAAACTGTTGTAGACGGACTCAAAGCTCAAAGAGCCGTTCGACATGGACAACTAGGGTATCAAAACCAATAACAAAGTCTAAAGAATGTACACCAGCTAGATTAAAGCAAATCACAGCACCTTGTGGGTCTAGAAATGCAAAAACCGATTGCAAAGGACAACAGAAGCTGAAAATCAATGAACAATAAACTGCTGTAGACGGACTCAAAGCTCAGGGAGCAGCTCGACATGAGCAACTAGGGTATCAAAACCAATAATAAGGTCTTTGGAATGTAAACCAGCTAGATTAAAGTAAACCACAGCACCCTGTTGGTCTAAATATGCTGAAAACCTATTACAAAGGACACCAGAATATGAAAATCAATGAACAAAAAACTGCTGTAAACGGACTCAAAGCTCAGGAAGCCGCTCGACATGGGCAAGTAGGATATCAAAACCAAAAATGAGGTCTTAGGAATGTAAACCAGCTAGATTAAAGTAAACCACAGCACCCTGTTGGTCTAGAAATGCTGAAAACCTATTACAAAGGACACCAGAATATGAAAATCAATAAACAATAAACTGCTGTAGACGGACTCAAAGCTTAGGGAGCATTTCGACATGGGCAACTAGGGTATCAAAACCTATAATTAGGTCTTAGGAATCTAAACCAGCTAGGTTAAAGTAAACCACAGCACCCTGAGGGTCTAGAAATGCTGAAAACCTATTACAAAGGACACCAGAATATGAAAATCAATGAACAATAAACTGCTGTAGACGGACTCAAAGCTCAAAAAGCCGCTCGACATGGGCAACTAGGGTATCAAAACCTATAATAAGGTCTTTGGAATGTCAACCAGTTAGATTTAAGTAAACCACAGCACCCTGAGGGTCTAAAAATGCTGAAAACCTATTACAAAGGACACCAGAATATGAAAATCAATGAACAATAAACTGCTGTAGACGGACTCAAAGCTCAAAGAGCCGCTTGACATGGGCAACTAGGGTATCAAAACCAATAATAAGGTCTTAGGAATGTAAACCAGCTAGAATAAAGTAAATCACAGCACCTTGTGAGTCTAGAAATGCAAAAAACCGATTACAAAGGACAACAGAAGCTGAAAATTAATGAACAGTAAACTGCTGTAGACGTACTCAATGCTCAGGAAGCAGCTCGACATGGGCAACTAGGGTATCAAAACCAATAATAAGGTCTTAGGAATGTAAACCAGCTAGATTAAAGTAAACCACAGCACCCTTTGGGTCTAAAAATGCTGAAAACCTATTACAAAGGAAACCAGAATATGAAAGTCAATGAACAATAAACTGCTGTAGACGGACTAAAAGCTCAGAGAGCCGCTCAGCATGTGCAACTAGGGTATCAAAACCAAAAACAAAGTCTAAAGAATGTACACCAGCTAGATTAAAGCAAATCACAGCACCTTGTGGGTCTAGAAATGCAAAAACCGATTACAAAGGACAACAGAAGCTAAAAATCAATGAACAATAAACTGCTGTAGACGGACTCAAAGCTCAGGAAGCAGCTCGACATGGGCAACTAGGGTATCAAAACCAATATTGAGGTATTAGGAATGTAAACCAGCTAGATTAAAGTAAACCAGAGCACCCTGTGGGTCTAGAAATACTGAAAACTGATTGCAAAGGACACCAGAATATGAAAATCAATGCCCAATAAACTGCTGTAGACGGACTCAAAGCTCAGAGAGCCACTCAGCATGTGCAACTAGGGTATCAAAACCAAAAACAAAGTCTAAAGAATGTTCACCAGCTAGATTAAAGCAAATCACAGCACTTTGTGGGTCTGGAATGGCAAAAACCGATTGCAAAGGACAACAGAAGCTAAAAATCAATGAACAATAAACTGCTGTAGACGGAATCAAAGCTCAAAGAGCCGCTCGACATGGGCAACTAGGGTATCAAAACCAATAATAAGGTCTTAGGAAGGTAAACCAGCTACAATAAAGTAAACCACAGCACCTTGTGGGTCTAGAAATGCAAAAATCCGATTGCAAAGGACACCAGAAGCTGAAAATTAATGAACAATAAACTGCTGTAGACGGACTTAAAGCTCAAAGAGCCGCTCGACATGGGCAACTAGGCTATCAAAACCAATCATAAGGTTTTAGGAATGTTAACCAGCTAGAATAAAGTAAACCACAGCACATTGTGGGTCTAGAAATGCAAAAAACCGATTGCAAAGGACAACAGAAGCTAAAAATCAATGAACAATAAACTGCTGTAGACGGACTCAACGCTCAAAGACCCGCTCGAGATGGGCAACTAGGGTATCAAAACCAATAATAAGGTCTTAGGAATGTCAACCAGGTAGAATAAAGTAAACCACAGCACCTTGTGGGTCTAGAAATGCAAAAAACGATTACAAAGGACAACAGAAGCTGAAAATCAATGAACAATAAACTGCTGTAGACGGACTCAAAGCTCAGGGAGCCGCTCGACATGGGCAACTAGGTTATCAAAACCAATAATAAGGTCTAAGAAATGTAAACCAGCTAGATTAAAGTAAACCACAGCACCCTGTGGGTCTAGAAATACTGAAAACTGATTGCAAAGGACACCAGAATATGAAAATCAATGAACAATAAACTGCTGTAGACGGAATTAAAGCTCAAAGAACCGCTCGACATGGGCAACTAGGCTATCAAAACCAATATAAGGTCTTAGGAATGTAAACCAGCTAGATTAAAGTAAACCACAGCACCCTGTGGGTCTAAAAATGCAAAAACCGATTACAAAGGACAACAGAAGCTAAAAATCAATGAACAATAAACTGCTGTAGACGGACTCAAAGCTCAGGAAGCAGCTCGACATGGGCAACTAGGGTATCAAAACCAATAATTAGGTCTTAGGAATGTAAACCAGCTAAATTAAAGTAAACCATAGCACCCTGTGGGTCTAAAAATGCTGAAAACCTATTACAAAGGAAACCAGAATATGAAAATCAATGAACAATAAACTGCTGTAGACGGACTCAAAGCTCAGGGAACCACTCGACATGGGCAACTAGGGTATCAAAACCAATATTGAGGTATTAGGAATGTAAACCAGCTAGATTAAAGTAAACCAGAGCACCCTGTGGGTCTAGAAATACTGAAAACTGATTGCAAAGGACACCAGAATATGAAAATCAATGAACAATAAACTGCTGTAGACGGACTCAAAGCTCAGAGAGCCACTCAGCATGTGCAACTAGGGTATCAAAACCAAAAACAAAGTCTAAAGAATGTACACCAGCTAGATTTAAGCAAATCACAGCTTCTTGTGGGTCTGGAATGGCAAAAACCGATTGCAAAGGACAACAGAAGCTAAAAATCAATGAACAATAAACTGCTGTAGACGGAATCAAAGCTCAAAGAGCCGCTCGACATGGGCAACTAGGGTATCAAAACCAATAATAAGGTCTTAGGAAGGTAAACCAGCTACAATAAAGTAAACCACAGCACCTTGTGGGTCTAGAAATGCAAAAATCCGATTGCAAAGGACACCAGAAGCTGAAAATTAATGAACAATAAACTGCTGTAGACGGACTTAAAGCTCAAAGAGCCGCTCGACATGGGCAACTAGGCTATCAAAACCAATAATAAGGTTTTAGGAATGTTAACCAGCTAGAATAAAGTAAACCACAGCACATTGTGGGTCTAGAAATGCAAAAAACCGATTGCAAAGGACAACAGAAGCTAAAAATCAATGAACAATAAACTGCTGTAGACGGACTCAACGCTCAAAGACCCGCTCGAGATGGGCAACTAGGGTATCAAAACCAATAATAAGGTCTTAGGAATGTCAACCAGGTAGAATAAAGTAAACCACAGCACCTTGTGGGTCTAGAAATGCAAAAAACGATTACAAAGGACAACAGAAGCTGAAAATCAATGAACAATAAACTGCTGTAGACGGACTCAAAGCTCAGGGAGCCGCTCGACATGGGCAACTAGGTTATCAAAACCAATAATAAGGTCTTAGAAATGTAAACCAGCTAGATTAAAGTAAACCACAGCACCCTGTGGGTCTAGAAATACTGAAAACTGATTGCAAAGGACACCAGAATATGAAAATCAATGAACAATAAACTGCTGTAGACGGACTTAAAGCTCAAAGAACCGCTCGACATGGGCAACTAGGCTATCAAAACCAATATAAGGTCTTAGGAATGTAAACCAGCTAGATTAAAGTAAACCACAGCACCCTGTGGGTCTAGAAATGCTGATAACCTATTACAAAGGACACAAGGATATGAAATTCAATGAACAATAAACTGCTGTAGACGGACTCAAAGCTCAGGGAGCCACTCGACATGGGCAAATAAGGTATCAAAACCAATAATAAGGTCTTAGGAATGTAAACCAGCTAGAATAAAGTAAATCACAGCACCTTGTGCGTCTAGAAATGCAAAAAACCGATTGCAAAGGACAACAGAAGCTGAAAATCAATGAACAATAAACTGCTGTAGACGGACTCAAAGCTCAGGGAGCAGCTCGACATGGGCAACTAGGGTATCAAAACCAATAATAATGTCTTTGGAATGTAAACCAGCTAGATTAAAGTAAACCACAGCACCCTGTTGGTCTAAAAATGCTGAAAACCTATTACAAAGGACACCAGAATATGAAAATCAATGAACAAAAAACTGCTGTAGACGGACTCAAAGCTCAGGGAGCAGCTTGACATGGGCAACTAGGGTATCAAAACCAATAATAAGGTCTTAGGATTGTAAACCAGCTAGATTAAAATAATCCACAGCATCCTGTGGGTCTAGAAATGCAAAAAAACGATTGCAAAGGACAACAGAAGCTGAAAATCAATGAACAATAAACTGCTGTAAACGGACTCAAAGCTCAGGAAGCCGCTTGACATGGGCAAGTAGGATATCAAAACCAAAAATGAGGTCTTAGGAATGTAAACCAGCTAGATTAAAGTAAACCACAGCACCCTGTTGGTCTAGAAATGCTGAAAACCTATTACAAAGGACACCAGAATATGAAAATCAATAAACAATAAACTGCTGTAGACGGACTCAAAGCTCAGGGAACCACTCGACATGGGCAACTAGGGTATCAAAACCAATATTGAGGTATTAGGAATGTAAACCAGCTAGATTAAAGTAAACCACAGCACCCTGTGGGTCTAGAAATACTGAAAACCTATTACAAAGGACAACAGAAGCTGAAAATCAATGAACAATAAACTGCTGTAGACGGACTCAAAGCTCAAGGAACCACTCGACATGGGCAACTAGGGTATCAAAACCAATATTGAGGTCTAAGGAATGTAAACCAGCTAGATTAAAGTAAACCAGAGCACCCTGTTGGTCTAAAAATACTGAAAACTGATTGCAAAGGACACCAGAATATGAAAATCAATGAACAATACACTGCTGTAGACGGACTAAAAGCTCAGAAAGCCGCTCAGCATGTGCAACTAGGGTATCAAAACCAAAAACAAAGTCTAAAAAATGTACACCAGCTAGATTAAAGCAAATCACAGCACCTTGTGGGTCTGGAATGGGAAAAACCGATTGCAAAGGACAACAGAAGCTAAAAATCAATGAACAATAAACTGCTGTAGACGGACTCAAAGCTCAAAGAGCCGCTCGACATGTGCAACTAGGTTATCAAAACCAATAATAAGGTCTTAGGAATGTAAACCAGCTACAATAAAGTAAACCACAGCACCTTGTGGGTCTAGAAATACTGAAAACTGATTGCAAAGGACACCAGAATATGAAAATCAATGAACAATAAACTGCTGTAGACGGACTTAAAGCTCAAATAGCCGCTCGACATGGGCAACTAGGCTATCAAAACCAATAATAAGGTCTTAGGAATGTAAACCAGCTAGAATAAAGTAAACCACAGCATCCTGTGGGTCTAGAAATGCAAAAAAAACCGATTGCAAAGGACAACAGAAGCTAAAAATCAATGAACAATAAACTGCTGTAGACGGACTCAACGCTCAAAGACCCGCTCGAGATGGGCAACTAGGCTATCAAAACCAATAATAAGGTCTTAGGAATGTCAACCAGGTAGAATAAAGTAAACCACAGCACCTTGTGGGTCTAGAAATGCAAAAAACGATTACAAAGGACAACAGAAGCTGAAAATCAATGAACAATAAACTGCTGTTGACGGACTCAAAGCTCAGGGAGCCGCTCGACATGGGCAACTAGGTTATCAAAACCAATAATAAGGTCTTAAAAATGTAAACCAGCTAGATTAAAGTAAACCACAGCACCCTGTGGGTCTAGAAATGCTGAAAACCTATTACAAAGGACACCAGGATATGAAAATCAATGAACAATAAACTGCTGTAGACGGACTCAAAGGTCAGGTAACCACTCGACATGGGCAAGTAAGGTATCAGAACCAATAATAAGGTCTTAGGAATGTAAACCAGCTAGAATAAAGTAAATCACATCACCTTGTGGGTCTAGAAATGCAAAAACCGATTGCAAAGGACAACAGAAGCTGAAAATCAATGAACAATAAACTGCTGTAGACGGACTCAAAGCTCAGAGAGCAGCTTGACATGGGCAACTAGGGTATCAAAACCAATAATAAGGTCTTTGGAATGTAAACCAGCTAGATTAAAGTAAACCACAGCACCCTGTTGGTTTAAAAATGCTGAAAACCTATTACAAAGGACACCAGAATATGAAAATCAATAAACAATAAACTGCTGTAGACGGACTCAAAGCTCAAAGAGCCGCTCGACACGGGCAACTAGGGTATCAAAACCAATAATAAGGTCTTAGGAATGTAAACCAGCTACAATAAAGTAAACCACAGCACCTTGTGGGTCTAGAAATGCAAAAACCCGATTGCAAAGGACAACAGAAGCTGAAAATTAATGAACAATAAACTGCTGTAGACGGACTTAAAGCTCAAAGAGCCGCTCGACATGGGCAACTAGGCTATCAAAACCAATAATAAGGTCTTAGGAATGTAAACCAGCTACAATAAAGTAAACCACAGCACATTGTGGGTCTAGAAATGCAAAAAACCGATTGCAAAGGACAACAGAAGCTAAAAATCAATGAACAATAAACTGCTGTAGACGGACTCAACGCTCAAAGACCCGCTCGAGATGGGCAACTAGGGTATCAAAACCAATAATAAGGTCTTAGGAATGTCAACCAGGTAGAATAAAGTAAACCACAGCACCTTGTGGGTCTAGAAATGCAAAAAACGATTACAAAGGACAACAGAAGCTGAAATTCAATGAACAATAAACTGCTGTAGACGGACTCAAAGCTCAGGGAGCCGCTCGACATGGGCAACTAGGTTATCAAAACCAATAATAAGGTCTTAAAAATGTAAACCAGCTAGATTAAAGTAAACCACAGCACCCTGTGGGTCTAGAAATGCTGAAAACCTATTACAAAGGACACCAGGATATGAAAATCAATGAACAATAAACTGCTGTAGACGGACTCAAAGCTCAGGGAACCACTCGACATGGGCAAGTAAGGTATCAGAACCAATAATAAGGTCTTAGGAATGTAAACCAGCTAGAATAAAGTAAATCACAGCACCTTGTGGGTCTAGAAATGCAAAAACCGATTGCAAAGGACAACAGAAGCTGAAAATCAATGAACAATAAACTGCTGTAGACGGACTCAAAGCTCAGAGAGCAGCTTGACATGGGCAACTAGGGTATCAAAACCAATAATAAGGTCTTTGGAATGTAAACCAGCTAGATTAAAGTAAACCACAGCACCCTGTTGGTTTAAAAATGCTGAAAACCTATTACAAAGGACACCAGAATATGAAAATCAATGAACAATAAACTGCTGTAGACGGACTCAAAGCTCAGGGAGCAGCTCGACATGGGCAACTAGGGTATCAAAACCAATAATAAGGTCTTAGGAATGTAAACCAGCTAGAATAAAATAATCCACAGCATCCTGTGGGTCTAGAAATGCTGAAAACCTATTACAAAGGACACCAGAATATGAAAATCAATGAACAATAAACTGCTGTAGACGGGCTCAAAGCTCAAAGAGCCATTCGACATGGGCAACTAGGGTATCAAAACCAATAATAAGGTCTTAGGAATGTAAAACAGCTAGATTAAAGTAAACCACAGCACCCTGTGGGTCTAGAAATGCTGAAAACATATAACAAAGGACAACAGAATCTGAAAATCAATGAACAATAAACTGCTGTAGACGGACTCAAAGCTCAGGGAACCACTCGAAATGGGCAACTAGGGTATCAAAACCAATTATAAGGTCTTAGGAATGTAAACCAGCTAGATTAAAGTAAACCAGAGCACCCTGTGGGTCTAGAAATGCTGAAAACTGATTGCAAAGGACACCAGAATATGAAGATCAATGAACAATAAACTGCTGTAGACGGACTCAAAGCTCAGGGAGCAGCTCGACATGGGCAACTAGGGTATCAAAACCAATAATAAGGTATTTGAAATGTAAACCAGCTAGATTAAAGTCAACCACAACACCCTGTTGGTCTAAAAATGCTGAAAACCTATTACAAAGGACACCAGAATATGAAAATCAATGAACAATAAACTGCTGTAGACGGACTCAAAGCTCAGGGAGCAGCTCGACATGGGCAACTAGGGTATCAAAACCAATAATAAGGTCTTAGGAATGTAAACCAGCTAGATTAAGATAATCCACAGCATCCTATGGGTCTAGAAATGCAAAAAACCGATTGCAAAGGACAACGGAAGCTGAAAATCAATGACCAATAAATTGCTGTAGACGGACTCAAAGCTCAGGGAGCCGCTCGACATGGGCAAGTAGGATATCAAAACCAATAATGAGGTCTTAGGAATGTAAACCAGCTAGATTAAAGTAAACCACAGCACCCTGTTGGTCTAAAAATGCTGAAAACCTATTACAAAGGACACCAGAATATGAAAATCAATGAACAATAAACTGCTGTAGACGGACTCAAAGCTCAAAGAGCAGCTTGACATGGGCAACTAGGGTATAAAAAACCAATAATAAGGTCTTAGGAATGTAAACCAGCTGGATTAAATTCCACAGCATCCTGTGGGTCTAGAAATGCTGAAAACCGATTTCAAAAACCCCAGAATCTGAAAATCAATGAACAATAAACAGCTGTAGACGGACTCAAAGCTCAGGGAGCAGCTCGACATGGGCAAATAGGGTATCAAAACCTATAATAAGGTCTTAGGAATGTAAACCAGCTAGATTAAAGTAAACCACAGCACCCTGAGAGTCTAGAAATGCTGAAAACCTATTACAAAGGACACCAGAATATGAAAATCAATGAACAATAAACTGCTGTAGACGGACTCAAAGCTCAGGGAGCCGCTCGACATGGGCAAGTAGGATATCAAAACCAATAATGAGGTCTTAGGAATGTAAACCAGCTAGATTAAAGTAAACCACAGCACCCTGTTGGTCTAAAAATGCTGAAAACCTATTACAAAGGACATCAGAATATGAAAATCAATGAACAATAAACTGCTGTAGACGGACTCAAAGCTCAAAGAGCAGCTTGACATGGGCAACTAAGGTATCAAAACCAATAATAAGGTCTTTGGAATGTAAACCAGCTAGATTTAAGTAAACCACAGCACCCTGTTGGTCTAAAAATGCTGAAAACCTATTACAAAGGACACCAGAATATGAAAATCAATGAACAATAAACTGCTGTAGACGGACTCAAAGCTCATGGAGCAACTCGACATGGGCAACTAGGGTATAAAAAACCAATAATAAGGTCTTAGGAATGTAAACCAGCTGGATTAAATTCCACAGCATCCTGTGGGTCTAGAAATGCTGAAAACCGATTTCAAAAACCCCAGAATCTGAAAATCAATGAACAATAAACTGCTGTAGACGGACTCAAAGCTCAGGGAGCAGCTCGACATGGGCAACTAGGGTATCAAAACCTATAATAAGGTCTTAGGAATGTAAACCAGCTAGATTAAAGTAAACCACAGCACCCTGAGAGTCTAGAAATGCTGAAAACCTATTACAAAGGACACCAGAATATGAAAATCAATGAACAATAAACTGCTGTAGACGGACTCAAAGCTCAAAGAGCCATTCGACATGGGCAACTAGGGTATCAAAACCTATAATAAGGTCTTAGGAATGTAAACCAGCTAGAATAAAATAAACCACAGCATCTGTGGGTCTAGAAATGCAAAAAACCGATTGCAAAGGACAACAGAATATGAAAATCAATGAACAAAAAACTGCTGCAGACGGACTCAAAGCTCAGGGAGCAGCTCGACATGGGCAACTAGGGTATCAAAACCAATAATAAGGTATTTGGAATGTAAACCAGCTAGATTAAAGTAAACCACAACACCCTGTTGGTCTAAAAATGCTGAAAACCTATTACAAAGGACAACAGAATATGAAAATCAATGAACAATAAACTGCTGTAGACGGACTCAAAGCTCAGGGAGCAGCTCGACATGGGCAACTAGGGTATCAAAACCAATAATAAGGTCTTAGGAATGTAAACCAGCTAGATTCAGATAATCCACAGCATCCTGTGGGTCTAGAAATGCAAAAAACCGATTGCAAAGGACAACAGAAGCTGAAAATCAATGAATAATAAACTGCTGTAGACGGACTCAAAGCTCAGGGAGCAGCTCGACATGGGCAACTAGGGTATCAAAACCAATAATAAGGTATTTGGAATGTAAACCAGCTAGATTAAAGTAAACCACAACACCCTGTTGGTCTAAAAATGCTGAAAACCTATTGCAAAGGACATCAGAATATGAAAATCAATGAACAATAAACTGCTGTAGACGGACTCAAAGCTCATGGAGCAGCTCGACATGGGCAACTAGGGTATCAAAACCAATAATAAGGTCTTAGGAATGTAAACCAGCTGGATTAAATTAATCCACAGCATCCTGTGGGTCTAGAAATGCTGAAAACCGTTTTCAAAAACCCCAGAATCTGAAAATCAATGAAAAATAAACTGCTGTAGACGGACTCAAAGCTCAGGGAGCCGCTCGACATAGGCAACTAAGGTATCAAAACCAATAATAATGTCTTAGGAATGTAAACCAGCTATAATAAAGTAAACCACAGCACCTTGTGGGTCTAGAAATGCAAAAAAACGATTACAAAGGAAAACAGAAGCTGAAATACAATGAACAATAAACTGCTGTAGACGGACTCAAAGCTCAAAGAGCCGCTCGATATGGGCAACTAAGGTATCAAAACCAATAATAAGGTCTTTGGAATGTAAACCAGCTAGATTAAAGTAAACCACAGCACCCTGTTGGTCTAAAAATGCTGAAAACCTATTACAAAGGACACCAGAATATGAAAATCAATGAACAATAAACTGCTGTAGACGGACTCAAAGCTCAGGGAGCAGCTCGACATGGGCAACTAGGGTATCAAAACCAATAATAAGGTCTTCGGAATGTAAACCAGCTAGATTAAAATAATCCACAGTATCCTGTGGGTCTAGAAATGCCAAAAAAAAACAACTGCAAAGGACAACAGAAGCTGAAAATCAATGAACAATAAACTGCTGTAGACGGACTCAAAGCTCAGGGAGCCGCT
Organism: Arcuatula senhousia; assembly: GCA_963971305.1. NCBI lineage: Eukaryota > Metazoa > Mollusca > Bivalvia > Mytilida > Mytilidae > Arcuatula > Arcuatula senhousia. Next base: position 20,617,104 of record OZ020308.1, on the reverse strand, counting down.
CGACATGGGCAAGTAGGATATCAAAACCAAAAATGAGGTCTTAGGAATGTAAACCAGCTAGATTAAAGTAAACCACAGCACCCTGTAGGTCTAAAAATGCTGAAAACCTATTACAAAGGACACCAGAATATGAAAATCAATGAACAAAAAACTGCTGTAGACGGACTCAAAGCTCAAAGAGCCGCTCGACATGGGCAACTAGGGTATCAAAACCAATAATAAGGTCTTAGGAATGTAAACCAGCTACAATAACATAAACCACAGCAACTTGTGGGTCTAGAAATGCAAAAACCCGATTGCAAAGGACAACAGAAGCTGAAAATTAATGAAAAATAAACTGCTGTAGACGGACTTAAAGCTCAAAGAGCCGCTCGACATGGGCAACTAGGCTATCAAAACCAATAATAAGGTCTTAGGAATGTAAACCAGCTAGAATAAAGTAAACCACAGCACATTGTGGGTCTAGAAATGCAAAAAACCGATTGCAAAGGACAACAGAAGCTAAAAATCAATGAACAATAAACTGCTGTAGACGGACTCAACGCTCAAAGACCCGCTCGAGATGGGCAACTAGGGTATCAAAACCAATAATAAGGTCTTAGGAATGTAAACCAGCTAGATTAAATTAAACCACAACACCCTGTTGGTTTAAAAATGCTGAAAACCTATTACAAAGGACACCAGAATATGAAAATCAATGAACAATAAACTGCTGTAGACGGACTCAAAGCTCAGGGAGCAGCTCGACATGGGCAACTAGGGTATCAAAACCAATAATAAGGTCTTAGGATTGTAAACCAGCTAGATTAAAATAACCCACAGCATCCTGTGGGTCTAGAAATGCAAAAAAACGATTGCAAAGGACAACAAAAGCTGAAAATCAATGAACAATAAACTGCTGTAGACGGACTCAAAGCTCAGGGAGCCGCTCGACATGGGCAAGTAGGATATCAAAACCAAAAATGAGGTCTTAGGAATGTAAACCAGCTAGATTAAAGTAAACCACAGCACCCTGTTGGTCTAGAAATGCTGAAAACCTATTACAAAGGACACAAGAATATGAAAATCAATGAACAATAAACTGCTGTAGACGGACTCAAAGCTCAAAGAGCCGCTCGACATGGGCAACTAGGGTTTAAAAACCTATAATAAGGTCTTTGGAATGTAAACCAGCTAGATTTAGGTAAACCACAGCACCCTGAGGGTCTAAAAATGCTGAAAACCTATTACAAAGAACACCAGAATATGAAAATCAATGAACAATAAACTGCTGTAGACGGACTCAAAGCTCAAAGAACCGCTTGACATGGGCAACTAGGGTATCAAAACTTATAATAAGGTCTTAGGAATGTAAACCAGCTAGAATAAAGTAAGCCACAGAACCTTGTGGGTCTAGGAATTCAAAAAACCGATTGCAAAGGACAACAGAAGCGAAAAATCAATGAACAATAAACTGCTGTAGACGGACTCAAAGCTCAAAGAGCCATTCGACATGGGCAACTAGGGTATCAAAACCAATAATAAGGTCTTAGGAATGTAAACCAGCTAGAATAAAGTAAACCACAGCATCTGTGGGTCTAGAAATGCAAAAAACCGATTACAAAGGACAACAGAAGCTGAAAATCAATGAACAATAAACTGCTGTAGACGGACTCAAAGCTCAGGGAGCAGCTCGACATGGGCAACTAGGGTATCAAAACCAATAATAAGGTATTTGGACTGTAAACCATCTAGATTAAAGTCAACCACAACACCCTGTTGGTCTAAAAATGCTGAAAACCTATTACAAAGGACACCAGAATATGAAAATCAATGAACAATAAACTGCTGTAGACGGACTCAAAGCTCAGGGAGAAGCTCGACATGGGCAACTAGGAGATCGAAACCAATAATAAGGTCTTAGGAATGTAAACCAGCTAGATTAAGATAATCCACAGCATCCTGTGGGTCTACAAATGCAAAAAACCGATTGCAATAGACAACAGAAGCTGAAAATCAATGAACAATAAACTGCTGTAGACGGACTCAAAGCTCATGGAGCAGCTCGACATGGGCAAATAGGGTATCAAAACCAATAATAAGGTCTTAGGAATGTAAACCAGCTGGATTAAATTAATCCACAGCATCCTGTGGGTCTAGAAATGCTGAAAACCGATTTAAAAAACCCCAGAATCTGAAAATCAATGAACAATAAACTGCTGTAGACGGACTCAAAGCTCAAAGAGCCGCTCGACATGGGCAACTAAGGTATCAAAACCAATAATAAGGTCTAAGGAATGTAAACCAGGTAGATTAAAGTAAACCACATCACCCTGAGGGTCTAGAAATGCTGAAAACCTATTACAAAGGACACCAGAATATGAAAATCAATGAACAATAAACTGCTGTAGACGGACTCAAAGCTCAGGGAGCAGCTCGACATGGGCAACTAGGGTATCAAAACCAATAATAAGGTCTTTGGAATGTAAACCAGCTAGATTAAAGTAAACCACAGCACCCTGTTGGTCTAAAAATGCTGAAAACCTATTACAAAGGACACCAGAATATGAAAATCAATGAACAATAAACTGCTGTAGACGGACTCAAAGCTCAGGGAGCAGCTCGACATGGGCAACTAGGGTATCAAAACCAATAATAAGGTCTTTGGAATGTAAACCAGCTAGATTAAAGTAAACCACAGCACCCTGAGGGTCTAGAAATGCTGAAAACCTATTACAAAGGACACAAGAATATGAAAATCAATGAACAATAAACTGCTGTAGACGGACTCGAAGCTCAAAGAGCCGCTCGACATGGGCAACTAGGGTATCAAAACCTATAATAAGGCCTTTGGAATGTAAACCAGCTAGATTTAAGTAAACCACAGCACCCTGAGGGTCTAAAAATGCTGAAAACCTATTACAAAGCACACCAGAATATGAAAATCAATGAACAATAAACTGCTGTAGACAGACTCAAAGCTCAAAGAGCCACTTGACATGGGCAACTAGGGTATCAAAACCTATAATAAGGTCTTAGGAATGTAAACCAGCTAGAATAAAGTAAACCACAGCACTTTGTGGGTCTAGGAATGCAAAAAACCGATTGCAAAGGACAACAGAAGCTGAAAATCAATGAACAATAAACTGCTGTAGACGGACTCAAAGCTCAAAGAGCCGCTCGACATGGGCAACTAGGGTATCAAAACCAATAATAAGGTCTAAGGAATGTAAACCAGCTAGATTAAAGTAAACCACAGCACCCTGAGGGTCTAGAAATGCAAAAAACCGATTGAAAAGGACAACAGAAGCTGAAAATCAATGAACAATAAACTGCTAAAGACGGACTCAAAGCTCAAAGAGCCATTCGACATGGGCAACTAGGGTATCAAAACCAATAATAAGGTCTTAGGAATGTAAACCAGCTAGAATAAAGTAAACCACAGCATCTGTGGGTCTAGAAATGCAAAAACCGATTGCAAAGGACAACAGAAGCTGAAAATCAATGAACAATAAACTGCTGTAGACGGACTCAAAGCTCAGGGAGCAGCTCGACATGGGCAACTAGGGTATCAAAACCAATAATAAGGTATTTGGACTGTAAACCGGCTAGATTAAAGTCAACCACAACACCCTGTTGGTCTAAAAATGCTGAAACCTATTACAAAGGACACCAGAATATGAAAATCAATGAACAATAAACTGCTGTAGACGGACTCAAAGCTCAGGGAGCAGCTCGACATGGGCAACTAGGGTATCAAAACCGATAATGTCTTAGGAATGTAAACCAGCTAGATTAAGATAATCCACAGCATCCTGTGGGTCTAGAAATGCAAAAAAACGATTGCAAAGGACAACAGAAGCTGAAAATCAATGAACAATAAATTGCTGTAGACGGACTCAAAGCTCAGGGAGCCGCTCGACATGGGCAAGAAGGATATCAAAACCAATAATGAGGTCTTAGGAATGTAAACCAGCTAGATTAAAGTAAACCACAGCACCCTGTTGGTCTAAAAATGCTGAAAACCTATTACAAAGGACACCAGAATATGAAAATCGATGAACAATAAACTGCTGTAGACGGACTCAAAGCTCATGGAGCAGCTCGACATGGGCAAATAGGGTATCAAAACCAATAATAAGGTCTTAGGAATGTAAACCAGCTGGATTAAATAAATCCACAGCATCCTGTGGGTCTAGAAATGCTGAAAACCGATTTCAAAAACCCTAGAATCTGAAAATCAATGAACAATAAACTGCTGTAGACGGACTCAAAGCTCAGGGAGCCGCTCGACATGGGCAACTAAGGTATCAAAACCAATAATAATGTCTTAGGAATGTAAACCAGCTAGAATAAAGTAAACCACAGCACCTTGTGGGTCTAGAAATGCAAAAAAACGATTACAAAGGACAACAGAAGCTGAAAATCAATGAACAATAAACTGCTGTAGACGGACTCAAAGCTCAAAGAGCCGCTCGACATGGGCAACTAAGGTATCAAAACCAATAATAAGGTCTAAGGAATGTAAACCAGGTAGATTAAAGTAAACCACATCACCCTGAGGGTCTAGAAATGCTGAAAACCTATTACAAAGGACACCAGAATATGAAAATCAATGAACAATAAACTGCTGTAGACGGACTCAAAGCTCAGGGAGCAGCTCGACATGGGCAACTAGGGTATCAAAACCAATAATAAGGTCTTTGGAATGTAAACCAGCTAGATTAAAGTAAACCACAGCACCCTGTTGGTCTGAAAATGCTGAAAACCTATTACAAAGGACACCAGAATATGAAAATCAATGAACAATAAACTGCTGTAGACGGACTCAAAGCTCAGGGAGCAGCTCGACATGGGCAACTAGGGTATCAAAACCAATAATAAGGTCTTTGGAATGTAAACCAGCTAGATTAAAGTAAACCACAGCACCCTGTTGGTCTAAAAATGCTGAAAACCTATTACAAAGGACACTAGAATATGAAAATCAATGAACAATACACTGCTGTAGACGGACTCAAAGCTCAAAGAGCCATTCGACATGGGCAACTAGTGTATCAAAACCAATAATAATGTCTTAGGAATGTAAACCAGCTAGAATAAAATAAACCACAGCATCTGTGGGTCTAGAAATGCAAAAAACCGATTGCAAAGGACAACAGAAGCTGAAAATCAATGAACAATAAACTGTTGTAGACGGACTCAAAGCTCAGGGAGCAGCTCGACATGGGCAACTAGGGTATCAAAACCAATAATAAGGTCTTTGGAATGTAAACCAGCTAGATTAAAGTAAACCACAGCACCCTGAGGGTCTAAAAATGCTGAAAACCTATTACAAAGGACACAAGAATATGAAAATCAATGAACAATAAACTGCTGTAGACGGACTCGAAGCTCAAAGAGCCGCTCGACATGGGCAACTAGGGTATCAAAACCTATAATAAGGTCTTTGGAATGTAAACCAGCTACATTTAAGTAAACCACAGCACCCTGAGGGTCTAAAAATGCTGAAAACCTATTACAAAGCACACCAGAATATGAAAATCAATGAACAATAAACTGCTGTAGACAGACTCAAAGCTCAAAGAGCCGCTTGACATGGGCAACTAGGGTATCAAAACCTATAATAAGGTCTTAGGAATGTAAACCAGCTAGAATAAAGTAAACCACAGCACTTTGTGGGTCTAGGAATGCAAAAAACCGATTGCAAAGGACAACAGAAGCTGAAAATCAATGAACAATAAACTGCTGTAGACGGACTCAAAGCTCAAAGAGCCGCTCGACATGGGCAACTAGGGTATCAAAACCAATAATAAGGTCTAAGGAATGTAAACCAGCTAGATTAAAGTAAACCACAGCACCCTGAGGGTCTAGAAATGCAAAAAACCGATTGAAAAGGACAACAGAAGCTGAAAATCAATGAACAATAAACTGCTGTAGACGGACTCAAAGCTCAAAGAGCCATTCGACATGGGCAACTAGGGTATCAAAACCAATAATAAGGTCTTAGGAATGTAAACCAGCTAGAATAAAGTAAACCACAGCATCTGTGGGTCTAGAAATGCAAAAACCGATTGCAAAGGACAACAGAAGCTGAAAATCAATGAACAATAAACTGCTGTAGACGGACTCAAAGCTCAGGGAGCAGCTCGACATGGGCAACTAGGGTATCAAAACCAATAATAAGGTATTTGGACTGTAAACCGGCTAGATTAAAGTCAACCACAACACCCTGTTGGTCTAAAAATGCTGAAAACCTATTACAAAGGACACCAGAATATGAAAATCAATGAACAATAAACTGCTGTAGACGGACTCAAAGCTCAGGGAGCAGCTCGACATGGGCAACTAGGGTATCAAAACCAATAATGTCTTAGGAATGTAAACCAGCTAGATTAAGATAATCCACAGCATCCTGTGGGTCTAGAAATGCAAAAAAACGATTGCAAAGGACAACAGAAGCTGAAAATCAATGAACAATAAATTGCTGTAGACGGACTCAAAGCTCAGGGAGCCGCTCGACATGGGCAAGAAGGATATCAAAACCAATAATGAGGTCTTAGGAATGTAAACCAGCTAGATTAAAGTAAACCACAGCACCCTGTTGGTCTAAAAATGCTGAAAACCTATTACAAAGGACACCAGAATATGAAAATCGATGAACAATAAACTGCTGTAGACGGACTCAAAGCTCATGGAGCAGCTCGACATGGGCAAATAGGGTATCAAAACCAATAATAAGGTCTTAGGAATGTAAACCAGCTGGATTAAATTAATCCACAGCATCCTGTGGGTCTAGAAATGCTGAAAACCGACTTCAAAAACCCTAGAATCTGAAAATCAATGAACAATAAACTGCTGTAGACGGACTCAAAGCTCAGGGAGCCGCTCGACATGGGCAACTAAGGTATCAAAACCAATAATAATGTCTTAGGAATGTAAACCAGCTAGAATAAAGTAAACCACAGCACCTTGTGGGTCTAGAAATGCAAAAAAACGATAACAAAGGACAACAGAAGCTGAAAATCAATGAACAATAAACTGCTGTAGACGGACTCAAAGCTCAAAGAGCCGCTCGACATGGGCAACTAAGGTATCAAAACCAATAATAAGGTCTAAGGAATGTAAACCAGGTAGATTAAAGTAAACCACATCACACTGAGTGTCTAGAAATGCTGAAAACCTATTACAAAGTACACCAGAATATGAAAATCAATGAACAATAAACTGCTGTAGACGGACTCAAAGCTCAGGGAGCAGCTCGACATGGCCAACTAGGGTATCAAAACCAATAATAAGGTCTTTGGAATGTAAACCAGCTAGATTAAAGTAAACCACAGCATCCTGTTGGTCTAAAAATGCTGAAAACCTATTACAAAGGACACTAGAATATGAAAATCAATGAACAAAAAACTGCTGTAGACGGACCCAAAGCTCATGGAGCAGCTCGACATGGGCAACTAGGGTATCAAAACCAATAATAAGGTCTTAGGAATGTAAACCAGCTGGATTAAATTAATCCACAGCATCCTGTTGGTCTAGAAATGCTGAAAACCGATTTCAAAAACCCAAGAATCTGAAAATCAATGAACAATAAACTGCTGTAGACGGACTCAAAGCTCAAAGAGCCGCTCGACATGGGCAACTAAGGTATCAAAACCAATAATAATGTCTTAGGAATGTAAACCAGCTAGAATAAAGTAAACCACAGCACCTTGTGGGTCTAGAAATGCAAAAAAACGATTACAAAGGACAACAGAAGCTGAAAATCAATGAACAATAAACTGCTGTAGACGGACTCAAAGCTCAAAGAGCCGCTCGACATGGGCAACTAAGGTATCAAAACCAATAATAAGGTCTTAGGAATGTAAACCAGCTAGAATAAAGTAAATCACAACATCCTGTTGGTCTAAAAATGCTGAAAACCTATTACAAAGGACAGCAGAATATGAAAATCAATGAACAATAAACTGCTGTAGACGGACTCAAAGCTCAGGGAGCAGCTCGACATGGGCAACTAGGGTATCAAAACCAATAATAAGGTCTTAGGAATGTAAACCAGCTAGATTAAAATAATCCACAACATCCTGTGGGTCTAGAAATGCAAAAAAAAACCCGATTGCAAAGGACAACAGAAGCTGAAAATAAATGAACAATAAACTGCTGTAGACGGACTCAAAGCTCAAAGAGCCGCTCGACATGGGCAACTAAGGTATCAAAACCAATAATAAGGTCTAAGGAATGTAAACCAGGTAGATTAAAGTAAACCACATCACCCTGAGGGTCTAGAAATGCTGAAAACCTATTACTAAGGACACCAGAATATGAAAATCAATGAACAATAAACTGCTGTAGACGGACTCAAAGCTCAGGGAGCAGCTCGACATGGGCAACTAGGGTATCAAAACCAATAATAAGGTCTTTGGAATGTAAACCAGCTAGATTAAAGTAAATCACAGCATCTGTGGGTCTAGAAATGCAAAAAACCGATTGCAAAGGACAACAGAAGCTGAAAATCAATGAACAATAAACTGCTGTAGACGGACTCAAAGCTCAGGGAGCAGCTCGACATGGGCAACTAGGGTATCAAAACCAATAATAAGGTATTTGGACTGTAAACCAGCTAGATTTAAGTCAACCACAACACCCTGTTGGTCTAAAAATGCTGAAAACCTATTACAAAGGACACCAGAATATGAAAATCAATGAACAATAAACTGCTGTAGACGGACTCAAAGCTCAGGGAGCAGCTCGACATGGGCAACTAGGATATCAAAACCAATAATAAGGTCTTAGGAATGTAAACCAGCTAGATTAAAGTAAACCACAGCACCCTGAGGGTCTAGAAATGCTGAAAACCTATTACAAAGGACACCAGAATCTGAAAATCAATGAACAATAAACTGCTGAAGACGGACTCAAAGATCAGGGAGCCGCTCGACATGGGCAACTAGGGCATCAAAACCAATAATAAGGTTTAAAGAATGTAAACCAGCTAGAATAAAGTAAACCACAGCACCTTGTGGGTCTAGAAATGCAAAAAACCGATTGCAAAGGACAAGAGAAGCTAAAAATCAATGAACAATAAACTGCTGTAGACGGACTCAAAGCTCAGGGAGCCGCTCGACAAGGGCAACTAGGGCATCAAAACCAATAATAAGGTCTTAGGAATGTTAACCATCTAGAATAAAGTAAATCACAGCACCTTGTGGGTCTAGAAATGCAAAAAACCGATTGCAAAGGACAACAGAAGCTTAAAATCAATGAACAATAAACTGCTGTAGACGGACTCAAAGCTCAAAGAGCCGCTCGACATGGGCAACTAGGGTATCAAAACCAATAATAAGGTCTAAGGAATGTAAACCAGCTAGAATAAAGTAAACCACAGCACCTTGTGGGTCTAGAAATGCAAAAAACCGATTGCAAAGGACAACAGAATCTGAAAATCAATGAACAACAAACTGCTGTAGACGGACTCAAAGCTCAGGGAGCAGCTCGATATGGGCAACTAGGGTATCAAAACCAGTAATAAGGTTTTAGGAATGTAAGCCAGCTAGATTAAAGTAAACCACAGCACCCTGGGGGTTTAGAAATGCTGAAAACCTATTACAAAGGACACCAGAATATGAAAATCAATGAACAATAAACTGCTGTAGACGGACTCAAAGCTCAGGGAGCCGCTCGACATGGGCAACTATGGCATCAAAACCAATAATAAGGTTTAAAGAATGTAAACCAGCTAGAATAAAGTAAACCACAGCACCTTGTGGGTCTAGAAATGCAAAAAACCGATTGCAAAGGACAAGAGAAGCTAAAAATCAATGAACAATAAACTGCTGTAGACGGACTCAAAGCTCAGGGAGCCGCTCGACAAGGGCAACTAGGGCATCAAAACCAATAATAAGGTCTTAGGAATGTTAACCATCTAGAATAAAGTAAATGACAGCACCCTGAGGGTTTAGAAATGCTAAAAACCTATTACAAAGGACACCAGAATATGAAAATCAATGACAATAAACTGCTGTAGACGGACTCAAAGCTCAAAGAGCCGCTCGACATGGGCAACTAGGGTATCAAAACCAATAATGAGGTCTTAGGAATGTAAACCAGCTAGAATAAAGTAAACCACAGCACCTTGTGGGTCTAGAAATGCAAAAAACCGATTGCAAAGGACAACAGAAGCTGAAAATCAATGAACAATAAACTGCTGTAGACGGACTCAAAGCTCAAAGAGCCGCTCGACATGGGCAACTAGGGTATCAAAACCAATATTAAGGTTTAAGGAATGTAAACCAGCTAGAATAAAGTAAACCACAGCACCTTGTGGGTCTAGAAATGCAAAAAACCGATTGCAAAGGACAACAGAAGCTGAAAATCAATGAACAATAAACTGCTGTAGACAGACTCAAAGCTCAGGGAGCAGCTCGACATGGGCAACTAGGGTATCAAAACCAATAATAAGGTTTTAGGAATGTAAGCCAGCTAGATTAAAGTAAACCACAGCACCCTGAGGGTCTAGAAATGCTGAAAACCTATTACAAAGGACACCAGAATATGAAAATCAATGAACAATAAACTGCTGTAGACGGACTCAAAGCTCAAAGAGCCGCTCGTTATGGGCAACTAGGGTATCAAAACCAATAATGAGGTCTTAGGAATGTAAACCAGCTAGAATAAAGTAAACCACAGCACCTTGTGGGTCTAGAAATGCAAAAAAACGATTGCAAAGGACAACAGAAGCTGAAAATCAATGAACAATAAACTTCTGTAGACGGACTCAAAGCTCAGGGAGCCGCTCGAAATGGGCAACTAGGTTATCCAAACCAATAATAAGGTCTTAGAAATGTAAACCAGCTATATTAAAGTAAACCACAGCACCCTGTGGGTCTAGAAATGCTGAAAACATATTACAAAGGACACCAGAATATGAAAATCAATGAACAATAAACTGCTGTAGACGGACTCAAAACTCTGGGAGCCGCTCTACATGGGCAAGTAGGGTACCAAAACCAATAATAAGGTCTCAGGAATGTAATCCAGCTAGATAAAAGTAAACCACAGCACCCTGTGGGTCAAAAATTGCTGAAAACCGATTACAAAGGACAACAGAAGCTGAAAATCAATGAACAATAATTGGCTGTAGACGGACTCAAAGCTCAGGGAGCAGCTCGACATGGGCAACTAGGGTATCAAAACCAATAATAAGGTATTTGGACTGTAAACCAGCTAGATTAAAGTCAACCACAACACCCTGTTGGTCTAAAAATGCTGAAAACCTATTACAAAGGACACCAGAATATGAAAATCAATGAACAATAAACTGCTATAGACGGACTCAAAGCTCAGGGAGCAGCTCGACATGGGCAACTAAGATATCAAAACCAATAATAAGGTCTTAGGAATGTAAACCAGCTAGATTAAGATAATCCACAGCATCCTGTGGGTCTAGAAATGCAAAAAACCGATTGCAAAGGACAACAGAAGCTGAAAATCAATGAACAATAAATTGCTGTAGACGGACTCAAAGCTCAGGGAGCCGCTCGACATGGGCAAGTAGGATATCAAAACCAATAATGAGGTCTTAAGAATGTAAACCAGCTAGATTAAAGTAAACCACAGCACCCTGTTGGTCTAAAAATGCTGAAAACCTATTACAAAGGACACCAGAATATGAAAATCAATGAACAATAAACTGCTGTAGACGGACTCAAAGCTCATGGAGCAGCTCGACATGGGCAACTAGGGTATCAAAACCAATAATAAGGTCTTAGGAATGTAAACCAGCTGGATAAAATTAATCCACAGCATCCTGTGGGTCTAGAAATGCTGAAAACCGATTTCAAAAACCCCAGAATCTGAAAATCAATGAACAATAAACTGCTGTAGACGGACTCAAAGCTCAGGGAGCCGCTCGACATGGGCAACTAAGGTATCAAAACCAATAATAATGTCTTAGGAATGTAAACCAGCTAGAATAAAGTAAACCACAGCACCTTGTGGGTCTAGAAATGCAAAAAAACGATTACAAAGGACAACAGAAGCTGAAAATCAATGAACAATAAACTGCTGTAGACGGACTCAAAGCTCAAAGAGCCGCTCGACATGGGCAACTAGGGTATCAAAACCAATAATAAGGTCTTAGGAATGTAAACCAGCTAGATTAAAGTAAACCACAGCACCCTGAGGGTCTAGAAATGCTGAAAACCTATTACAAAGGACACCAGAATCTGAAAATCAATGAACAATAAACTGCTGTAGACGTACTCAAAGCTCAGGGAGCCACTCGACATGGGCAACTATGGCATCAAAACCAATAATAAGGTTTAAAGAATGTAAACCAGCTAGAATAAAGTAAACCACAGCACCTTGTGGGTCTAGAAATGCAAAAAAACGATTGCAAAGGACAAGAGAAGCTAAAAATCAATGAACAATAAACTGCTGTAGACGGACTCAAAGCTCAGGGAGCCGCTCGACAAGGGCAACTAGGGCATCAAAACCAATAATAAGGTCTTAGGAATGTTAACCATCTAGAATAAAGTAAATCACAGCACCTTGTGGGTCTAGGAATGCAAAAAACCGATTGCAAAGGACAACAGAAGCTGAAAATCAATGAACAATAAACTGCTGTAGACGGACTCAAAGCTCAAAGAGCCGCTCGACATGGGCAACTAGGGTATCAAAACCAATAATAAGGTCTAAGGAATGTAAACCAGCTAGATTAAAGTAAACCACAGCACCCTGAGCGTCTAGAAATGCAAAAAACCGATTGAAAAGGACAACAGAAGCTGAAAATCAATGAACAATAAACTGCTGTAGACGGACTCAAAGCTCAAAGAGCCATTCGACATGGGCAACTAGGGTATCAAAACCAATAATAAGGTCTTAGGAATGTAAACCAGCTAGAATAAAGTAAACCACAGCATCTGTGGGTCTAGAAATGCAAAAACCGATTGCAAAGGACAACAGAAGCTGAAAATCAATGAACAATAAACTGCTGTAGACGGACTCAAAGCTCAGGGAGCAGCTCGACATGGGCAACTAGGGTATCAAAACCAATAATAAGGTATTTGGACTGTAAACCGGCTAGATTAAAGTCAACCACAACACCCTGTTGGTCTAAAAATGCTGAAAACCTATTACAAAGGACACCAGAATATGAAAATCAATGAACAATAAACTGCTGTAGACGGACTCAAAGCTCAGGGAGCAGCTCGACATGGGCAACTAGGGTATCAAAACCAATAATGTCTTAGGAATGTAAACCAGCTAGATTAAGATAATCCACAGCATCCTGTGGGTCTAGAAATGCAAAAAAACGATTGCAAAGGACAACAGAAGCTGAAAATCAATGAACAATAAATTGCTGTAGACGGACTCAAAGCTCAGGGAGCCGCTTGACATGGGCAAGAAGGATATCAAAACCAATAATGAGGTCTTAGGAATGTAAACCAGCTAGATTAAAGTAAACCACAGCACCCTGTTGGTCTAAAAATGCTGAAAACCTATTACAAAGGACACCAGAATATGAAAATCGATGAACAATAAACTGCTGTAGACGGACTCAAAGCTCATGGAGCAGCTCGACATGGGCAAATAGGGTATCAAAACCAATAATAAGGTCTTAGGAATGTAAACCAGCTGGATTAAATTAATCCACAGCATCCTGTGGGTCTAGAAATGCTGAAAACCGATTTCAAAAACCCTAGAATCTGAAAATCAATGAACAATAAACTGCTGTAGACGGACTCAAAGCTCAGGGAGCCGCTCGACATGGGCAACTAAGGTATCAAAACCAATAATAATGTCTTAGGAATGTAAACCAGCTAGAATAAAGTAAACCACAGCACCTTGTGGGTCTAGAAATGCAAAAAAACGATTACAAAGGACAACAGAAGCTGAAAATCAATGAACAATAAACTGCTGTAGACGGACTCAAAGCTCAAAGAGCCGCTCGACATGGGCAACTAAGGTATCAAAACCAATAATAAGGTCTAAGGAATGTAAACCAGGTAGATTAAAGTAAACCACATCACCCTGAGGGTCTAGAAATGCTGAAAACCTATTACAAAGGACACGAGAATATGAAAATCAATGAACAATAAACTGCTGTAGACGGACTCAAAGCTCAGGGAGCAGCTCGACATGGGCAACTAGGGTATCAAAACCAATAATAAGGTCTTTGGAATGTAAACCAGCTAGATTAAAGTAAACCACAGCACCCTGTTGGTCTGAAAATGCTGAAAACCTATTACAAAGGACACCAGAATATGAAAATCAATGAACAATAAACTGCTGTAGACGGACTCAAAGCTCAGGGAGCAGCTCGACATGGGCAACTAGGGTATCAAAACCAATAATAAGGTCTTTGGAATGTAAACCAGCTAGATTAAAGTAAACCACAGCACCCTGTTGGTCTAAAAATGCTGAAAACCTATTACAAAGGACACTAGAATATGAAAATCAATGAACAATACACTGCTGTAGACGGACTCAAAGCTCAAAGAGCCATTCGACATGGGCAACTAGTGTATCAAAACCAATAATAATGTCTTAGGAATGTAAACCAGCTAGAATAAAATAAACCACAGCATCTGTGGGTCTAGAAATGCAAAAAACCGATTGCAAAGGACAACAGAAGCTGAAAATCAATGAACAATAAACTGTTGTAGACGGACTCAAAGCTCAGGGAGCAGCTCGACATGGGCAACTAGGGTTGATTGATTGTGGGCTGTGTCGCGTACACTTATTCCACATTTCATTATTTTCTACACCTACTCCACCCGCTAAGAATATTTCTCTGTGACTGACTGTTAGACCAAGGTTAAAAGAAAATACGTCTTATGTGGTCCCTAAAACATCGTTTAATTGATCAAATGCTATCTTTCACTATGACAAATCGAAGCAAGTTTTTCGAGTTATGTTTGGGTGTTGTTTATATAGATTTCCGATGTTACATAATTCTTTTTTACGTGTTACACTATATTTTTTTCCTTTCAGTTTAAAGAAATGACAAATAAAGAAGTTGATGATTTTCTCAAGTTCTTCAAAAATTTGGAGCAGTTCGACATGTCGTTGCTGGAGACAACAAATATATCCCCAAAGCTTCAACTGTTGGAAAATATAATATTTTACTACAAATATTTGAATCCTTGCATTACCTTTATATCTTTCGCGCTATTGATACTGCTTTTAAGATTTCTATGGTGTAAAAATTTCTGGAAAAGCTTCGGAATTTTATCAGCCTTCTCGATCTTAGATTTTCTTTCTTTATTGCTACAGATAAATATTTCGATATTTCTTTACACAGAGGGCAACTATATTGAGTACAAATATTGCCATTTTTACCTTCATGCAACAGAAAGTATGCCAAAAATGTTACTAGAAGTATCAACGTGGCTCAAAGTTGGGTATGCTTTGGAACGTTGTATAATTGCATCGCTACCATTAAAGGTCAATCGGTTTGTAAATAAATTTACCAGAATGTTGTATTTAGCTATTATCATTGGAATCACTAGCGTTACGACAACTTTGTACGTTCTTTCTAGACAAGCCATTATTAAATCATACACATTTAACAAGGCAAATCGAGCAGTTGTAACAATATGCCGATTTAAACATGTATTTGAAACCAGTGAGAATAAAGAATACAAATATACATTACATCTTTCGAAGGTTTCCATAGTTACAGATGTGGTTTTAGGACAAGCCGTTCCTATGTTCATTCTGGTCACCTGCAGCGGGATACTGATTTGGAAAATAAAAAAACAGGCTGAATTCCGTCGTTCCTTTACCCAAAGCAAAACCGACACCTCCAGGCTTACCCTGACTGTCACGATATACAGCGTTTACTTTACTTTAAGTCTTGTTGTAAGAATGATTTTTTCAGTTGCCTACGTATTTGAATATAAAACTATATTTCTTGAAGGAGATGCTATAGTGATTGTCTATACAGCACTCTCAACTATTCAGATTCCTGTTACCCTGTTGATATTCGCCTGGTTAAGTAAGACTTTCAGGTCACATGTTCAAAGATTTTTTACGTTTGGCAAATGTAGACCAACTTGACAATATGAAATTGCTTAATAATGTATAAAACCATAGTACATGTATCATTTAACTTGTTTCATTTAATTAAGTGTATATTTAGTTATTGTGTCATATTTTCATTGTTTCATTTGATCAGTTGTATTATTACAAATTTAAACAAATGTTTCACTAAATTGTGTAAATAAATGTAATAACGAAATAACCGAACTTGGAGAATCAATCTCAAATGTCCATAAGACAGGACAAAAACAAGGACGAAAAACTGGAAAAATTGAAGACCGCAATGATCCTGACTTGGTACAGGCATTTCAAAAGAAATGGTGGGTTAAAGTGTAAGTTCGCGATTTTTTCAAAATTTGTACATTGAAAGACTGTGATATAAAAATAACTTTGGTGAAATTCCTAGCGCTCAATTTTGCATGGTTAGGGTAAAATTGGCTTTTGAAAGTAAAAAAAATCAATCCATGGAGGGTCACGTGATTTGTACTAGATGGCGCTGCTCAAAGCCAATACACGAAGTTATACCCACGTGGTAATTATCGATGTGTACCACAATGGACAATTTAAAATAATTAAAATAAATCGGGAATGATAAAATAAAAGTCAGTCTAATGATTGATTGTGAAAAGTTTTATGATGGTATACCAACCATTAAGTTCAGAATCAATTTGTAGAAACATATAGAATTTTTTTAATATTTTTTCAAGATTCGCCGTGCAGATATCTTTGGAAAATATATTTTAATTTTCAGTATGCAGAATTGCCCTTATACATCCTGTTTAAAATTCATGGTTCCCAGGCACCCAACTGGGATTACCTTGAAGTGATATTATGATAATTAGTCCTTCCGTGCAAACTATCGCACCACAGGGGCTTACTTATCGTTTTCTGTGTATAAGACTTTATTACCACAAACCACTGGCACAACAGGGGTTAACCTGCCGTTTCCTGTGTATGTTTAGTACCCCCGTGCAAACTATCGGCACCACAGGGGTTTAATATTGTTTCCTGTGTATTAGAAGTTGACATCTACCTGGTTGGTATGGGTTCTAGAACACTTTCTTTGAACGAAAATCAACCCCTTTGGTCTGCCAGTGCCATTTGAACATGTTAATAAAATACCCTTTCTGATTAAAAACATATAAACACAATAAACTGTAGGAATCTTTTTTGTTTGTTTGGTTGTTTGTTGTCAAATAATTATGTAGTTAATCAAGGAATTAGAGTTTTTGAGTTAACTAATTGTTTTTCCAACACTTCAAAAACGGAAAAGGTGGGAACTAGAAATCTTTAAACACATTTTTTAATTTGGGTATTACACAAACCATGCACAAACACAATATAGCACCACGCTTTGGCTGATTGGTTATTGTAAGGGTAATGTAGTCAATGGAGTGAACAGGTGATATTGACACCTGCTGATTAATTATACCGTAAACTAATTAAGAAATTATTAAAAGATGTGCTGGTCCAAATTCTTAAAATGAGCTGTGGTGGGTGTGTCTAAAGTGGGTTCAGTGCTGCATGGAAATCTTTGATTGGAGGAGCACCTTAATTGATCTATTTGTCAATTATACCTGTAATTAACCACCGGGGCGTGGCTTATTGAGGGGTGACAGATCATCCAAAAGGTTAATGATTTTAATTGACACCTGTGTATTCATCAAGAACTGAATTTATTGTCTTAAGTATTTGAAAAAAAGGATTGAAAACTAGGGCTACTGTGTCAATTAATATTTCAAATCATTAACTATTTGGAAATATGATTTCATATTTTAAAACAATTTAAGGTTTAAGTTAACTATTTGATTGCTATTTTGATAAACAAAAATGCGGGGATTAAAAAAAATATTACTGCCAAATTATTCATATTCCAAATCATTATGATGATCGACAACATCTGTCTTTAATATGCTACAAATATCGTCAATAGTTAATGTATTTATCATTGGAGATGTGACGTCACATCTCCAATTGAGCTATCCCATAATTCATCATTGTTCATAGCATGGCTGCGTCCTTATGGTCTTGTGTATTGGAATAAAATTACGAATATCTTTCTTAATATATTGTTTTCAATGCCCAAACCCGGCATGATGCCTTCTCTCATTATAATAAACCAAATAAACTAATAACAAAAAAATCGCGAAGTTACACTTTAAACCAGGTTTAAAGGCGCGCCAAATTTCCCCTTTCATTGCGATCTAGTTTAGTTTTGAGTATTGTTCAAGTGTATCATTGAGGTTTATTTTCATTTGTACATCAAGGAATGAAAATGACAACACCGTTCCCGACATTATATTTGATACGTCTGAAGCGCGTTTCGTCATAATGAATTATAGTCACAGGACTTGCTTCTAGCCTGTTTAGAATATGTCGACCAAACGTTAAAAGGAGTAATGATAAAACTTTAAGAAATTGTTTGTGCACGCAGTCCAAAAACTGGTGGTATTTAAACAATAGAATGTGAGCTCTTTTTGTTTTTCCGTGTTTTAAATGTCGTCTGTTTTTCGTCCTGTCCTTGTTTGTGTTTACTGGTTTTGTCTCTGTCCTTTCGAACTTTGACATTCGGATTCCCCATATGTTTCTCTGCTTTTTCATCCAAAAAAATATTAAAGTCAATTCGAATGTTTATTCTGGTTGTCAAGTGTATCAAAGGTTCTTTTTAGTAAAAAAAAAATAATCTTTCAATTTTAAGTTATGTTGTTTAAAGAAACTGTTATGAATTAAAAAGAGTTTTAAAAAGTAACAGATTACATTTTTGCATGTTTTTATGTGGATATTTATACAATCAATACGGTGCAACTGAAATGGATCGCAAGTTCACGTTTTTGAAAAAAGGATACGCTGTTAAATGTTTTTTCCCATCTGCAAATTTTCAGACATGTACTGCAAGATGTTAAGCCAATATAAAATTAAGAAAAAGACCATTTTTTCTAGTCTGTCTTGACAACCTTATTTTTAAAAGTACACGATTTACCTGTTGACTTTGATTACGTCATAGAATATACTTACCGTTTTGTCCGGTGTCCGTAAATTGGGATTAACAACATGTGAATTTGCATTGTGTTGGATTAAATATCCAATACAGAAAGCAGTCATCTGGTATCTGTTCCATAGCATGTTGTTTGTCAATGAAAAGTAAAACTTTGTAATTGCGTCCCTTGAACAAATTTTGTTAACAACATATTCAAATGAAGTGGATCGTTTATTCTTGCCAGTAAAACAGAATTTTCAAACCAATATCTGTCTTTAGTAAAGGTAATTACCTAATATTTCCACGAGATTCGAGAATGTACTGCAAATATTACGCCCTGTGAATTTTTTTAAAGGTTAAGTTGGCATTCTTTTCCATTCCAACGTTCGTCAAGTTTTTTATTCGAACTATTAAACCACGCGTCTAGCGCGGGGATAATAAAGAATAAATACATATGTGTAAAAATTAAGACGTACTGAAAGGGCAATCGAGTCTTATATAATCCTGGATAAAACAGCAGACATGAAAGAAGACGACTCTATGATACAAACAAACACATCCAAGAAACAACTACAAGTCAAGTTAAAAGAAGGTAGCCCAGAAACTGTAAGCATTTTCTGCTTGTCGCAACACAAATATTTTGTTTCCAGTCAATTATTCAAGGAGGCTATTTTCAATTTATAACAGTTGGTATTTATGCTTAGACAATAGATTAATGGGTTCTGGTTGTAGGCGTCAATTATATGTGCCTGCCTGTTTATATAGGCTATATAAGATTGAATTCTTGACTTTAACTGACGTATTCTTGTCCAAAACCCTTGAAATGATAGTACCGTATTCTTATTTGTTTAACAACATACAATGTCTTTTAAAATATGATTTAACAGGTAAAACAACACGCACAACTTGTCTTTCTAAAGTATGAAAAAACCTGGACCTCTCTTGCAAAAACCTGGACGCCTCTTGAAAAAACCTGGACATGTATTTTATTTTAATTTAAAAATATGTAAGACGCAACTTTTTGGCATCAATGTTCAGGATGCCATAATATAACAGTGATGTTCACTTATAATGGTAAGCAATCTCGTTCAATATAGTTGTCTTTTAAGGGGCGAAAAATGCAAAAAGGTAAAAATTCAAAAAACAGCCCACAATTTTATTTAGGAATCACATTTTTTAATAGGAATTGGTGTTGTTATACAATATGATAATACTACAAATATGCCTACCCGTTGGTAGCATTTTTTCTTCGCTTTCAGCTAAAAATCCCTAAATATCACCAGAGTTTGCATTTTTATTGATTATTCTCTTGAAAAAACCAGGACAATTGTAAATCCCTCTCGAAAAAACAATCCTGTCGCCGGACACGGGACCTACCGTGTGATTGGAACACCCCCACTTTCGTGGGTAATGGTCGGTCGCATAAAAAAGAATACTAGAAGACTAGAAGTCCGCATGATGGATTTTTACAATACTGCATTTCATTATAAAAATAAAATATAATTATATAAATTATTATTATATAAATTGTTGACTGAAATATAAAATAAATAAGTTATAAGTAAAAAGTAATATAAATATTTCATACAAAGACTTCGCCACACACACAGAGGAATAATTTGGATCTTTTCGGACGATTGCTGTTGTTTAGAATCAAAAGGACACCAAAGTTCCCCAGGCAATACTGGTACTGGTCAGCTGTATTTTTAAAAATAAATAGACATAGGAGCTTAAGCTTATTCTATTGCTAAGGGCGCATGGATCTACCTGCATATGTTCTTAACCTTGAAGTGTCTGTTCCCATAGAAAGTTTCGTATCCGTTTGCTCAGTTACTTTGTCCCGAACGATGTCAGAATTGTGTATTTTTGTCTATAAAGTATTCTGTTAACAGGAAGTAGTTGAGTAATTCCTTAACTCTATTTAGAAATATAGAGTTAATTACATAAAAATTGAGACGGAATACTTAATAACTTTGGAGGGTGACGCTCGATTCAAGAAGACGAACAATCCAAAAGTGAGCCTATGTATGTCGTTTCTGTCAAATGTTACTGGTGACACGCAAAGAATACTAACAGAATAAGGACGCAAGCATTTTAGATCTACAGAAACTTATATCATTAGTGTACCATTATTTCTTTTTTATGTAATTTCACGAAAAATGGTAAACACTGAAATCAGTAAAGTTAAAAACCACACAATTAGTAAGCTCACAGTATTCTCATAGACACACAAAATCAGGACAAGTAGTTTTCTTTGAATTAAAAAAAATTCGAATGAAGTATAAAACGGGACATATTGTACTCGTGGAGAAATAGACTAGCTCACGTTCCGTTATACTAGTATTGATATATGTCCTTTCACTAAACAATTCTCGATATGGTTACTTTCTCCATCTCGTATATCCTCAGGGACCTGAGATAAGGGACACAACGGATTCTAGGAAGTCTGCCTCTCGTGATTGACTCCCAAGGAAGACTTCAATGAAGTTCTATGACAAACGTGATGCCTTCAACTTTCCAATCCTCAACTTTCCATTTTTATGTAGCAACATTCCGTCCGCTCCGGCTTATGAAGTCTTCGTATCACAGTTGATTCGTTACTCTAGAGCTTGCGGCAATTACATCGATTTCCTTGGCATCTAGCGTCACGTTTGACACAGAAATGGCTAACACAGGGTTATGTTGCTCCACGGTAGCTGTCTTCACTCAAGAAATTGTACGGTAGGCACCGTGCACTCGTAGACAATCTCTCAAATGAGTGCAGATGTTGGTTTGTCTTAGAAATTTGTTTTGTCTTCCTTTACCGGATTTGACACACTGAATTGAAAATTAGCAACACGACGAGAGTGCTATAGCAGGCAGAAACCGCTTACTCTTCCGGAGCACCTGTGTTCACTCTTGTTACGACTTGAGTTCGCGTTGTTGATTTCCGTTCAGTTGATTTTGTGTTTGTGTTTCTTCGTGCTGTTCTTGTTCATGTTTACCGGTTTTGTCGTTGTCCTTTCTGACTTTTGACACTCGAATTGGTGCCTCTTTGCTTCTTTCAATTTATTCGTCGGTTAGCACAATCTCTAACTTTAATGGTCGGGTGATTTCAACTTCGTTTTATTAACTTCTTTCTGGGAAAAATTGACAAAAATGACCAAACTCTACGACATTGCTCACCAGCATATAAAAGTTCACAATAAAAAGGCCTCTTTTTCAAAATATTTTTAGCAAGAGTTTCCTTTTTTGTTGTTTTAGAAGTACGCTTATTACTTTGAATTTCGTTAAAATCTAGATTCTTTAGAGGACGGTTAAGGAAACAACTGCCAACAATGAAGAAACTAAATATGGATCTTCAAAGTATTTACAAATATACTATAGTAGCAATTTAAAAAAAGGCAACAATCATGACAAAGCGTCAAATAAATTGAAAAACCGTTCCATATAGAAACTTTTTTTATTGGCTGGCAGATTTCCTCGATTACAGTAACCAAGTATAACAAATGGTTAAACATGCCGAGCCATAATTGTATTTGTTGTATGCTGTCTTGCGAAATGATCCAAAATGCACATGTATAGGTAAGTATGGCAACTTTTAAACGACAATTAAGACTTAAGTTCTTATGTTCTGATACTATAGTTTCAAAAAGGTCAAATAGTTTAACTAAAATTGAAAAAAGATATAATGTTGAAACACATTATTTTAATCAGTTGTACTTAAACATGGAAACAATATAGATTTCATGTGACTGGGACCACATTCATAACTACCGAAAACTTTCAACCGGTACCACAAATATTTTAATGGAATTGTTTTATTTAATTTGTTATGTTGTAGGTAGATTCTTTCCACAAAATATTCCACCTAGCTATCTTAATTTTTGTAGGAAATAAAAAAAGAAAATGAAAAAAAAACTCATTTTAGCCATTCCTTGTATTATCTCCCTTTAAGACTTCTTTGAGTGAAAATTTCAACAAACTTTTGTTTGTCGTTGGTAGTCTAGAAAACATTTAATATGTTTAAAGTTTTCTTTTAATAATATTGTAGAAGACTTAGTATAATAGAATGTTTTATAAGGGTTGAAATTTCTTGACAGTTTATGGTACCCCTAAAGGGGCCTCTGTTATACCAGTTTCCGCATCTTTTCGCAAAGTATAACAAGTTGCAAAATAAAGTTCACATAATTGTCTTTTGATTTCTGCAATAAAAAATCGGTCTACAGAGGTATCCACTGAAATTATTTTTTTTCGGACCTGGCTGATGGACTAATATGTTCATGATGATTGTCAGAATCCAAAAATGCACAAGTCTAATATGCATCAACTATGATGTCTCCTTAAATACTAATAATTTTATTGATGTCATGTATGTGTGTTATTAATTTCTTACTATTCACTTTACACATGTTATTACAATTTCTATTACCGGATATTTTATATGGATATTTTGATATAAATATATTTACATGATGCAATACCATCATGACAATATTAATCTTATGGAATTGCTAGGAGTCAAAGTCATAATGCAAGCATAATCTTTTGTGATGCTTCCAAGTAAAATCCTGCAGAAGGTCTCTACCAAGTTGCAATAAGCCGGTGGTGTAGTGGTTAACGCGTCGGGCTACCGAGGTTCGTGGTTCGATCCTCGTCAGGGGTGAAAATTTCATGAACCAATTTTCCGACTCTCTCTTGACACCATTTGCGAGAATGGGCTCGAGAATCGATGTTAGTCCTTCAGAAGGGACGAAAAAAGGTTGTCCCGTGTATGTGGAGAGCAATACCCGATGCACGTTAAAGACCCCTTTGTGGAGTTCGATAAGAGTAGGCTCAATGGGACCGCTACAAAGGCCACACTCGCAAACCTCTAGCTGGAGAGGGATTGATATAAGCATCAAGCTTGTTTCCCAATCCAGGATAAATAAATATGTTTAAATTGAATTTAGTTACAATAATTGCCTCATACATGGGTAAGAGAGAAAGTTGCAAGTCCGAACAATACCTTTGTGATACCGTATAGCGGCTAATATAGCGAGTCGCAAATTTCGCGATTTATACCAAAAAATCTTAGCGGTCTTAATATTTCGTGGTTTTAGAATTTAGAGTGTGTAACATATACAGTATATATAGTATATATAGTATACAAAATTAAGCGATCTTTAATTTTAGCGATTTTTCGGACATTGCAAATAAAGCGAAAATTAGAACCTCGCTATACGGTAGTAGGTTTCACATGCATCACTGACAGGAAGGTGGTTTATGCCATAAAATTCAATATCTGCTACATGGCGTATGAGGGCGAGTCATATCATCGATAATGCGATATATTCGCCGTGCACATTATATTAAGAATGAAAATTGGCTGGTTGACTTTCAGTTCATTTATGGTTGTATTTGGTGTTTTTGAATATTTTAAAAATGATAAAGCTTCATTTATGTCAGGTTGTGCATGATTGTATCGTTGTTTTAGCTGTTGACAAGAAAATACATGATTTTGTGGCCTTTTAAGGAAAATGAAGTGCAATTTTCTTCAAATCCGGTTAGCAAAATTGTTTCCCTAATTTTAGTACCACTGGCGTGAAAAAGTATTATAATTCCAACATGTCTTTAATAGACGTAAAGAAAAGTGGAATACGTGTACGCGACAGAACCAACATAAAGAAAAATTTACGAATTCACAGCAGTAGTATATCGGCCAAATCGAGATGAATGTTTACCCCGAGGAACAACAGTTTTTCGGTGGTCTGGCCTAGCTTCACATCTGAACTTTCAAATTTACCTTGTGTTACAGTAAAAAGGTTCCAATTAGGGTATAGCATGCGCCATTTTGATTGTACCCATTGACAGGCACAAATTATGTTTAAAGCATTGCATTCATATTGCAATAATTTTTACAATGCGATGGAATTGAATTTTATAAAGTATTATGCAATCAGTTTGATATAAATAAAATATGCTGTATAATATTTCTCGATACGTTTCGATGAAGTACCGATATGAGGCTCTTTTAAACACTCTGTATACGTGGCTTTTTTTCGTGAATTGTTTGCAATTGTTCGACACTGTGGTAATATCATGTTTGCTTTAATGACTATATATCATTCATTGATATGTATTCTGACCAAACCAATCGACGGTTATTCGGAAAGTCACATCGATGGGCAAATAATCGAGCCTGTACTACCAATGCATATTTCAGCTAAAACCTCAGTACAGAATACAGAAATGATGCACACAACATTCTTTTAAATGTTATTTATTAGATGACAAATATGTTTCATTTTAATGGTTAGGCAAAATTTTAATACACACTGATATATCAATTAAAAAAAGCAACATTTTCACAATGCTTTTTAGTAAAATTGGATCCATCTATATGCTTTTACTATATTTAATATCACAATGTTTTGTTTTCTGATACGAAATACAATGCAGAAAACATCATTGTATCGATCTTAGAAGTTTAAGTTTCCACAAGGCTTATTTCAAATTATTTTTTACATTTAACATTTAAGGTTACACATTGCTCAGCTATACCTGGTGATTTTAATCAAAACTTTTTTGTCTTAAAGATTATTTTGTTTTATTGCATCCTCTCACCACAAAGAGCTTCTCTTTGGTTTTCACTCAGATTCTTGCTAAGCATTCCGACCTTCTTAACTTATAAGCTTTAGCCTAATTTGAAATTGCCTGTGTATTACTACTCAAATCTAAGCTTAAGAAGTGTTCTAATTTGATCAAACTGATATAAAAGCATATTTTTCCTGTGTGGGTGGCATTCTATAGAAAACTAAACAGATAGATAATTGCTATATTTAATTAAACTGAGCTTTAATATTTTTCTATTACGTAGCATCTTACTTTGAATAAGTTATTAAGTATATACGTATAACATAAAAGCGATTCTATACTATTTATCTTTTGACTGAAACAAGAGGCTCCCAGGAGCCTGAATCGCTCACCTGGTCTTAATGTCAACCCTTTGAAGACTTTTGTATAGCTAAATGAGCTGAATGTTTAAGCAATAAAAAGCTTTTCTCTATCAGCAATAGTTTTCATTCCAAAGCAAAAAACACTATTTTTCACCTTTAAAGGGCAATTACCCCTTAAAGGGGTCATTTGACAACTTCGACCTTAAAAAGATTTTTGTAGAGCTAATTAGTTTTCTTTCTT
Organism: Arcuatula senhousia; assembly: GCA_963971305.1. Lineage (NCBI taxonomy): Eukaryota > Metazoa > Mollusca > Bivalvia > Mytilida > Mytilidae > Arcuatula > Arcuatula senhousia. The sequence goes on along the minus strand of OZ020308.1, from coordinate 20,590,946 downwards.
TAGGACAAAAACACTATTTTTTGCCTTTATGGGGCCGTAACCACTATAAGGGGTCATCTGACAACTTCGACAATATGGAGACTTTTGTAGAGCTAAACGAGCTGAACATTTAAGCAAGCAACAGCTTTTCTCTATCTGCAATAGTTTTCATTCTATAGGCCAAAAACTCTATTTTTTGCCTTTAAGGGGCCATAACCCCTATAAGGGGTCATCTGACAACTTTGGCCCTATGGACACTTTTGTAGAGCTAAATGAGCTGAACATTTAGGCAAGCAACAGCTTTTCTCTATCTGCAATAGTTTCCTTTCTGTAGGCCAAAAACACTATTTTTTGCCTTTAAAGGGCCGTAACCCCTAGAAGGGGTCATCTGACAACTTCGACCCTAAGGAGGCTTGTGTAGAGCTAAACAATCTGATCATTTAAGCAAGCAACAGCTTTTCTCTATCTTTAATAGTTTTCATTCTATAGGCCAAAAACTCTATTTTTTACCTTTAAGGGGCCATAACTCCTATAAGGGGTCAATTGACAACTTTGACCTTATGGAGACTTTTGTAGAGCTAAATGAGCTGAACATTTAAGCAAGCAACAGCTTCTCTCTATCTGCAATAGTTTTCATTCCATAGGCCAAAAACATGAAAAAATGCTATTTTTCACCTTTAAGGGGCCGTAACTCCCATAAGTGGTCATCTGACAACTTCGACTCAATAGAGACTTTTGTAGAGCTTTTGATGCTGAAGCAGTAACGTGGCATCAGATTTCATCTATCTCTTATACTTTTTGATTTACAAGCCAAAAACAGTAGTCTGACCCCCTGGTCTATTTTTAGCAACGGCGGCCATGTTTTTTGACGAATCAAAAATCCCCACATCAGTTCTGTGGGGGGATACCCTAAAGTACCACCAGACCAAATTTGGTTTGAATCTGTGCAGCCGTTTCAGAGGAGAAGAAGTTTGAAGAAAAGTTAACTACGACGACGACGACGGACGACGACGACGACGGACGACGACGACGGACGCCAAGTGATGGCAATAGCTCACATGGCCTTTGGCCAGGTGAGCTAAAAAAGAATAACATCCCGGTTCACTTTGATAGTTTTTGTACTGGGATTAGGATCTTTTTTTTATGTCGATTGAGGACAAGGAATTGAACTGCACTGTATTTCCATTAAATGTCTCGCCAAAAGGCTTCGTGCTTCCACAGACATAGGTCGATCTAAGTCATAATTTGGTTTCACCTTTTGCATTTTTTGTTTTTGTCATATGCTCTTCATATTCATATAGTGTTTGGCATTTTCAATCATTGGGAAAAGCAACTCTGATGAGTCTTGAATAGAAGAAACGCAAGGAAGGCGAAAAAATGACTGGAACTTTGTTGTAATTTATATTTTTCATCATGACGAAAATTGGCCTTACTGGTCTTAAAACCATTGATCGGCAAATCAAGCCGGTACAGTGTGAAAACGACTATATATCTATGAACAAGGGACAGCCAAAACTATGCAACTCAGAGGGGTGTTGCTAAAAGGCGGAACGGTAAACGGAACAGAAAAACGGAAATGGAAAAACGGAATAAAAAATTAGTTAAAATATTGATTTTTTTGTTTTACCTCGCAATGTTGTTATTTTCTTATGCCGATAAAGATTTTTCACTACTTTCCACATTTACTGTTTTACGTTTTCGTATGAAATTTTTACTATGATGTAAATGGACTATTTTAAAGCATATACTTGTATAATCTATATAAAGAAAAAAAAAGACGAAACATCCTTCGTGGCTATCAAACCTTACACATTCACTGCATGTTTGAAGTTTTGATGTGAAAAGTTAATGTAAATTAACCATTTTAAAGCATATACATGTATAAACTATATAAAGAAAAGGATGAAAAGTCCTATCAAAACATTTGGTAATATTATATCTTGTGACTGCTTGACTTCTTCTGACGCACTTGCTTGCAATTGCTCTGGTGCTGGGGTAAAGTACAAACATTTTTCAAAGAAAGAGTTCAGATTGATGGGATGAGCCTTCCATTTTGTCCCAAGATGCCTGTACCAATTAAGTCAGTACCATTGCATTCTGTAAAAGTTGTTATAGTTGTAATATGTATTTTGTGGTGATTCTTTGTCTTACGAAATTATAAATGAGTCTTTTTTGACTCACGACATTGGTACACATTAACATCTTTCAATTTATCTGGCATGTGTTCGGCTTTTTTTACTTTTCTTCTCAGACATTTGAGATTGATCATCTCAATTCGCAGTTATTACCTTTATTTACATTGAAATGTTGGTCTATGGTGCAAAATGAAATAATAAAATGTACCGTAAAAAGTTATTCTAGATTATTAACCAAAAAATGACGAATAATAAAGGGGATGTAATCTGAGTCAATGCATGGTGGCATCTTCATACGTTTGTACTTCATATTGGTAAATAATGTTCCTACATGTAAAACCTCTGGTTACTTTTTGGAATTATGAACAAAATTAAAAAATAAGAATTATTCAGAAGATTCTAATTTAAATCCATAAAAAAAGAAACCGAAATTTCAGACAAAGTACCAATGATATTCTCATGTCATCATAGACCATCATAAACTTACGGGATTTCCATCCTTCAGTGGCAGGTTTTATAGAACCTTTGCATTTTCGTCTTATAATGGATTAGATATGCGCTCAATTTACCGACGCAAGGAAATTGGTGTGTTGCAACAGGCTAGTGCCCTTCCGTTCAATCTTGTTGACGTTAGTTGCGTTGCTGATTGTAGCTTACTTTGATTTATCTGAGACAATAATCGATATGATTTTTCTCAGGATTTATGTACATGTGTATGTTTTTTTTTTGTTGTCTGTTTTTTTTGTATCAACTGATTTTGTCTTTGCATTGTTAGACTTCCGATTGCGAATTCGAATGTCCATATTGGTACCTATATGCTTCCCTCTCAAATTTGCAGTGAGTGATTATGGCCATTGTAGCTGTCCACAATTTGGCCTACTCTTTTTGGGACAATCGTGCCGTTTCTTCTGACCATCCTTGCAAATAGTGTCAATAGAGAGTCGAAAAATTGGTCTTTTGACGAGAAGCAAACCACGGACCTTTTTGTTAGCGGTACGACGCGTTAACCACTAAAACCCCAGCCCCCGATACATGCTTATGTTGGAAACATCAGCGCAATAACAATTAGAAAATGAAGTGATGTGGAATAGGTACATTCAAAACAAACCTATATGAATCAGCGACATTAAAAAAAAAACAGCACAAAGCCTAGCTTTAAGTTTTTGTTCAACAAAAAATAAAGCAGTAAAAAAAGAAAAGTACGTGGTATTGAATAGCTAATAATAAATAACACATTTTTTTTCCGTTTTCCGTTCCGCCTTTTAGCAACACCCAACTCAGAGTGACTGAGATACGTCAAGGTAGGACAATTTTGGGTGGTAATACTTTACAATTGCATAGGAAAATATTTGAAAATAAATAGAACTACATGTATAAGTATCAAAGAAAAACACAATTTTATTTACTCTTTACTTTGTACAATTATGAAGGTAGAGTCTGTTCAACTCTCGCAGACAAATAAGGTCACGACAAAAACAAACCACAGCTGTTTGGGCCACTGTTTTAAATTTCAAAATCCTGAACACATTTTAACCTGCCCTAAAATTAAGAGGAAAAACGCTGGCTTCTGAAAATTTTCAAAACGGACACATTTTTTTGCTTTGTGTTAACTTCTTGCTTTATATTAATAGTCAAGTGCCTTGCAAGAACAACTTTTCATAATGTTTGTCTTGTTATCCTCAGACTTAAGTATACACTAGTCATAAAGCATTCTTTCTCTTTTTTCATTTAGGTAAAACGGAGTTTTTCCGTCTTGTTTCTTTGCCAAAAAGGGACATATAAGAAGAAACAATGTTTTCAGCACAAGAGAAATGGAAGATAATTGATGAGAACAATTAGAATATTGTTCATTGAAAATCAAGAACCGGTCCGACTTAATCTAATAAACTTTCAATTCCTTTTCAATGAGTAAACAAACAATATGCCATGAATTGATCAACTCATCCTTTCTATCTCTTTATCGTCTATTGAAGTTTAATTTTTGGTTTTACTGATCTATGCTCTTCATATTCATATATAGTATTTTGCATTTTCAATATTTTTGGTATAGCGCCTCTGATGAGTCTTGAATAGACGAAACGCGCGTCAGGCGTGGCAAAATTTATTGTCTGAAACTTTGTTGTCATTTATATTTCTATATAAAAAAAATCTTTAATATGACTGCCGAGAAAATGATGTTATAGGCAAACGTAATCATAAAACTTTTTTGTATTAAAGATCTACTTAGAAAATGTTTTTGATCATAGCTCATAAAAAAAATGTTGTCTGCTTACAAGATTATAAAACAAAATCACATCTTAATGTTAATGAATTTCTTTTTTAAATAAATACATAGAATGGCTATTATGTGCATTCAAAAGTCTTTTGTTGCAGTTTATAAAGTTTGATAAAACAGTACACCAAAGAGGTTTTTAGAATTGCATGGCTGCGAAACTCGATTTCCGCAACCAAAACTCCGGATCCGGAATTTTATGATTTACGTTTAATGTGATAAATTTGAGATTCTAAGAATGTCACTCTATGTATGGTTGTTGGATGATTTTAAACAAAGCAAGACAGTTTGTTTTGTTCAATTAATAACGTTAAGTTACATTTTCCTTAAATCTAGATTTGTCCTGGTTAATATAATCGCCTACGATTTCTTGCTTAAAAGACAGGCTTAGATAAATTTCAGGTATATTAAAGATCAAGTTTTACATGTACAATGTAGTGACATTCTCTGATTCTTGCAAAAAAGTTCTTTCACTTCGTATTAAGGGAGTACGAGCCTCAGAAATTGAACATTTTCAGGATTATCTCGGCTTTTATCCATTCAAATGCATTAAAAATTTTCCAACATGTTTTCCTAATATTTGTTCAGTACTAATTAGAGAAGGTCCTAATAAACATCTATTAAAAATTTCAACCAATTCTAATTATAATTGCTATGTTAGAACAGAAGAATAAAAGTAAATGTAATTCCTATAAAAAATCTAGAGAAGTTTATATCTCAAAAACGGCTGCATGTTTTTGAAAACTTTTTTCATAAAGTCTAGCTTTTTTGAGCTTATATCTAAATTTTCTATTTTAAATAACTTCTAATTACAAACAATTTCAGGCTCGTACTCCTTTAATAAAATTCCGGGTAACAATATTTGGTTGCAGTAGTCGAGTTTCCCAGCCGCGCGCTGGAAAACGAATTTGATTTCTAATATTATTTTGTCATTGATATTTTCGATTTTTAAATTCAAAATTGTTTAAAACACCAGGTTTCTTTCCTTGTACTGCACATGGTCGATAACTTCGGTGCTGGATCTGGCTTCCCTGTTCGAACCTTTTGGCTTGGAGTACTTTTCATGTAAAACTTTGGGTTTTTGACCTTCCAATGTTTTGTTTCAAATGCTGCTGATGAGACGTTACTCCTTGAAATATCGATATACAGCATTACCAAATTCACCGTTTTTATACCCTTTTAGGTATTTGCTTTACAGATTTAAGCCAACCGATCCATTGTTTTAACTTATTTGCATCTTATCCAATTTGTGGGAGATATATCTTTAATCATTATTTTCTTGAGAGTCCAAGCACATGATGATGTTTCTCCTGAGTGGTTCTCTTCACTTCTGAATTTTTCAGTAGACATTTTGTGCCTTGACAAATACCGGGCTTTTACCACATAGATAAGTACGTACGAGGCTTTTGATAAAGATTTTCTATTGTCGCTCTTTAACCAATCTGATCATGACCTTATTCCTATACTAAATTGACCGCTGACAACACGAAGGTGGTGACAAGCAGACACTGTTTACACTTGCGGAGCGAGTTTATGTTGGTTATAGTAGTTTAGTTGTTATGTGTGTGTATGTGTGTTTGGGGGGGGGGGGGTATTTGTTTATGTAATCCCTTTTTCGGAAAGTGAATTTAGTACATATTTATTTCGTTTGCCAATAATAGGACTCTAAGGTAATTTTTCATGTTTAAGCCCTCATCACACCAATAATCATTTACTTTTGATAAGATATATGATAAAAGTTTTATGCCAAGCATTTTTGTATCCGAATCATTCTAAATCAATATTATAAGTCCTTCAAATCTGGTTCAAATGAATACCGTAACATGCTGAATACGCGTACGGGATCAATTCAAAACATGATCCAGATTTGTCATTTATTATTTAGTACATAAAATATGATTAACTTAAATAGATCTTGATATCACAAGTAAGAATCAAAGAAAATATTGTTTTCATTAGTTATAATTGAGTTCCTAATTTGATCAATTAACGCAGGAAATCCTTTAATACGTACCCCAAAAATTACATGGCATACTCAATAATATTCTTAAAATATGATTAAGTACTTATAAACGAGCTTCTCTGAATCTAAATTAAGTAGATACATTTGTCGGACAAAACAAAAGGAAATCAAAATAACATTAACGTAAAAGTGTTAATTGCACCCATTAAATAAACATAATGTGCATTTAAAATTTATAAGTACAAAGAAATGGTCATTAGCATACAAAATACAAATACTAATCAGAAAAATACCAAAAAAATATTCTAAGAGTTTGATACTCGCTTTTTTACATGAGTATTTCTGCTGGAGAACGAATGATTATGTTTCATTCTCCAAAGCTGAACAGGTACTCATCGAGGTATTTTGGCGTACTGGTGCTTGATCTATCTATAGAATGTTATAATAATAGAAGCTAATCTTTTTGCTCAGTTAAACTCGCACCTTCATTGAAAATGAAAACTACTCATAGGTAGATAATTTTTACCTGAAGGAAAAAAAGTCCTATCTCTGAGAGATATTGCTGATATCTGTTACAGTCATTTTCTGACGACGATAATAGACACCATGTGATGGCAATAGCTCACATTAACCTGCGGTCTAGGTGAGCTAATAAAAAAGACTTTTGCAGATATAGTCATAGTTCAGTGCATTCTCTTCGGTTGCTTTCTTTACTTTTCGAAGGATCTTATAATATCCTTCTTCATTATCTTTTTCGCCGTTGCTAGTATCTAAAATTTCTAAATGTTTGTTTGTAAACTTATGTTCTGAGCTCAACGAAAATTGTGTATCTGCCATGGTCAGGCAATGATTTTACAAATGACTATCAATTTAACTTTAGTTATGAGTATGTTTTCAATGATTAAAACAAGTTTCAAAGTAATTTATGTGCATAGGACTACCAATACCCGTAGGACAATTTCTTTTTTAATCAGTTCAGGCATTTTCTTTAAATTTGTTAAAAAATTCCAGGCATTTTGTAAAATGCCTGAATATTTTCAGGCATTTTATATAATGCTGATAGGACTTAGTCATTTTATAAAATGCCTAAAATATCAGGCATTTTACAAAATGCCTGATTCAAGAAAATGACTGTAACATATCTATATTTAGCAATTAAATAATATTCTTTATGAATTTAATGTTTTAAACAACTCTTTGACATTTATTTTCTTTCGTATAAATACCAATTTTGAGCTGTTTTTTTAATGTGAAATTTTCCACAGGTTAGTCTTTTAAACTAGGAAAAATTTCCTTCATACAACAAGATAATCTCCTCTCAATAGGTGAGAGTTTACACTAATCATAGAGATCAACTTCCACTGTAACACATTCAATAGGAGGATTAAGTATGGGTACTCCAAAGTATCTTGATGAGTCCCTGTTCAGCATGGGGTAATTAAACATTTAATTAGCTATAAATTATACAATGGAAAGCATCTTATTTGGTACCCAACACCTAGACAAAAATAAAATTTTGCATTTAAATTTTCTGTAAAATCAACAAAAGCAACAGAAAGGTGCTAAGTCAAAAGAGTTATGTCTGTCATTTTCATATGCTTAATTTATGTATGTGTTCTTTTTTAATTGTATCGTCTTATACACTGACAATGAATTTGTAGACTATTTCTTATTCTTTAAGATATTAATATTCCCCTGCAAAATTACAAATACTAAAACGCGGGTATGAACGCTTAAATGGGATATGCTAACTTTTATTAGTTTACTACATGTAAATAATATTCCTGATAGCTACTAGTATATCCTACACTAGAAAAGTATAAATCCTGTTTTAGATTGATGGTTGTCTGACACCTAACGGTGATCACCTTGCATATTAACGCCAATACCTAAGTGTCTTTGCAAGGCATAAGACATATGCATTTACCTCTTTGATGCTAAATCAATTTTTTACACACTTAGAGGAGTTACAGAGAGTTGGGTAAAATCCATTGATGTGGTGTCAAATAAAAAGAAAAAATGCCACCCAATTTTTCGAGATAGGTATGTGAATGTATATATAAGGGAACAAAACCGTTACTTTATATATAGCGCACGATCCTAGCACAACAATAGTGTTTTAAAAGGGGTTTCTTTAAGGAATTCCTATTCAGCAAAATGGAAATGGTATATGTGAGGGATGCATTTATAAGAAAAATTAGAAAAATTTCTAAAAAAAATCAGATACATATGAGTAAAATTGTGTGATATTACTGAATATGATGTCTTTGTTTTTAGTGTGGATTAATTAAGTTCTGTAAACGAAGTAGATTTTGCGTTGTACTTATTGCTTTATTTTAGGTCAATGAATTTCCACGAAAAATATTTGACGTGAGTATGCAAATGCTATATGTAAATCAAAGCATAATAATTGAATCAATACCCGAAAAATAGACATGTAGGTTGAATGTGCAAAAATAATACAGCAGTTATGACTCAAATGGTTTGAAGTAGTGAATGTAACTTCAATACTTTGAATCGTAATATTGTTTTTAATGACCGCAAAAACTTTAGATTTATGATAAAGTTGCAAGAAGAAATGTGTCTAAGAAAATAAGTAGACTTCAAATCTGTTTGTGGTATCAATAGAACTTGAGTGGTCACGTTTTTTTCAGAAGCCATGTAAATACAATTAGTGAACCAACTTTAATGTTTCAGATCAAAGAAAACTTAATAGCTATTTTGCGTTTGATAGTGTGATTGTTTTCACCTATACATGTGTTTATACTTCCATATTATTATAAACTGCAGTATTTTCGTATATATATTTATGCAAATTCTTAACAATCACGACATCGGAATAGTGTTAGTGTATTCTTGTTGATTATGTTTTGGTCAATGCGCACAATAATGTTTCATGGTGTGATTTTCTAAAATATTTTCATGTTTCATTTTCGAATAAGAGAAAACTATCCACGTAATAAAAATCCATCCACTTTTCGAAAGGCAATAAATAGCTCTAGCATTTAAAACAAAATACACGAGCCTTTAACTTTCAATTCAAGAAAATAGTTCGGCTATCTCAGCAGTTAAGATATGAAAACATGAAACATTTCAAAAATGCTCGTTATTATAGAATATTGACCGATAACTGTGCGAGGAATGTAGTCCATAACTATAAATTCAAGTATTTTTTTCAGTATTAATGTATTGAGGGGTGGTAAAGTTGGGATCCCAACACGAAAACACGTGCTTCAAAAACGCAAAAAAAACAAAGCACGAGTTATAAAATCGCCAAACAAGAAACAAGAGAAAAATGAATTCAGATAATCGAAAACACGAAATTACGTGCCTCAAAAAGGAAAAAAAAAAAAAAAAACGAAGCACGGGTAATAAAAATCTCAAAACACCAAACACGGGACAAAAATACAGACAAAAAACGGAGCACGTACAACCTCCCCAACTCGAAAACACGAGAAATAAAATTCAAAATCACGAAAACACGTAAAATAAAAAAGTCGAAAACGTTGCACGAAAAAAACCCTTTACCACCATCGTAATTAGTTAATAAGAAAATGACTTTTTAAAAGATAAATAATTAGTGGCTTAAACAATTCAACCATAAGATCAAATGAGAAACATTCCTGTAATTGAGCTATGAAAATTACGTAAATAAAAGGTAATGAACTAACAATTATAATGCTTAAAAATATTTCACGCTTTAAAGTGAAAATGATATTTTACAAGCTATTGCATTTTAAGAAACAAAGGTGTACTAATTGAGTGTTGTAAGTGATATAATAGTTTACGAGCTTAAAATTATTCTCTTTGGTTAAACTTGTATTATACTAAATGCATGCAATGCATATGTATCATAAGATTTAAAATGAGAATTTTTATTCGTGAATCATTTTAAGGTTTGTATTAAAGTCGATTTTTATGTCCTTTTTACCCTTCTTCTTTATCTTGACAAGTTTGTAAATATATTTCATGGTGCTTAAATACAACCAAGAACAGGGGGTTGTTGGCTCTAGACTGTCAATATAACATTAAGACGTTCTGTGATTACAAATAAAGGTAATAACAAAACTGCCGAACTTGAGTGATCAATCTCATAGTTGAATGAAAAAAACGAACCAGTCATACCGGAGAATTGGTGGATCGCAATGGTCCTGACTTGGCACAGGCATTTCAAACGAAATGGTGGGTTAAACCAGGTTTTATGGCGCCAAACCTCCCTCTTCCATTGCAATATTAAGATCCGGTAATGACCATAAAACACAACATAGTTGTAAGACACAATAGGGATATTAAAAAAATATTGTAAGCATAATCCATTTTTTCTTCCACTCTAGAACTACTACTGACTGATGCTTTCCCAAACTGATAGGTAAAGGTAACAATTCAAGATATAGATCTTTTGATTATTTATTCTCATATAAAAATATCAGGCATTGTAGCGTTTTTAACTGTTTCTGAAGTGTTTGATTGTTCAATCGAAAATCAAAGAAACAAAGAGAGTTATCAATCTGCATGTTTGACCACTTTCGAGTAGTTAAAAGTAGAGGGTGGCCACTTATATTGAATTGGATATGCTTGTAGTTAAACAAAATCAAAGTTACCCTGTTTTATATAAATAAACATAAAACATATGATCCTGAACTTATTAGCAATATATCAGCTTGTAGCCAAAGTCTGGCCAATGATGAAGAATTGATGAAATTTATTGCATAATTAAAAGATATTTTAAATATGTATTATTTTAACTTAGAAAATTTAATAGTGTAACATTTTAGAAAATTAAAAAAAAACTGTGTTTTTTTTCTGAAAGAATACATGTAAAGTAGCATTTGTAGTACATAAAGAATGAAAAAGTTTATTGTTATATAAAAAAAGAACATCATGCGATTATCCAAAACGAAAACAATTTAAAGACTGGTTTGATAAATTACAGAAAACAGCAAATCTCTGAACAAAAACTACAAAAAGTGATAGAAATATTATTTTTTAATTACTTTTAAATGCAAATGAGAATGGTTATCAAAGGAAAGTTTCTACGTAATAGCTGAACTTAAAGTGGACATTTACACAACTGCAGGCTTTATTCGAATATAAACATGTAAAAGGGGTTGACTGTAGTGCAGTTTTATTTAAAAGTTACATCTATAATTCATTCCAGAAACAAAGCGAGTTATCAACAAGCACGTCTGACCACAAACAGAAGCATGAGTGAGGCATGTTTATTTAATTACAGACAGGTGCGCCAGGATTGTCAGATATGTTTCAGAGGATAGCTTTATTATGTAATTAAGCCACAGACAAACAGGTAGGGTTTTGAATTCATTTACATAATGGTAAAGTTGCATATTTTGTTCAGAATTAATTTTCTTGTACTTTCCTTCCTCTTAAAACTTTTTTAAACCCATTTAATACAGTAATTGATTTTTGAAAAAAACAAAACAAAACAGATATGCTTTGTATTTCACGTTTACAAACCTGAAAGAATCTTAAATTATTATTATTTGATGCAAATAACTATAAAATATAGACAAATTGAAATAATCTTCTCAAAATTTATTCGTTTACTTATTTTTGTATAATTAATTAGTCACCAATTTGTATCTATAAATCTTGGATATACCGAATTAACACTCAGATTCTGTAGTGAAGTGATTGTATTACTGATATTCTTGATATTCGACATAATGTATGGTGCTTTCCTTTTTTAATCAATGACAATTAAAACAAATAAGAGAGAATCAAATAATATCAACTGACTTATTGAGCTTTAATTATTATGTTATATTATTATGTTAAGTTATTATGTTACTGGTTTTGTCTCTGCCCTTTCAGACTTTTGACATTCGGATACCTCATTGGTACCTCTGCTTCTTATAAGATGACTTAATATATGGGCTGTGTCGCGTCTCATTATCTTCTATAATTGATTTGATTCAGAAAATACTTTTGTATGTAAATTGAAAAAAAAAATGTTTAACATGTTTAAAGTAACAAACAAAATCTAGCTTCAAAACAAAGTAAGATAAAAAAGAATGTTGTATTTTTTTTTCATTCATGCAAAACATTTTAACATTGTATTCATGCTTATGCAAATAAATATGCAAACGAAATTTGTGCCCTCTCGATTTATTTTTCTTTTCCCAAAGGGTATCAATTATTAATAGAGTAATACGTTTTTATGAATTAACAAAACAAAGAGGAAACACCGGGTTGGATATCAATATTTAATTCTTTTCCCCTATAATGAAATTCTTTTTTTATGAAATAGTAGTTGATTTACTTTTTTTTCTTTTATTATTTCGAAATGGTATTTGTTACATTTATCTACATGTTTTAATAAGGAACAGCTGGATATTACGGATAGATTATTACATGGCATTTTAAATATCTAACCCTTAATCAGTCCTAGGGCTCAATATCAGCCCGAGAGCTGCATGGCTCAAGGGATGATATATACACAAGAGCTAAAAAGGGGTAGATATAAACAATGCCATATAATGTTATTTTTATCATATATTTTAAATTTACTTTATAGGTTAAGTAAACCAGTTACATCATAAATATTGGAATAAACAACACATTTAGAAGATTTATTTTAACACTGTTTTTATTATAGTATGACCAAAAATGTTTCTTTAAGAATGTGAATTTTATTGTTATAATTTGATGCTTTATAGGTATTTTTGTTTGTTTGCACTAGTATCAAATTTAGTAGGTTAAACAATTTCGTCTGCTTTGTCTGTAGCAAACATGAAATCGGGCATGAAATAAATGTACCGTAAATTGCCGAACTGTTACGGAAAGGGGTGAAAAAAATTTCGTAAGTGGACGGTATAAAACCTTTATTTGACAACGAGTAATAAGAATTCTAAAAATGTTTCAAAAAACATTTTATTTTAATGCAAAAAGTCTTCTTATTTAGGCTAAGTATATGATAAATTTTTGTAAATTACTTTTCACTGTCTGTGATTTTTCTATAGAAAAAAAAACCAACTGATAATTTATGCTATAGCAATCAACAATAATTACATAATGTGACAATATACAGAGTACATAAATAATAGTAGATAAGAAGACAGCAGAGAACAATGAAATCATGGTACAATTTGACATCTTATTTTCCAAGTAATGCAATAGTTTAATTACAAGTGGTTTGGATTGTGCATTTAACAGACGAACTATCTTTTTGCGATTCGGCCATGAACAATAGTATTTAGGTAAAAATTGAATTTTAATAAATCCATAAGACGGACAAGTGAGTAAAAAGTGGTATTCATCCTCAATAACATGCATATTACAACACATACATAATCTATTTTCTCTAGTGACATTTATATATCGACCAGTTTCTATATTAAGTTTAAAAGTTCCTTGACAGCAAATTCGAATCCTTATGAAAGTCTTAATATTTCTCAGTACAAAAATCTAATTTGAAACGTTTGTAAATTTGAAGTTTACTACATTCATCTATATCTGAATACCAGCTTTGCAAAAATTGGAATTGGTCTCTAACATGATCAATCAATAAGTTATCAAAATCGAAATTGTCACTCAAGGAGCAAAGATGTGCCAAAATTCAAATATCGTGAACCGAAAAAGACAAAGACAAAACTGGTAGACATTTAATCATCACAACAAAACAAACTACAAAACAAACAAAACCACACATAACAACATATGGTGTTGATGATACAGATTATGCATCAGAAATATTTTTAATTCCAATTTCTGAAATTGGAAAAAGCCTCTGTTCCTTAAAATTGAAAATTGAAATTATTTCCTGAAACTGATAGGCATTGAAGTTCAAATCAGCAACGAAGAAAGGTTTTTGTTAAAATTCAGCTGAGAAAATTTAATCTTGCAAGTTTGTGTGATTTTGTGAATTCCAGATTGCATTTACTCGATTTTAATTTGCAAACAAAACATCAATTTTTTGTGTAAAACATTTTTGTTGCTACTTTGCATCAAAATCTTTATGAAAAAATATTGCAAAAATAATTTGTTTAAAAATATTAGGAATCTGACAGGAAAACAAATTAATTTGTACTTTGTACTGCAGTTTCTTTTTTCAATATCGTTTATAAAAAGAAATCATCGACGCTTTAAAAATTTGTTTCCGTAAAAGACGAATTTTACTATTACTCCTATATACTGTTGAATTTTATAACAATATTTTTTATGAAAAGTACTCATTTCAGCCAAAGAGATTCTAAGTTTAAATAATACGAACAAATCATACCAAAATCATTGAATACAAATAAATTCTAACCGAATTACAGATACTGAAGGACTTCCATCAACAAATCTAACCTTGAATACAAGTTAAGTGAATTTCTATATAGCCTCTTACCTACAGAGTTTATCATATGATTCTATTAAAATCAGCAGACCATGTTTCTGACTCACTACTAGTATTATTGTAGCAGTCAGAACAATTTCTGACCATGTAGGAGAATAATATGATATAGGCATCACAGCATAATTATATATTGACAAATGTTTTTGCATTTCGAATACATGTATTTCATTTATATACTTTTTGAATGTTTTTATTTCCTCTTTTTCAGACTTTTTAATGTTATCGAATAAACTACACTTTTGCAAGGAGTATGCATTTCGGATATTTCACATGTTTCAGGAATAAAATTACTTGGTGTAACAGGAGAAAGGTGCTTGTCATCATTTTATGCTCTATCCTTCTACTTTGTGGTTCTTTTGGGAATTTAATGCACATACATCTAAGATGTTGCACAACAGTAAATGATAGTTATGTAAATCAGATTGATGAGATGAAATTAATAACAGACAGATATTCAAAATGTTTTCACAAACGACAAAGTAATATAAGTTGTTCCAGGTTAGTTATGGGTGATCGAGATGAAATAAGCAGCGTCGAGGGATATTTAAAACAAACCAAGGAAGAAGATAACCGTCTGCTTTACAATTTTGTAGAAAATTGCTCAGCTTTGAAAATAGTTCATCGTTATGTAACAGACGACAGGATGATTTTACCAGATGAAAGAAACTATCCGTTAGCTTTTGCTATTAAAATGCATAAAACACCGGAACAAGCAGAGCAGTTGTTACGGACTATTTACCGCCCGCACAATGTTTATTGTATCTATGTCGACAAAAAGTCAGACATCAAGATTTATGACGTCATAAACAAGTTAGGAAAGTGTTTTCCGAACGTATTTGTGATAGAGGATCGTATCAATATGGTATATTCGAGCATTAATTTAATTGAAGCAGAACTTCAGTGTATGAAAGCAATGATGAGAACACAAACGAAATGGAAGTATTATATAAATTTGACTGGACAGGAATTTCCATTGAAAACAAATTATGAAATAGTGAAAATTTTACAAAAATTAAATGGGGCCAATGACATTGAATCTTATAACTTTCCATTTAACAAGCAACAGCGTTACACAATTATGTATGAAATTGTTGGAAATGGCATTCGTAGAACTGGTGACTTGAAATCGTCTTTTATCATACGTTTCCAAATGAGCAAAGGTTCCGCATATGGGGCTTTTACCAGAGATTTCGTCAATTTTATTTTGACTGACAGTGTAGCAACAAAGTTTTTGAAATGGCTTAACGGTACATATGCACCAGAGGAAAGTGCATGGGCTACCTTAAACGCATTGCCGTGGGCACCTGGTGGTTATCCAAAACAAATTTCACAAGAAACCAACTCGTTCCTTTCAAGAGCTGTAAACTGGGCTTGGGAAAAGACTAAATGCCATGGGAGTTATGTACGAGGGGTTTGTGTCTATGAGAGCGGAGACTTGCCTTTTCTTGTACACAGAAATGAACTCTTTGCGAACAAATTTGACATAAAGAAGGATCATGTGGTATTAGATTGTATGGAGGATATCCTTTATCACAGAAGCAAGGCAAACAACATAGAAAATCTTAACTGGCATTTTTATAACACTTTACCACATGTACAATATTATTCCAAATTTCATTCCAATCCATCTGATCTTTATTTTGAAAGAAAGAAGGAAATCTGGTTAAATGAACATAATGTTACAAGTGATCTAAAACCCATTCCAAAATAAAATAATATAAACAGGATGGTATATCTTTATTATATTGAATAATCATCAGGGAAAACAATGAAAAGTAAGGGCACACATTTGAAAAGTTATAAGATGTAAAAAAAAAAATAAGTTAACAAATATATAGTACCCAATACCACCGATGAACATAATCATATTATATACAGTCAAACTTGTTAATAGTGACCCTTTAAGGGACTTTATTAAAAAGGTCACTATAGACAGAGGGTCTTTATCTAGGGGTTGTTGAGATAATGTATAATAAAACAATGCAATGCCAACCTTTCTTTAGTAGTTACAAACATCATATCTAAATTTTGTAACAATTGGTTCACAACATCTAAAGTTATTGCACAGAAACCAAAGTGCCTACCGAAAATGACAACGACAACGACATCACCATTACATTATAGAATCGCAAAAATCTGCAGTCGATTAAAAATCAATGATTTTAAAAAGTGCATAGTCTTTTTATAATAAAAAGTAAAACCTTTACTATTTATGAAAAATAAAGGTTACAAGAAAACTATCGAACTGGGGTGATCAATCTATTATATCCAAGAATAAAAGACAAAACAAAGCAAATACATAAAAAAGAGAAATTGAAGAACCGACCGTTTATATATGAAAAATAAGTTAGATTTACACCTTTTGACATCGATTGCGTGTCATGGCCAAATCTGCACACGCAGAACTTAAGATAGACTTATGTTTTTGTTAAAGATATACGAGGCAACCTTTCTGCAATTTGTAAGGTTTTTGATGTAAACTTCCTGGCATATACACCACTTTGAAGTAAATTATATGCAATAAATCTATTACATAATATAACGTTCACCGACAAACCAATTTCGTAAAAGATTTCAAAGAAAAAAAAATAACACGTTCATGACATTGGTGGTTTTTGGTAACCGCGAGTTTTTCAATTTCAATAGCTGAAGTAATTTTGAAACCGTGATACACGTATATCACATGTACAGAACGAAAAAGGTGATCCTCCATATGATAAGATTTATCCTGCATGACTCGATTTTTACAGATTATAAGGGACATATAAAGCAACATGGGATACTAACCCATGAAGATTTTGGTACCCCATTTCAACATTTTTAATGGAAATATTGTTTAGTCTCGATCACCCAGACGCTTATCAATAGATGATAAGAGTCTGGGACAGTCCCATTACCTATTTTGTTATGTGTACGTTCGGAGTACTTTCAGGCTTTATCATAATGTTCGACGAAAATCACTCAACCGTATGTGCAGAATTCTGTGTATATGGTTCAGTGATTTTATGCAAGTGCAATAGCGAGATAACTTCTCCAATTGATATGATTTGTTCTCTTAAAACATAATATTTCTTATTTTACAATAAGACATCCTATTTTACATTTTTGAACACAAGTTGACTTTGTTAACAATAAAAAAATTCGTTTTATCGTTAAATTGTACTCACGGGCGTCCACCTGGTTTTGTAAATTGTTTATGTTTATTGGAGTTAAAAATTGGGACGTTCTTGATTACAGAACCATGCAAGTTTGACCAATCCGATTCTCGATTTTGCAGAACCAGTTGTCTAAAACCAAGGAAGACCAATGAAACGTTAAGTTTTTAAAGTTGGTTCATTTCAGATTGAAATGAATCTTGTATGCTAAACACGTCATATACACACGTGGTAAAAGTTAAAAGGTATAACGATCGCCACCTAGTGGTTACGAGAAATCAACAGGTGTTTTCCCAGCCTCACTACCTTGGTAGTATGAGTTTGGGTTCGAGACTAAATATTGTTGTAAACTGGTTACCGACGAATATTTTCTGTCAAATTTTATACGTTATTATATTAATTGATTAGCTAGTTACTATAATCACTTTAGAATATAAACGAGATATTTCATTAATGCAGGATCAACACAATGCATAACCAGATTATAACCAAAAAAATATAGAATTTATCAGGCCAAGTTCGGCAATTTTGTTATTACCTTAATTTATGAAGTCATTTATTGTTTAAATGTTTCCTGGTTTAAAATCATTAGGTTTGATTTTTGACATCAGTCGATGAATGAGTCTCAGCTAGCAGACAGTAACAGTTGGTGTTCTATAAAGAGTTATTCTACAGTTGGTGTGCTTTTGTTGCCTTTTGTCTGAGGTTCTGTTTTGTTTAATTGAACGTTTATTGGTTTAATTTTCAATGTGTTGCTTTGGGCTTTGTTGATTATTGATATTGGAAAGTTGGGCCCCAAAAACTAGTTTAACCCCGCCACAATGTTTTATGTGCCTGTCTTGAGCCAAAAATCTTTGACACACTTTTTGTTTGTTTTTGTGGTTTTAATGTTTTGTGTTCCTTGTTGAAGAAGAGTGTCTTTCTTTGGCTTTTTTAGGACTGGATTGAAATATGTGCATTTTATTCGACTTTGGGTCATTCACAAAACAGCGAGCAGTGCATACTGGCCTTGTTGAAGGCTAATGGCTATTTTCCATTGTTTGGTTTGTAAATCGCGGCTTGTTTAATATACACTTATTCCATAGCTCATGATCTTCTATAATAGTTATTATGAGATTGCAATCTAGACACTTAACTGAAGCGTAAACATTGCTTCCTTAAAAACATTAATGAATGTCTATATTGAAAATCATGGATGAGAGTTCTCACTGAGATCTGTAATTCCTTAAGGACAAAATGTCCCTTAACATGAATTTCGACAGAAACATTTAGCATGTTTTTATTTAAATCAGAGAGGAGTCATTATCAAATATATGTAAGCAATCATTTAAACTAGACAGACACTCAAATTCCTATAGAGTTTATCATGATGTGTCATTCATTACAGAATTACCATTCGGACTACTTAGCTATTAGATCGACCAATCAAATTAGGAACAAGAAGCTTCTAGAATCCTAAAACGTTCACCTGATCCTCAAGCCATAAAAGACTATAATGTGCTTCTGAGAACTTTATTCACTTATCAACTTGTATGACTTCTGTAAGGCTTAATGAGCTGATGGTTTAGGAAATTAAGATGGTTTTTGTTCTATAGGAGAACAACATGCAAAAACGATATTATTTCCTTTAATGTGCTATAACCCCTATCGTAAGTTATCTTATAGTTTTGTTTAATGTGACAAAAATCATAAACTGGTATTTGTGTTTTAAATTTTAATTTGTATTATTTTTTTTTGCATTCCATTGTGTAATTCTTGTGGTTGTGTTTTTCAAAGTCTTTAGAATTTTGTACGTTGCCTTTAAGCCTAAGTGTTGATAACTGTTTTTTAAAGACAACATAGAATAAAATGTGTGTTCAATTCTTTTGACGGTGTTTTATCAAAACAACATGCCTAACGTTAGCTATATATAAAATCAACAAACGAAATGTGAGCAACGAGATGTAATGGCAGCTGTTAAACTCCTGGGGACACAATATAAGATCTCAAATTGACAACCTATGCCTACATGTAAATACACTTTTCGTATTGAAATAGAAGTTTATGGCAAGCTGTTCGTTGTTTTTGAAATTAAAACCCAAGCACCATACATATCAAAAGGACACTGTAAACACGTTTCATAGCCCTTCAACAATTAAACAGCATGAAAAAAATCTTTTTCTGTAAAATATTGACCAAAATGTTCATGGAAGGTTAATTGGTTCCTAGATATACCGAAATGAGCTTGTTATAAAAAATTAAGACTTTCAGTGATAAGTGTGTTTTGATACTTGAACATGCAACATTAAACAGGGATATGGAATTATAAAATTAAAAACTAATTTTTAAGTCCCTTTAATAACACACAATTCACTTGCATTGCTTACGATTAATTTAGTGTAAACAATTCAAATCCAGCAAGGAACGACTGCTGTTATTATTAGCGGGGTATCAATGTTCGCGGTTTTCGTGGGTGGCCTTGACCCACGAATTTTGATACCTCATAAAAAAGGAAAGTTATCATCGATCTGTATGCTGCAGCCTTCCGAACAACGAATTAAAGAATCCATGAACTGATCTTTTTTCATCAAACCACGAAAATTGGTACCATGAAAATTAATGAATTCACAGTATTCAAACTCTTTATGACAAACCCACATTTGTACTCACCAGAATTTTGTCAGCGAGCGCCTTATGTCTTTTCTACCTACGAATGGTTTTGTTTCAAATTCTGCTGACAAGAGGTAACTCTTTCAAATAAGCTTATCCAGCATAACTAAAATTAGTTCTTGCTTATACTACAATGAAAGAACTCTTTTATCCCATAGTTATAAGGTCAAAACGGAACTTTAGAAAATAACAATCAAACAAAAATTACACCAAAATTTCAGGATAAAAATTCTAAACTGCCTCTGACGCGCATTTCTTCAATGCTCAAACCAAAATTTGAAATGCCATATAAATGTGAGGAATGTCCTACACATATTGATTCTCAATATATGCTTGGTAATTATTGTCCTTACTCTACTTCTTGTAGTAACATGACTTGACTTTCCGAAAATATATTGCATGCCACACTGATACAAAACAGGGACGGTTGTTTTATGTTGTCTTCAGACTGATCACTGAAGTCTTACATTTATATGTTCTATGGTCATTACCAGATCCTAAGATCGCAATGGAAGAGGGAGGTTTGGCGCCATAAAACCTGGTTTAACCCACCATTTCGTTTGAAATGCCTGTACCAAGTCAGGACCATTGCGATCCACCCATTCTCCGGTATGACTGATTCGTTTTTGTCATTTTCTCTGGACTATGAGATTGATCATTCAAGTTCGGTGGTTTTGTTATTACCTTTATTATATCTATTTGAAGGTTAAAAAAAGAGAAATTTATCAAACAGTAAGTTTGACCCCCTACATCTATTGAAATTATGATATATTTATGAAACCTTGAAGGCGCTATGTTCAATATCTAATTAAAGAAGCTTGTGCTTGGTGCTCTGTTCCATTAACTTTAATATTGTAACCCTACCATGCACATATATCAGTCAAAAGCACAAAAGTTCGCTTGAAGAGCCAGCATTTTGAATAATAACTCCAGGGATGGAATAGTATGTCGTTATTTGACATTATGTATTGAATTATGAATCCTTTTAATTCATTGCAATTTGAAAATACATGTATTAAAAAAAATCCTTTTCTGAAAATTCAACTAACTGATTTTAGCATTCGTAGAATAAATAAAATATTAGACGAAAACAGGTATGTGATTTTGATTTTGAATAATGATACACAGTTGTTAACTGATTTAACAAAGACAAGAGGACAACAAATTGTTTGAAAACGTGAAGGTTGACAAGAGACCAATGGGGGACTTTGTTTTTTTTAGAATGTTTTTATCTGATTTTTGATTGGAAAGGCTAACAAAATATTCATTTAATGAAGGGTTTCTGCTATGTTATCATAAAAAAATTTTCATGACACATTTAAAAATATATTTATTACTTTTCTTCACTCTGTGCGAAAAAAACCTGACCGGAAGAAAAGGAATAATGAATAAAATCCAATAATACAAAAAAAAAAAAACCAACAAACAAACAGTAAGGCCTCTTCCTTCAATTAAAATGATCGACTCTTAAGACATGTAAAAAACAAGTTTTAAAAGCAATTAAGAAATGTATCAGAAGATTGTTACCTAGTATGTGGATGTAGAAATTATAGACAGATATGGGATTTCGATCTCTCAGATTAGTGCAGATGTTGGTTTGTCATAGGGTACGTGTTGTTTTGTCTTCCTTTACCGGATTTGACACGCTGAATGGACTATTGGCAACGCGACGGGTGTGCTATAGCAAGCAGGAACTGCTTACTCTTCCGGAGCACCTGAGTTCACTCTTGTTTCGACTGGAGTTCGCGTTGTTGATTGATATTCAGTTATCTTGTGTTTCCATGTTTTACATGTTGTCTGTTTTTGTCCCTTCCTGTTGGTGTTTACTGGTTTTGTCTCTGCCCTTTCGGACTTTTGATATTCGGATACCCCATTGGTACCTCTGATTCTTATACTGGACACATAATTCGAAGGCTGAATTTGTTGAGGCTATCTGTGGTGCAGATGAATTGAAATTGTACTTCTAATAATTGATTAGAAAAACAAATACAAAGTATTCAAGAAGCACACCAGACCACAAACAGAAGCATCAGCGAGGCATGCTTACTTAATTACAGACAGGTGCGCCAGGATTGTAAGATATGTTTTAGAAAAAGTTATACAATTTAATTAAGACACACATATGAAACAGATAGGGAATGCTTTAAGCATGAAGTACAGAATTTTGTTCGAAAAAAAAAATCATGTAGAGTAACTTTCCTGTAATAATTTAAATATTAAAACAATTTAGTTGATTTGTTGATTTCAGAACAAACTAGTATTACAAATGGATAGAACTTTGAAATTTGTCATTTGAATTAAATCAAACTATTTTCTTTTAAATTTTATTTGTTATCGTCTTCTCCGTTTTCATATGTATGCTCTTTATTGTTCTTAGATATGGTATACTTGTACAAATAAATACTATCTTAATTTATGCAAATTCTAAAAAACCTAAGGTTTAACTCCCTCCATCTTAGTTTGTCCTGAGATACATCCTGAGATACATTCGATAATTACTGATTATTTGGATTTTATTTGGTTTTATGCATTTTCAACACTTTTTTTTTAAATTGTGGATTTCCTATGTTTGGGTTCTAGATCTACTAATGAGGAATGAAATTAAAAAATTGACATACAGCTCATAAGAATTATAGCAGTTGGATATGGTCTCATGTTCATTTACTCCATATCCTATTCATAACATATCAAACGTTTTGGGTTTGTACTTAGGACAGACCCAGGAAGCATGACATTCCTTGATTTATAATCTTTATTGTAAACTAATGAGCATATTATGAAAATATGTTTATGGGCAATCAAAATCATCCTAACATATTTTCGTTGTTGTCTAGATTGGAAAACTACATGTATTTATATGTTACATGATGTTATCCTTTCTAAATTAAATATGTAAGGACTTAGTAAAACCATCTTAATCATGTGGCACGTGACACAGAGATTAATTTGGTTTTATTTTTGGGAAGAGCCCTATCTAGTAATATAGGTATCTAATTCTCGTGCTTTTTATCGTTTAGACAGGGTATATTTCTATCAGAGGATCTATTATAGAATATTCATCGTGTATAATTATTGTTTCAATGTATTAAATGTTACAGGTTGACTAAACTAAGAGGTACATCGTTTTACCCCTATAATAAATACGATATAAATGTGCACTGCATTTCATATTTCGATGCACCATGGTCAGTTGATGAACACTTAAGCATTGTTGACCTTTTACCTTTAATTTAATCAATACGTCGTATATATTCCATTGGGCGGAGCCAAATTACGGATTTTTCTTAGCAAATGTTTAAGTGGACAGAGCACACGAACAAAATTGATATATTTCAAGTTGGTGGAAAACAGATTGTTCTTTATTTTAGTGCTTAGATTTAGCTCTGCCTATTAATGCTTTAGCGCTTTGATTATGATTTAAAGAGGTCTACGCACATCAAAAACAATTGAAAACAAATTTGCACTAAATCGATCTTTGACACCGTGATGGGCGTGCTATAGCTTTAACATAAGTCAGGAAATAATATGGAGGATATAAACATGAGACCACAACACATATGTTAACTCCATCTGCAATTAATTTTAATGAGCAGTATGGCCATTTCGGAAAATTATTCCTCATCAGCAGCAATAGAAACCAAAGAAAGGAAATCCACAATTCAAAAGATGTTCAAAATGCAAAAAGCCAAACAAAATCCAAGGGTAAACCTACGATGGAGGGAGTTTAACCTTAGGGTTAAGAATTTACATAAATTTATAAAATGGTTAAAACAAAGTGTACACATGTGAAGTAATCTCATGTACAAGTACACCATATCTAGAAAATAAAGAGCATACATCTTAAACACAGGGAATTGTTCTACCAACTCCACATGGCAAAAAATACAAACTCCAACAATAGATAATTTATGAAAGAATATGGGGTAAATAAACATGAGATCACAACACATATGTTAACTCCGTCTGCTATTTATTTTAATGAGCTGTATGGCCATTTCGGAAAATTATACCTCATCAGCAGCACTAAAACACAAACAAAGGAAATCCACAATTCAAAAGATGTTCAAAATACATTAAGCCAAACGAAATCCAAATATATAAAACAAAAGGCAAGAGTTAAGACTTAGGGATTAGAATTTACATAAATTTATATAGTGGTTAAAAACAAAGTGTACACATGAAAAGTAATCTCATGTACAAGTACACAATATCTAAAAAATAAAAAGCATGCATCTTAAACACGGGGAATTGTTCTTCCAACTCAACACGGCATAAAAGACAAACTCACTCCCGCAATAAGATATGGAGTCAATGAACATGAGACCACAACATAATGTTAACTCCAACTGCAACTAATTTTAATGAGCTGTATGGCCATTTCTGAAAATTATTCCTCAACAGCAGCACTAGAACCCAAACAAAGAAAATCCACAATTCTAAAGATGTTCAAAATGCATAAAGCCAAACAAAATCCAGATATATATAGCTAAAGGCAAAACTACGAAGGAGATAGTTTAGACTTAGGGTTTAGAATTTACATAAATTTATATAGTGGTTAAAACAAAATGTACACATGAGAAGTAATCTCACGTACAAGTACACCATATCTAAAATATAAAGAGCATACATCTTAAACACAGGGAATTGTTCTACCAACTCCACACGGCATAAAAGACAAACTCCCGCAATAAATTATTTATGATAGGATATGGAGTAAATGAACATGAGACCACAACACATATGTTAACTCCAACTGCATTTTTTTTTAATTTATTTTAATAAGCTGTATGGCCATTTCGGAAAATTATTCTTCATCAACAGCAGTAGAACCCAAACAAAGGAAATCCACAATTCAAAAGATGTTCAAAATGCATAAAGCCAAACGAAATCCAAATATATATAGCTATTGTCAAAACTACGATGGAGGGAGTTTAACCTTAGGGTTTAAAATTAACATAAATTTATATAGTTGTTGTGCTGGTTTGTGTGATGGTGGTTTTGGTTGTCACTTTTGTTTTGTTCTTTTTGGTACAGTGTATTTTTTTCTGGCCACTTTGAATCTAAAAATTACAAGTCAAGGTTACAAGTTTATTCTATAGAAACTGGAGCGCAAGTGATTATAAAATTCTTGTAAAACACATATATCAAACTAATAACATATAATTCTTTCAACATTAAACAATACCTTCGTTATATATAATTAAAACAATATAAGATTTTCTAAATACCTCAATGTGTTGTCATGGCAACCTATTGTTAAAACATTAATTAATTCTTTTTACTCTATCAAGATTAAATTCATCATTTCGATCTGAAAGCCTTATTTATTTGCATTACTGTTTTGTCCTATTTTAACATACCTCATATGGCAATATTTATGCGCTGAATCACAAGATGTCATCTTCTCATGAATAATCATTTTAGGCAAATATATCTAAGTGTTCTTAAACTTATTAAAGATCTTTTTAAAAGTTTAAACCCCTGTTTTTGACTATAAACCTAATCAACAAAACTTTTCTTTTCAATCAACAGTTTTTGTTATCGCCCTTTTTTAAATATTACAATACAAATCAAATACTGAACAACCCTGAATTTCCGTACTTAGATATACAAGCCTCTGTAACCAAATTTTATGTAATTAATTCACAACATAATATATATACAATACTATAACCAAACCTAACTTAGCATTTTATGCCCATTGCTTATTTGATTAATTAAAAATCTCTTATCAAGCATTTCTATTAAAAACTAAACTCTACTTTTGTTTATCAAAATAGTGCTTTGTATTTACTAAGAACTTCTGCACTTTAAAATTTCTTTCTTCACAACTTGCATCTTAAATTTGAACTTAAGAATTCTATTTAAACATTTTGCTATAAAACTAAGTATATAAGTTCTTACCTAAAAATTACAAGTCAAGGTTACAAGTTTATTCTATAGAAACTGGAGCGCAAGTGATTATAGTAAAACTTTGATTAACCACGAAAACTTTTAATTCCATCACGTGCGAACCCTCCAGCCATGTAACCTGACCAATCAGAAAATTGAAACCCTAATTACGAACCAACCCCCTTTTTCTTATTGGTTAAACATTTATTAATCTTTAATTATCAAAACTCAATTATCTAAATTGTCACTATTTTCTCAACAAAGAGGAACATGAATTTTTAATGTACTAATCCGGAACGGATTAGCCCTTAACAAAAGACCGTCTGTTTGACACGCTAAACCTCTTGTTTGTTCTTTACTTAAGAGACACTTTATCATTTTTACGTAATAAAACATAATTCTTTATTTACAAGTATTTACAGAAATAGTTCTCTTACTTTTTATCGTCTATTTTTGACAATATACATACTTCTTGACAATTTATTTTACTGTTCTAAATCTTTGTATAAAATAAATTTCAATCTGTCCTATAAGCATTATATAGTGTTATATTAACTTCAGCATACTTTTCAGCATCACATATGCCCCTCCCTTTCAAGACTTTTGTCCCCAAAAGTCAATATTTAACGAATTTTAAGAGAACAAAATACTTCATACATGTTGCTCATGACAACTCAATAAAATATAATAACATATAGAGAAAAAAAAAAAAACCTTTATACATATACCATAAAATATGGAAAAATTCAAAAACACAATCAATGTCCAAAGTCAGATACAACCACATTATGTTAAAAATTTTGCTTCATTGGCGGCCATAATTTTGATCATTTGTTTAAGCCATGCTTTGGCAAGGTTTTCTGAAGGATGAACTCCATCTACTAATTTAGAGTAATAATATCTAATTCTATTGGAAGAAATTATTCTATGAACATGCGTATGTAAATATGGAGTGACTACTTGACTCTCTAAGTTAAGTTTGATAATATAATGATTTATTTTGGCAATTGTTTCATTTAATTTTAATTGCATGATGTCATATTCTAATTTGTGTTTTAAAACTGAAGTTTTGCCAATGCTAAAACGATGTTCATTCCAATTTACAATGCTCATGGTTGTTACAGGGACAAAAACTATGGTACAGTTTATCTCAGATAATTTTGCTTTGATTTTGTCAAGTTTATCTTTAACCGAAATTAGTTTTTCATCAGGATTGGTAAAATAGCTTTCTTCATAATTTGAATAATGTTTTTCTATTGATCTATCAGAAATATCTGGAATACCAGCCATTATGTATACAATCTTTTTTTCTGGGATATTCTTTAAATCTGTAAATGCCAAATTTCCTAATTTCATCAGTTTTGCCCCTGGAACAACTTTAATCTTTTTACAGTTGATTTTATTCTTGAAACACCGCCCTCGGCTTGATGAATAGAAATATGTGTGGTTGTACATCTGACAAATATAAAAACGAAGAATAATATATTTAGACAAATTCTTCATGCACAATGTATATACAATAATTAATAGAGAGAAAAAAAATACTATCATATAATTATACATTACATAGTAAATATTTTCATGCAAAGACACAAACAAATTTGAAATAAATGATGCAAACAAGAAAAATAGTTTAATTATGGAGAAAATTTTGAAACGCAGGCTGCAGATTGCCTCACCACATTAACAAAAAGATCTACTAGGGAGAAAACTTCAAAATGTCATTTGCATCATCTATTGAAATTATCATGATTATATGGTAAACAAATATTTTTACAATCATATACATATATATATAACTATTTTGAATGACTTTCACATTTCACATTTTCCATCATAGAATTTCACATCACATTTCCTCTGAATATCCTTTTCCAGAAATGAAGTTTATAAATTTGTTGACAGTTCCATTCGAATCCATCCTTGTTTGAATTTAACAACGGTATTCAGTCACCACTTAACTTATTAAATTGTTAATTGTCTTCACACAATATTAAACACTCGATTTATCTAGTTGAATACAATGCTATATGTTTTTAAAGTATAAGGTAGAACTTCATAATATTGACCCCAGGAAAGAAAGAAAAATGCTTTAACATTATTGGTTTAAAAGTGTATACATGTTTTGATGGGACACCATTAGGTACATGCAATAAGGTGGTTCTTTTAGAACCTTGCGCAATTTATAGCCTTGTAACATGGAAACATTAAATTGAGTTTTAACATTAATAACTTTATTCGAAACTTTATTTTTGATTTCAAAAGATTCCCATTCTACATGAATTTGAGGTCTAAATGTTCCTTTTATTGAGACATATTCAATTGATTGCGGCATCTTAAATTCCCAGTAGGAAGGACATAGTGGCAGTTTTGACAAAGGAATTGTAAAACAAGAAGAACCATTTGTTATTTCTAAAACTAAATAAGTATAATTTGATTGCTTTCTGAGTTTTGGAATTAGTAACATGGTTATGATGATGCATAGAATTGCAATAATTGCCATCAAGAAATGATTTAAGTCTAGTTCTTTAAACAGATAAGATACTACTGGCATTTCTGTAGTAGTAGTTTTTGCATCATAAAAGAATGTTGGTACAGTCATGGCTTTACTTGATGTTGTTCGCTCTAGAATTAACAAGGTGGTGGTCAGTGATCTAATTTTGAAAAATGACCAAAGGCAATAAATCATAGTTAAGGAAGCTAAGCATGTTCCAACAAGTCCTAAAATACCATTTAAATCTGGCCAAATACTTTTAATATTAATAAGTCCTTCCAATAAAGGTTCAGCTAGATTTTGAAAAATCACTTTATCTTGCTTAGCAGTTTTAATCATCCTTGATAGATTTAAACTTATTTTATGATCACTGGCTAAAAATGATGAAAAAGAATGATTATAGATTTTAAATTCTGGAAGATTATTGATCTTAATTTCATTCGAAAATGTAGAATAAGCATTTATGTACTCTATTTTAGCTTCATCGAAAAAATGTTGCATCATTATAAGATTTACAGGATATAATGTGGTAATATTATCTGAATTTTTGCAATTTGAAAGCGATGGCGATAATGCTATTTCATTAGTAGTTAGGGAACAAGCACACGGAATCGTGATAATGCAAAAATGACAACCTTTTTGAATTGTTTGTTTACCAGCACAATTTAGAACTATTTTGTCAGTTTGATAAATTAATACTGATGAAGCTGACAGAGAAAAAACTTTCGGTTGAATGGCATGTTGAACAAATCTAAAATCACATAAGCGCTTAACATCTTTTCTAGCATGTGAATATATTGACATAAGGCAAGAATTATCTGAAGATTTTATGGGAAGCAAAAATGGGCAATGAAGACCATTATTATCTTTACATTGTGCAAGATCTATTTTTGAAAGCTCTACAAAACTCTTGGAATTTTCTGAAATTGCAATGTAATCAGGTACATTTAACAACTGAGTTGCATGAGATGAAGAATTTATTGGAACAGGAAGGGAGATAACTTTAAAGAGTTTTAATGGGGAATATTGTGAAAATGCTAAAGGTAGCTTTATCATAACAAAAATATCAGATTTATGTTTTCTGAATTGGAAATCATTTGAGGAATAATAATAAGATGGATCAGTTTTGGTGATGTAAAAGCCTGGATATCTTTTATGAATTAATTTGTGAATATGTTGAATGGAACTCTTTAAAACTTCTGGTTTTATAAGCTCAGGTGATAATTTGCCTTCTACTAAACTATACAATCCACTTTTTAAATTATTCAACTTATTATTTATGTCATATGTTCTTTCCATAGTTTTAAGCAAGGTTGTAGATATATTCAATAACAAAGTTTCAACAAATTCAATATCATTTTCCAAGGTAGCGTGAAGCATATTGAGTTCATTATGATTATCATTTAACTGCTTGACAATGTTAGTTATTCTTTGGTTTACTGATTTCATAAATGAAGACTGATGATCCTCATGCTGTGCTATTGCTGCTGTCAATTTAATCGTTCTAGATGTCAGGTCATTGATGTGTCTTGCCAAAATTTCAACATCATCAATGGTGGCCGTTCCAAACAGTGTTTTGGACAATTGGCCAACAAAGGATAAAATTGCTCTCTTTGACCTAGTCTTTTTGTGGGTGACTGGAAGAGAGTCTGATGGAAATATTTCTTTAATTTGGTCAACTGTCGAATTAAGTCTCATTTCCAGATGTAGCTGGATGTCATTTATTTCATTAACAAAGTTATTATATCTTTTGCAGTTTTGAATGTCAACACATTTGTTTATTTTTACTAAACTTTTCTTGGTTGGCAGTTTTATCTGAAAGGTATGGTACCACACATCTTTTCCAAAATGAATGAGGCCTTTAGGTTCAAATACAAGTCCATAATTTACCATGATGGTGGGCTGGGTAGCTGTGCATGTCGACAATTGCAACAGTAGAAGCATCTTGATAAAGAAAATCCATAATATTTTCGCTTGTGGATGCCTTAAAGAGGACGCCTGATTCCGAGTCTACAATGAGATATTTTGATTTTGTTTAGTATCAAGGTAAATGTGTCGCGAACACATTGAAGCACTAGATCAAGCAACTAATCAAACTGATAGTAGTTTGAACTCTTATGATAAAACAAAATTTAAATAACAAATCGCAACTCAAGGTTAAATACATATCTACCAGTCACCTTTTGTTTTTGAGAAATTTTATTTTTTTGTTCAAGATTTTAGAAAGACTTTTAGATGGTATAAATAAAAAAAAATTTATTCAAAATGACTGCAGTCTAAAAGTGTACTGGCGACATCTATTTCCTATTAAGAAGCTATTATGGTACTTAGATGCAAACAGCCCTTAATAATGTTTGGACTTATAAGACAACTTATTTTCATGAATTTCATTCTTATATCACAAATGAAAGTATTATCATTTATAAGATTTATAATTCTAAATGTTTATATCTGAAATATAAAAAAAAATCACATTCTTATGTTTTAACGAAACTAGTTCTTTTCTTTTTCCTAGTTTTACCATCTTTTCGATGGGTAGTATAAAATTCAGTCAATAAACCTTCCCCAATGTCTTCCTCAGGGACCCAAGTGGTTTGTCTATAACCCGTCCATTTTACCCTGTAATAATTTTTGCCGTCTCGTCTACGTTTAGCCAGCAATTTTTCTGCCTCAAATTGATCATCAGTCTCATTTTCAGTTTTAGCTATTTCTGGTTCTTGTCTATGGTCTAAAACCTCAATATTTTCATTGTCTTGTTCAACATCTATTTATTCTAACTGATCAACATTTTCCCTATTTTGTTCTGGGATTGGAGGTCTAAAATCTCTAGGATCAATGTATGGTTTTAAGCGATTGGCGTGTATTCTCGATTTCACAATTTTGTGATCAAGACAACGTCTCAACTTAAATGTATTATTTTGACCAACATTTGTAATGTAAAATGGACCTTCCCATTTGGCATGTAACTTTGGCGAAAATCCTTTTGGGATTTTCATGCATTGAAGCATAACTTGTTGACCAACTGCAAATTTGGGTTCCTTTGATTTCTTGTCATATGATGTTTTTGTTTTGCTTTGAGCTTTTTCAACATTGTTTTTGGCTAAAGATTTGACCACTTTAAGATGTTCAATAAGTTGTTCTAAATGTTCTTTTGCCGAATGGCCTAAGTTTTCTTTTGGTTGGAGAGAAATATCGAAAGGAATATTCATCTCTTTGCCAAACAACATATGAAAAGGTGAAAACCCTGTTGATTCAGTATTTGGTGACATGCGAAGTGCCATCATAACACTGGGTAACAAATCTGGCCAATTCATCTGGTCTTTATCACAATATGTTCTTAACGTTTGAGAAATTGTACTATTCATTCTTTCACATGTTGTGTTGGATTGGGGATGATAGGAACTGGTATAATGACGTGTCACATGGAATAGTTCACACAATGCTTCTATTAATTTAGACAGAAAATTTTGACCACGGTCCGAAACAATGCATGATGGTGCCCCATATCTACAAAAAACTTCTTTATATAAAACACTGGCTACTTCTGTAGCTTCTTGTGATCTTAAAGGAAAAGCTTCAGCCCATCTTGAAAAGCTATCAACAACTAAAAGAATATGTTGGTACCCCTCTTTTGTTTTTGGTAAGCATGTGAGAATATCCATGTGCCACCTATCAAAAGTTTCAACTACTGGCAATGGCATTAATGGAGCTGGATGTTTATTTGCTGGTCTCTTAGCTCGTTGACATTTATCACAGGACATGACATAGTCATATACATATTGGTACATGCCATGAAAATAATATTTGAGCTGAAGAGCTGCATATGTGCGTTTAAAGCCTTTATGACCGCCCCCACTAAGACAGTCATGATAAGACAGTAAGGCATCTTCCCTTAATATTTTTGGTAGAACTAATTGTTCTATCATGGTTTCTTCCCTTGGGACCCCCTTTGTTCTGGGCCAATATTGGTGAATTAATTCCCCTTGTTTTCCAAATCTATAGTGGTCTTTCTCAAATAAGAGTGATCTTGCCTTTTTTGAGTCTTTAGGCAGTTCATTATTTTCTAAATAATTTATGATGTCTTTTAAATCTGAACATTCTCTTTGCAATTTTGCAACACTAGAAATATCATCAAGCTTTGAGTGTTGTTTTATCTCAACCGCAGCAACATTATGCTGAATTTCAGTGTATTCAAAACGTACTTCAGTTAAGAAACTTTCTTTGTCCCCATCTTGTTTCAATTCAATTAAATTGACCAAATTGTCTTTGTCATTTTTCTTATCAATTTGTTCTTCATTTGGCTGAGCATAAACTAATCGTGAAAGCGCATCAGCATTTTGGTTATTTTTACCCTCTTTATAACAAACATCAAATGAATAATTTTGTAGCTGTAAGGCCCATCTACCCAATTTGGCATTGGTATCTTTTACTTTATGAAGCCAAACTAAAGCTTTGTGGTCAGTGAAGACTTTAAATTTTTGATGAGAAAGATAACATGTATTTTGTTTTATTCCTTCTAATACTGCCAAACACTCTTTTTCACTGATTGTCCAATTTTTCTCTTCAGCTTTTAGTGCTCTACCCCCATAGGCAATTACCTTTTCCCTGTTTTGATCATCTTTTTGACCCAGGATCCACCCAATAGAATAACCAGAAGCATCTGTGCTTAGGATAAATTCTTTTGACATGTCAGCATATGCTAGAATTGGTGCAGAAGTTAATGCTGTTTTTAGCTTTTCAAATGCTGCTTGACAATCATTTGTCCAATTAAATTCTATGTTTTTCTGAAGCAGTGCATTAATTGGCACTGTGATTTTTGAGTAATTCTTTACAAATTTTCTGTAATAATTACATAATCCCAAAAATTGTCTTACTTCATGCTGATTTTTGGGTGCAGGATAGTTTTTGACAATTTCAATTTTGGATTCATCTACCTGCACACCATCTTTTGAAAGAACATGGCCTAAATAGTTAACTTTAGCTACACCAAATTTGCATTTGCTGGGTTTTAATGTCAAATTTGCTCTTTTTAGTCTTGAAAACACTTGTTCTAAATGAGATAAATGATCTTCAAATGATTTACTAAAGATGAGAATATCATCTACATAGACCAGTACATTTTTCCATTGGAGTCCTTGTAGGACCTTGTTGATCATAAGTTGAAAAGATGAAGTACTATTTGACAGACCAAAAGGCATTCTTTCCCATTCATACACCCCAGAATGAGTAACAAAAGCAGCCTTTTTCATTGATTCTTCTTTTAAAGGGATTTGCCAGAACCCATTTGCACAATCCAATGAACTAAAATACTTAGCTTTTGCTTCCCCAATTGCATCAAAAATATCATTTAGATGGGGCAATGGATAAGACATTGGCTTGGTAATTAAATTGAGCTTCCTGTAATCCACGCAAAATCTAAAAGTGGAATCAGATTTTTTTTTTACCAAGACTACAGGGCTATTCCAAGGAGAAGTGCTATTCCTTATTATATTGTTTTTCTTCATTTCATCTACTTGTCTCTCTATTTCTTTCTTTATGTGGGGAGCTGCCCTATAAGGAGGAATTCTGATAGGAGCGTTATCTCCTGTGTCAATTTCATGATAATAAACATCAGTTCTACCTAATTCTGAGAGATCTGCTGCAAATACATCTCTATGTTTATGTAAAAATTGTTCTAACTTTTTCTTTTCAATATTAGAAAGATCTGAATTTGATAAGTCAAATGAAAGTTTTGACCTTTTCTTTTTGTCAATTCTTTCTGTATTTGCTGCTCCTATAAGGGGACAATTTTCTTTGATTTCAATATCTGTCAAAGTTTGAATAGAATCTTCAAAAATAGTTTTTATTCCGGCAACTATTTTATGTCTAGGAATGACAACTGCCTTTTCAGTAGGGTTGATAATTTGCAAATTTGCATAACCATCATTTGAGTGAACTAAACATCTGGCCCCTAAAAGATGACTTTTTATGAGAAAATCATCTGGCTCTAGCATAACAGGCCTATTTTGAAAAGGTTTGGGAACTTTAACAGGAATTTCTGTGACATGCTGAGCAGGAATGCAAACTCTTTTTAGAGATTTGGCTTTTCCTACATTATTGTTCAAATTTATAAGTGCTACTTGATGTTTCTTACACAAATAGAGTGTGCGAGTAGGGTAGTCTATGTTTGCCTGAAATTCATCAAGGAATTCATCACCCAAAATTAAAGGATATTGCAGGTCTTTTATTACTAAAAATGTAAAATCAATGACCAGCCCACTAAAATTTAAGGGTAATTTAACCTTTCCTAGAATTTTATGACCTTCACCTCCTACTCCATAGATATTTTGATAATAAACTCTTTTAATTTTAATTTTGTTTCCTAGACTTTTAACTAATTCTTCAGAAACACATGAAACTGAAGCGCCAGTATCTACTAAAGCTGACGTCATTTGGTCAATTACTTTAATTGCAACTCTATTGCTTTTCATCAAGGTTATAAAATTTACATTTAAATTTAAATTCCTGCCACTATGCCCATTCCCAGACTGTTGTCTAAAAATGGGCGCGCAACCCTAGCGCCTTATTGGTTCCCCATCAGCGGTGTATACACTTCTACATTTAGAAGAGAAATGACCTAACCTTTTACAAGTGTGACATGTTTTGTCTTTTGCAAAGCATTCTTCCTTCTTTCTAGAACATTTCCTACTCCCACAGGCCCCACATTGTTGAGAATTTTTGTATCTGTTAAAATTTTGGCCCTCCCTATGTTCAAATTTATTATTTCCAGAATTTCTCGCCAATTTATCTCTTTTAGCATATTCAATATCAAGAGATTCTACCTTTTTAGTCAACCTATCAACTGAATTTTGTAATGTTCTAATTTCGTTATTAGCAACTGCATTTACATGTACATATTGTGGTGACTGAGTGAGAGTTGCTTCTACACATTTTTCGGCAATTACAGCTGCACTTTTGAGTTCCTGAATGGATTTGGGGTCTTTAGAAATTATTGTTTGTTTAAGGCTGTTGTGAAAGCCTTTCTTGGCTATTTTGATCACCAGATTGTCGGGTATGTTTTGCTCTCTTGCTTTTAGAATCACCCTATCCAAAAATTCCAAAGCACTTTCGGAGCCTAATTGTGCTACTAGTAGGTCATCATCAGTGTTGTCTTGAAATCTAGCTTCTAGAAGTCGAAGCACTGCATCTAGATTTGACTGTGTCTCATTCGGGAGACCTTCATAGAATATTTTTGCTGCCTCTTGCAAATAGAATGGTAAGGCATTGCATGCTTGAGTGTCACTCACTCCTTGAATGTTTTTCCATCTCATAAATTGTCGGACCCATTGTGATGGTTTTGAATCCCCTTTGTAGAACGAAAGTTGTATAAGTGAGTGTGGAATGATATGTCTTAAGTTTTGTACCTGTTCATTTCTTTGTGTTCCATCATTTTGGTTGTCGGCCATTTGGATTTCTTGTTGTGCTGGTACTGCAAGTTCGTCTGAAATTGTGTCGTCAGCCTCAATTTCAGCAGTTTCAGCTACAGTTTCGGCACTCACTGGCAATAGGTTTGCTGACTGGCTTCTAGTCTCCGGCATCTAGCCTCTTGTCTCCACCAAAATCTGCTGTGCTGGTTTGTGTGATGGTGGTTTTGGTTGTCACTTTTGTTTTGTTCTTTTTGGTACAGTGTATTTTTTTCTGGCCACTTTGAATCTAAAAATTACAAGTCAAGGTTACAAGTTTATTCTATAGAAACTGGAGCGCAAGTGATTATAAAATTCTTGTAAAACACATATATCAAACTAATAACATATAATTCTTTCAACATTAAACAATACCTTCGTTATATATAATTAAAACAATATAAGATTTTCTAAATACCTCAATGTGTTGTCATGGCAACCTATTGTTAAAACATTAATTAATTCTTTTTACTCTATCAAGATTAAATTCATCATTTCGATCTGAAAGCCTTATTTATTTGCATTACTGTTTTGTCCTATTTTAACATACCTCATATGGCAATATTTATGCGCTGAATCACAAGATGTCATCTTCTCATGAATAATCATTTTAGGCAAATATATCTAAGTGTTCTTAAACTTATTAAAGATCTTTTTAAAAGTTTAAACCCCTGTTTTTGACTATAAACCTAATCAACAAAACTTTTCTTTTCAATCAACAGTTTTTGTTATCGCCCTTTTTTAAATATTACAATACAAATCAAATACTGAACAACCCTGAATTTCCGTACTTAGATATACAAGCCTCTGTAACCAAATTTTATGTAATTAATTCACAACATAATATATATACAATACTATAACCAAACCTAACTTAGCATTTTATGCCCATTGCTTATTTGATTAATTAAAAATCTCTTATCAAGCATTTCTATTAAAAACTAAACTCTACTTTTGTTTATCAAAATAGTGCTTTGTATTTACTAAGAACTTCTGCACTTTAAAATTTCTTTCTTCACAACTTGCATCTTAAATTTGAACTTAAGAATTCTATTTAAACATTTTGCTATAAAACTAAGTATATAAGTTCTTACCTAAAAATTACAAGTCAAGGTTACAAGTTTATTCTATAGAAACTGGAGCGCAAGTGATTATAGTAAAACTTTGATTAACCACGAAAACTTTTAATTCCATCACGTGCGAACCCTCCAGCCATGTAACCTGACCAATCAGAAAATTGAAACCCTAATTACGAACCAACCCCCTTTTTCTTATTGGTTAAACATTTATTAATCTTTAATTATCAAAACTCAATTATCTAAATTGTCACTATTTTCTCAACAAAGAGGAACATGAATTTTTAATGTACTAATCCGGAACGGATTAGCCCTTAACAAAAGACCGTCTGTTTGACACGCTAAACCTCTTGTTTGTTCTTTACTTAAGAGACACTTTATCATTTTTACGTAATAAAACATAATTCTTTATTTACAAGTATTTACAGAAATAGTTCTCTTACTTTTTATCGTCTATTTTTGACAATATACATACTTCTTGACAATTTATTTTACTGTTCTAAATCTTTGTATAAAATAAATTTCAATCTGTCCTATAAGCATTATATAGTGTTATATTAACTTCAGCATACTTTTCAGCATCACATAGTGATTAAAACAAAGTGTACACATGAGAAGTAATCTCATGTACAAGTACACCATATTTGAAAAATAAAGAGAATACATCTTAAACACGGGAATTGTTCTACTAACTCCACACGGCATAAAAGACAAAACAGTTTTTATACCCTCGAAAGATGAAAATGTTCACTCTTGTTTCGACTTGAGTTCACGTTGCTAAATACAGTTTTGTTATGTGTGTGTGTTTTATTGTTGCTGTGTGGTTTGTTTCATTGTGATGATTTTTTTTGTCTACAGTTTTTGACTTTGTCTTTTCGGTATGATGATGTTTGATTACCCCTTTGGTACACCTTCTTAAAGATGAAAATAATGCAAAATTATCCACCATGTCTTTGATAGAATAAATTGTATATTGTACTATTTGCATACTTCTGATCACTACTTGACAAACCTTTCGTAATTAAATTAATGTATGCTAAATAACATGTAGCTACTTTGCATAATATACAATATATTTTTTTTTCTGTTGAAAAGCGCAAAAATGTTATTTTTATCTTTAGTCTTTATAGAGTGTATTCATAACAAGAAATAATATGGACATAAAAAATGTCACGTTTTAATGCAATACCGTAGAGGGTTCGTGTTTTTTTTAATCAATAACAAAAACAATCACAAAACAGAGATTAAGTCCTTGAAAGGGATATGAAATTTTATTATTATAAAGATATATATAAAATAAAGTGGTTACCGTGTTCAATAAATTTATAGATATTCATGAAGTGAATTGTAACGAGATACCCTGCACTAATCATGCTTTATCAGTAGATAAGGCTAAATTCCTGAAAGACCCCCCTCATTAATTATCATAAACTCTCATTTAGCACCCTCTACAGTCCCGTGGTATAAATCAGTTATCCCCCATCGGGCATCCGCCCTCAGGGGAATAACTAACACTTATTCAGCTCGCGTGAAAATTTACTTAACCCTCGTGACAATAAGTTCCATATAGATTAATACGCATTCTTCTACTGATTTCGTTCGTTATCAATATTTTGATGATCCTTGTGTCCATCTGTGTTATATATAGTATTTATAACTAATCCGGGGTGACGAATGTCAATTTTCTTGTCACCTGTGTCGAATAAGGCCAGGAGATTAAACTTGTGCGGGGAACAAATTACGCGCCAACTCTTTTAATCCTGGAGTTGTTCGGCATTTATTATTCGCTACCCCTCATTAGTTATTCTATATAATTTTTTATTCCTCAATTGTTATTCAATAATTAACAGATCTAGTGTCAGTTTTTTGACTAACTAATGTTACTAAAATATTATGCTGCCAAAATCAAAGGCAAACTTCAAAACTGGGTAGCATGTGGAATTGTAATTGAATTTGCAAAAATTAGTTTCGTTGTTCAATAAAATTTAAAGTAAAAATTAGTTATTCGTTAAGTAATAGAAATAAATAAACTAGCAATTTCATCATGGAATTTGTATTTTTTTATCAAAAGTTATAATGCGCTCTCTTTTTCCTCTGTTATCCGATAAACTTCCTATTTACCTTCAGATATCCCAGAAATCGGATCACAGGGTTTAATAAGAGAAGGGTCCTTGCAATCATTTCATGCCTTGGTATTTTTCTACTCTGTGGTTTATCTAATGCACACAAATATATGATGTTGTGCAACAGTAGACGATAGAAACGTAAGCTGACAGATATTCAAACTGTTTTAGCAGACGACAAAGTAATATAAGTAGTTCTGGGTTAGTTATGGGTGAAATAAACAGCGTCGCGGGATATTTAAAACATACGAGGGAAGAAAATAACTGTCATCTTTACATTGCTCCGTTTGAAAATAGTTCTTCGTTACGTAACACGAGGTTGTTTTACCAGATGAAAGAAACTTTCTTTTAGCTTTTGCAATGAAAATGCATAAAACACCGGAACAAGCAAGGCATTTGTTATGGACTATTTACCGCCCGAACGTGTTAACAAAAAGTCAAAATTCAAGATTTATGACGTCATGAAACATCTAGGAAGGTGTTTTCCGAACGTTTTCGAGATAAATGATCGTATAAACATGGTTTACTTGATTATGAAATTAATTGAAGCGGAACTTCAATGCATGACGAGAACACACAAGAAATGAAAGCATTATATAAATTTAACTAGACAGAAATTTCCATTAAAAAAGTATGAAATTATAGTGAAAATTTCACAAAAATAAAATGGTACAAATGATATTGATTCTTCTAACTTTTCCTTAAAGAAACAACAGAGTTATTCAATACGGTA
This sequence comes from Arcuatula senhousia, assembly GCA_963971305.1. Taxonomy (NCBI): domain Eukaryota; kingdom Metazoa; phylum Mollusca; class Bivalvia; order Mytilida; family Mytilidae; genus Arcuatula; species Arcuatula senhousia. The sequence continues at coordinate 20,550,674 of OZ020308.1, read as the reverse complement.
CGAAATACATGTAGTTGATAATAGCATTCGCAGAACTGGTGACTTGAAATAGTCTTTTTTAAATCGGTTCCAAAAGAGCAAAGGTGCCGCATACGGCGCTTTTTCCCGAGATTTCGTCAGTTCTATTTTGACTGACAATGTAGCAAAAAGTTTGTGAAATGGCTTAACGATCCATATTCACCGGGCAACTTTAAAATACATTGCTGTGGGCACCTGGTGGTTATCAAAATCAAATTTCACAAGAAACCAACTCGTTCCTTTCAAAAGCAGTGAACTGGGCATGGGAAAAGACTAAATGCCATGGGAGTTATGTACGAGGAGTTTGTGTCTATGAGAGCAGAGATTTAGCCTTTTCTCGTAAACAGAAATGAACTCTTCGCGAACAAGTTTTACATGAGAAGAGACCACGCAGTACTAGATTTTCTGAAGGAGATAATTCATAACAGATTTAGAAGCATGAAATCTTAACTGGCATTTTATAATACTCTTCCACATGTACAATATTATTCAAAATTTCATTCCAATCCCTGGTTAAATGAACAAAATGTCACAAATATTTTTAAAATAATTTTATATAAACAGTAATACATATAATTGATCAACAACAACAAAAACCAAACGCTGCATTATAATAAAAAAAAACAATTAAAGTTAATAATACCTTTCTCTTTTGGAAGAGTGTGCTCGTTCCAATTAAATAATTTTCATTTTTGTTGCCTGAAGTCCAATAACCAAAAGAGATTGAGTTAGTTGAAAACGTTGGCAAATGGAAAGAATTTACCAAGTTTGTCATAAAAAATCTGTCAAAGTAAATAATTACCAGATTTCATTTTTAAAAAAAGTAGGTAAGTGCAGACCTGACATCGAATCCCACGTTAAATGATCCCATTCTGATGCTGTATACCAAATATTAAGTGGATGTGACTAGTAGTTGCTGAGAAAAATGATACGCAAATTTCTTACCCGCCCGCCGCGTCATTCACAATTCTATAACCCATATTTTTTTCACTTCGTGAAATCCGGCAAAAAATTGTTAAATACAATGTTCAGATGAGGCAGGGGTTCGAACATTTTCGGCTTTTTCATTTCAAAATTATTGGGCTTTAACATAACTTTGAAGTAAACTTTAATGTATCATTTCTTTTACCGATCGCGAGAAGGTGATTAATTTAGATTTTCAACTGTGTTTAAGAATCGGAAAAAAAAGTGTGGCTATACAGACAGTGTCGACATATACGATCGGTATCTTTACAATTTAAAAAGTCAAAATGATAGCCGAAGTATAATTAAATGGAGATGTAATGCATTGTTAATTTGCTATTTCATCAAGTCAACGTTAACGTGGTGCAAACCAATTATAGTTAAGATGCCAAGAAATTTTACATGATATAAATTTCAACATAATCGTTTAGAATCCTTTATTTATAATAACATATGTAAAGCAATCATCTTAACAAAATAGACACTAAAGTATTATTCCACATAAGGATCAGGCAGGGGGTGGCACATCGATAATTTCCAATTTCAGATTTTGGGGTATGCATTCATTTTACCATAAAAACAAACCCAATGCAGTTTTTACATATTAATATGTATTTGGTGCCTAGATATTTTTTGACTGGTTATATAGGAAAAAAATATGGCAGGAAATTTTCCCGTACTTTTCACAATACAATGTAACTAAATTTTGACTGGTAATATCTCCTAAACCCAAGATAAAGGGAAAAATTTAGTGGTCAAAACAGAGTTTACTGGGGTTGCTTTACCTTATTCTGTTGAATTTTTTGTGTGTATCTATTATCGATGTGCCACCCTATTAATGGTATCTGCATGATTCTTAGAAAAAGTAGTACTTAAATTCCTACTGTTAATCATGATGTAGTTATGACATTTATATAGAATGACCTGTTGTGCCATTGAAAAGATCCTTTATATAAGTACTATGTCAAACAATATAGAGCTCTACCAATCAACATGGTGGGAGATTCCTTTCTGCAGTAATACTAAGGCCATCGTACCGGTCCCACGTGGAGAGTTAACTCCGGCGGTGGTGTGGCATGGGCTTGACTACGCGTGGAACAATGCAGAGGGGCATTCTCCTGTATTCCTATTTCCTGACTATAAACTATCAATTCAAACTGATACATGTATAGACACGCGCACATTATTATTCAAATCTTATTCAAAAAATACTATGGATATTTCCATGGGTACTAATTTTCGTGGATTGATGGATAAGTATAAGTTCGTTGTTTCTTAAATTCGTCGTAATATGACCGGTATACAATGTACAAATTAAAGCAATGCCACATTTCTTTTTAATGTGTCGGCATCACCCACATAAACCACAAAAATTGTTAACCCACGAAAAAAATGAAATCACATATACAGTGAGTATAATAAACAGTAAATTGAATAACTATGCGCAGTTTTTGCGTAAAAAATTGAAACAAATTAGGGACAGACCATTTAACTTGAAGGGGGGGCTTGGTTTTTTGTATGGATCAGAATTTTTTTCTCCGCGCAGAGCGCGGACAAAATATTTATTTTTCGAAGGCGTCGCGACAGAATATTTTTTTTCATTTTCAGCATTATTTTTTATAGCAGAAATCCTTCTTCAGAATATTTTTTTTCTTACCCTCAGCTGCCAAAATATTTTTTTCATCAAAAATAATTTTCAGAATATTTTTTTAGGAAAAAACCAAGCCCCCCCCCCCTTCAAGTTAAATGGTCGGTCCCTTACTAGAAGATAAGAATGAATATCAGAATATTCACCAAACAAATAATCTTCCACTTAACCATTCCAAGGGTAATACTCTGGGAATGATTATTGAACTATTAATGAAAACTGTCTTTATCAATAAAATTGCTGCAATTGGAAGCAATACATGTTCATGTCCGTGTTGAATTCCGGGCTGTCCGGAATTTTTGTAGAAACGGTTTTCTCAGCAACTACTAATCGCAGCCTAAATAATATTTGGTATGCATCAGTATAGGGTCTAACATACATAGGCAAAGTGAGAGAATGATATTGGATGTTCGATATTCGATATTATTTTTTTTTTTTAAATCAAACCGTAATTTTAACCGTTTGATATTCATTCAATATTCAATAAAAATGTATTCCAGAAACAAATATCAAATGAATATCAAACGGAAGAAAACTTTGGTTTGATATTCATTTGATATTCACAAAACAAAACTATACTAGGTGGGTAACCATAGTGGGCTCGATTTCAGGTCTGGCGTAAACTTACCTCCGGTTTTACGAAATTCAGTAGTTTCTGTCTTTCACTCATTTTCATTCAGTTTCTGTGTCATTTTGAGACTCAAAAAGTGTATCGTAATGACATTGTCCTGGTGTAACACTAAAGGAACAATACAATCTTAATGGATAAAGATGTTTGCCACAAAAACTGGTGTATAACTCATCCATTTTTAACATTTATGTTTGGGAAGAAGCAAAGAGGTACCAAGGCGCATTTATATATTGTATGAAAAAACCTAAGACAAAATCAGTAGGTACAAAAGGAAAAACGAATATTAAAGGAAATGCACACCACAAAAACAGACACCAGATTTAACAAAATATCGCAATCAGCAACGTGAATTCAAATCCAAGCGAAAGTAAACTAACGGACGGACAGTCATTACATATATCAAATATTCTATTGCCTATATATTGCACCAAAAAGATTAATGATTTTGGTAAAAAGCTTATCATCTTTAAACATATGGTGTTGTTTCAGATGTATATACTATGTTTCTTTTTGTGTGTAATGTAATGTATGAGCATTTTAATTTCAGCTCTACATCGGTCCATAAAACCGTAAAAGACGAGTACATGAGACACATCGCTACTCCCCGTAAAAAAAATAACTCCATAATGGAGCATTCGTCGTTTTCTTATGACGCGACAAGGACATGCAAAATAAAGTAGAATTATTTTAATGAAAAATCCACGCATGAAAATTTCAAATCCAATACAATTTTGTACGTCTCTGAGCACATTATATCTGAAATTTAGAAAGACAACAACCGTTGACAAACATAGCGCCTTGTGATAGCAGTTTTTAAGAGAAGAGAAGATCTGGAAGAACGTTGAATTTAGAGTCCATAAACCGGACACAACGGAATGTTGGATCACAAGTCAGGAAAGGAAACAATTAGAGAAAAAATCATCGCGTTTTTCATAAAATTTGATTTGTAAAAAGCCTGCCGTACGATTGAACAGATCTCTTAATATCTTTCGAGTCTTGGATGTAAACTTCCTGGGATATTCATCGCTTTGAAGTAAACTTATACGCAATAAATTTATTACATAATGTAACGTTCACCGACAAACCGATTTATTACATGCACACACTAAAGAATCAGTCAGGGTTTCCACTTAAAGTCTCTTGACTCCAAAGAAGCACGATTTCGGCTATATCAGGGAGGGTGATATAAGCCTCCTGCATAAGGATCTTACGGGTCTTACTCTTATATAGAGACCTGCAGCAGAGTTCTTTAACGTGCGAAAAACGTGACATTTTTTTCTGAACACGGTGCACTGGGTAACACTCTCATACCCGTAGCCAGAATTTTTCAACAGGGGGTTCGAAAATGTGAAGAGGGGGGTTCGATTTCCAAAATTTTTCTTACTTTAATAGTGCTTAACCGATTTTCCACCTGATTTTTCCCTATTTTGATCAATTTTTTTGTCCAAGGGGGGGGGGGTTCGTCCGAACCCCTCGAACCCCCCCTGGCTACGGGTATGACTCTCATGACGATATTTTATGCGACCAGGTTCTCTGCGTTATAGCCTGACGACCCGGCATTCATTATCACAGGGCTGCCCTATTCAACCACTTAGGGCACACATACAAGTCGCTTTGTGGGTAAAGTCACCCGACCCGATTTCAGATTTTTGAGTGCTCTTAAGTGGACTTTTACCGACTGCTTCGGGCCGAAACGCCAATAAGAAGACGCGCGGTGCATAAAGCAAGTATTTGTAGTTTTAAAAGTACAGAGAATAATTAAAGTTTGTTTTTGCTTACAAAAACGATGTCTCCGCCCATTTCCCCAAAAAGTTCTAAGTTCAAAGGACCATAACTCCCACAAACATTTGAGAATCAAAATTTCCTGGTAATATGCACAACTACATATGATGTTCTTCCTATATACCAAGTTTCATTGAATTCGGTTCAGTAGTTTCAGAGGAGTTGTGCTGACAAGATGATAAATGAGGATTTTCAGCAATTTTCTAAGTTCAAAGGGCCGTAAATCCTACAAAAATATGAGGATCAAAATTTCCTGGTAACATGCACAACTACATATGGTGTCCTTCCTATATACCAAGTTTTGTTGAATTGGGTTCAGTAGTTTCAGAGGAGTTGTGCTGACAAGATGATAAATGAGGATTTTGAGCAATTTTCTAAGTTCAAAGGGCCATAACTCCCACAAAAATTTGCGGATCAAAATTTCCTGGTAATATGCACAACTACATATGGTGTCCTTCCTATATACCAAGTTTCGTTGAATTTGGTTCAGTAGTTTCAGAGGAGTTGCACTGACAAACTTTGTGACGGACAGACGGACGGACAGACGGACGGACGGACAGACGGACGGACGGACGGACGGACACGACAAAAACAATATGTCTCCCCACAAAAGTGGGGGGAAGCATAATGAAGATGTATTTGTCAAAGAACAATGGCAAAATCTGAAAATATTTTGGTAAATGATCAATTGCAAGTACATGCAGTACAAACCGATTCTGACATAAAGCTAAGACATTCTCCTTGATATAAATTTCAACATAATCACTTAGCATGCTTTATTTAAATCAGAATAGAGTAATTATGTAATATATGTAAGCAATCAACTATAAACAAGACAGACACTTGAATTCCTACTGAGTTTATCATGAAGTAGTTATGACATTTATAACAGAATTACCATTTATCAAAGTGGATAACTTGAAAAGCAGATATTTAGAGGTAAATTGTACTCTTAATTATCACGTAAATTTTAAGGCGAGGGGAGAACGAGGAAACATTATATTTTCAAGTGCGCTTTTTTATGTTCAGTGATCATTTTGAATTTTTTGTCCGTATTTAAATAGTGTATTTAATGTTTTTGAAAATAAATAATTCGATACACACACCTGGCACTATTTAGAACCAAAAAAAAATGAGAGGCTAGTATGATCATAATTTATATAAAAACATCGTTTCAGAAAAAAACAGATAAAACTTTTAAAAATCATTTTTACACTAACGATGGCTAATTTGATAAAATAACGCAATTTCGTTGCAATGTAAATTTGTGAAAGGATATTGGGTAAATGAGTTTTATAATTAATTTTACTTGTCACGGGACAATTCTGAATAAGTAAATTAAAAGTCGACCACTTGATAGTCCTGTCATGCCTGTATTACTGATCTCTGTGATAGCATTGAGTTTTTCAGATCATTTAAGGATATGGAGCATATGAAAATGATAACATAACAAATATGCTAACTCAAGCTGCGATTAATTCTAATGAGCTGCATGACCATTTCGGAAATGGATTCCTATTCATGTATTCGCGGTAGTAGAAACTAAACATAGGAAATTTCTAAAGTTTTAAGGTGCATAAATAAAAATCAAACGAAAAATCCGTAATATCAAATTCAGCTGAAGACAAAACTACGATGGAGGGATTTAACCCTAGATTTTAGAATTTACAAAGATTTAGATAATAGTAGTTTTTGATAATTTATACATATATTTTAAATAATTAAAGAATGCCGATATACTTTAAATATTTATTAATTCCCTGACGCTTTTAAGAGCGTAGGACAAATAACAAAGTAAATAATAAAAAAAAACCAGCTATGCAACGCTCTCATATTCCTCTTTACAATGCCTGTTATTAGCCTTCCCAGAATTGTCTGAAATTCTGATAGCGATGTCAAACCTCTCGTCCGTATAGGCGGGGTTCGGTATGCCCCCTGTTCCATGGCTGGGAACAACGATGGAAATATCTAGCGTGTCTTTAAGAACTGTTCTGTTGGTTTCTGGTAATGGCAATGTCAAAAACGCAGACAGGAACATCAGACCGGCGAACGTCAGGTAGGATAAACCTGGGATGTTCTTACTCTAAATAAAGAAACACCGATTACCTGCTGTATTCAGTATTTGCAAATATATATTCAATTGAACAGTTGTATCAATCCATATAACTGTAGCAGTATTACGAACATAAAAGAACACTCAGAACTGAAAAGTTGGGGTGTATTGTTTTATCTTTTGCTTTAGACCAAAGCGAAACATTATCAAAGATAATAAAATGAAACAGATGTACAAATTACAATTAAAAAGTGTTTGTCTTTTCTGAATGTTCATGAAGAATGCTTTGGGTTTCTTTAAAAAAGAACCACATAGACAAAAATGCCTAAATAATTCATGATAATAAAAAAAAAACAAAAAGAGAATTTGCAATACAGCCTTCACTTAAAATCCGGTTTCCTAGCTCATTTGACGACACGGTGGTGCGATGCATGTTTAATCAGTAAAGGTATATTTAAATTTATTCTAAAGTGACTAGACAGGACTACTCACAGCATAAACAAGTTGTGGTGCGATCATTCCACCGACAGTTGACAAACCATTATGGATACCATAACCTATGTTTCTGAAATTGAAACGAAAGTTCATAACTAATGATCTTAACCTATACCTGCAGGTGCATTTAAAAGCAAAAGAAATGCAGCTGGACGTGTTCAACCTTGAAGGTCTCAGATAAAATAATTTATAATGATAAAGTACTCTTTCTACTTTTTTCAATTGGTATAAATTTTCTATGCTCTAGTGCTTCGCATTTTCAACTTTTGGTAGAGCACCTCTGATGAGTCTTGAATAAACGAACCGCGCGTCAGGCGTAGCAAAATCTATAGTCTGGAACTTCGTGTAAATTACATAAAAAAGTAAATAAATGATAAACTATCAGCCAGCAAATGGCATTTATATATAATATTCTTTTAGATCCGACTTAATGATTTGAAAATGAAAAGATAATAAATATAAATTGATTTACTAAAAAATAAAACTGAACAAGTTTTCATAATTACCTAATGACTGTTGGATACAATTCAGAAGTGAACAACATAAGTGCAGACCATCCAGAAAACACAAAGAACTTAGAGGCTAAAGCAAAACCGATAACCAAATTATCTTTGTTTGACAGATCTGAAACATATGTTGTAGAAATAATTGAAGACAAGGTAACAAATAATAACTACTAGTGCAATAAAATATATATTGATAACTTTTTGGAATGTCTAAATCCAAAATCGTTAGAAACACCAGGTCTCTTTTCTGAACCGGAAATGGTCGATGTCCACGGTGCTGGCTTAGACATCCTCAATCATCCGGATTTTTCGGAAGGAGAACATATCTTTCGAAACTTTTAGTTTTCGGCAATTTATTTATTTTGATTCAAGTGCTAGAGTTGAGGAGTTGGTTCTTTGGTTTACCTTTTTTTTATTAATTAGGATTCGAATGCCTCTTTAGGATTTAATTACTTCTTACTTTTTACTCGGAAAGTCTGAGCTTGACAACAACAAGATCACAGGTGATCGATAACCGTGGCTGGTGGGCCAGAGGTCCCGAGGATAATCACAAGCCAGGTCGTCCGACTTGTCTGCATGACACTAATTACCGTTAAATTTCTTTTTTTTTTTGAATTCCCGATTGTTAGATTCTAAATTGTTTCAAACACCAGGTTTCTTTCCTTGTTCTGCACATGGTCGATATTTCGGTGTTGGATTGGGCTTCCTTGTTAAAACCTTTTGGCTTTGACTATTTTCATTCAATACTTTTGGTTTTTGACCTTCCAATGTTTTGATTCAAATGCTGCTGATGAGGGATAACTACTTGAAATATCGATATACAGCATAACCAAAATTTACCGTTTTTATACCCGTTTTGGTATTGTACTCTGTACCAATGCATAAACATTTTAATGGTTTTTAGGCAAGCGCCAGCGAAGCCTTATGGAGTCTATAGAGTAGTGATGATTTTCGCGTTTTTTTTCAGTCTAGACGGAGTGATCTTCCTGCATCCAGTCTGGAATAAAATGCTTTATTTTCTATATAAATTTTCAATATTTGTTAACATGATATACACTTTTATAAATCTCCATTTGAATCGGCATTTTATATGACCGGCACGAGTTTTATTTATTCCTTTGCATCTTCCATGAGGAACTATATAGTTAATGGCGATAGAATATACATTATGTATTCATCTATTACTTGATTTGTTCGTATAAATATTTCTGTTATTTGATTGGGTAATGCAAGGAAAATATCTTCTCCATTCATAAATTCAGTATACAATACACATCATTGGGACGAGTTCATTTTAATCGAAGGGGTGTTTCAATCGATACCGTTTTAACACGTTACCATTGTGTTCATTAACTTTAAATTTGAGGGCATCTGCATGACGATCCTTTCTTCGCTCATTAAAATCATTTTGAACAATATACTTTAATAGAGAATTAATCTATTATAGTTCTTATATATTTCGCTTGCCTTTAAACGCTTTAGCGCTTTGATTTTAAACAATAACAACAATGTATTTGCACTGAAGCTGTTATAAATATTTGCAACGTACAGTTTTCATTAATTTATTAGCAATTTGAATTTTGATATTTCCCAATTGAAACAAAAATGTGGCATATAATGGCCATAAAGCAGATCTTACGTAATGATTTACTCCATAAACTAGAAATAATTGTTTAAATACTAAAGTTTTCTCTTAATGTGTACCTGTTCGGCTGACTTTTATGTTTGCTTACATCACTGATGATTCTTATTATAATAATCAGATCCGTGCAAATATAGTTCAGCAGTACTTTCTTCAAAACATCAGTTTGCATGTATAGTGAATGGGACTATATTCGTACACTACCTAAATACACTAGCGGTAATTTATAAAATCCACAACGGAAAACATCTAATAGCCAGCGCTCAATCAATATGACTGGTGGTTGCCGCTTGCTGTCTTGCAGTTGAACTTCTTTAGATAAACATATTACGAGTATGCATATTATTCAAAACCAATTCTAATGGCATAAACAAAGAAGATCCTTCTGGACGTAGAACAACTTACATAAAAACGGCGGTACGACCTTAGTTTTTGATTATGATTCCAAAATTTCCTGGCTTTCAGAAGTTACAATTTAAATAGTTACCTATAAACTGGATGATTCCAACGACTGCGCCGACCGCTCCACCTATAAACAGGAATACAAATGTTGTCCATTTCCTTCCTATACTGTAAAACAAAAAATGCATAATGCGTATGATTTAAAAATACGGGAGTCATCGTGTCATAAATGATCATGAGTGCAGTTGTGTTGCTGCATAGTTCCATGCTAACATCAACTGACAATTATTATAACGCAAATATTGTGTTGCAAAAATCATAAACTGATTATGGTACTTGTATTTCCACAGCAGTCTCTATTTGCAATGGGTGAAGCCTGGCTCTGTTTTTTTCTTTGTATTGGAATTGTTTTACTGTTTCAAATTTGTCTGGATGTTTGTTCGTTTTGAGATTCACCGTTCAAAACGTGTTTGCCTCTTTCAAAATAATCTTAGTTTCATCCCATGTGACCCCTTCAGGACAACAAAGCAAACAAACTTTGTAAAAGATACCTGTTAACATTAATACATTCATTCAATATACTTACCAATTAGTAAAGTACCAAATGACAAAACATAAACAATCCATGACGTTAATTAAAATCATATTCAGATAGAGATTCCCAGATAATTGCTCCACTCCAAATGATATCACGTAATACCCGTAACCACAGCATGTCCTGTAAAAATAGATCAAAGTTTAGGTTACTGTTAATGTTACATGTAGTTCTTATTACGGAAAATAGCAGTGCCAGGATATCAACTGTTTCCTGTTTAAAGGGTGCTTCAATCGAAACCTCGCAAAAGCGAACTCTTGATCACAATGGAAAACAGCCAGTTGTCTTCAAAATGACCATAGGTCACTGCTTGCCGTCGTGCATTGGCCAAAGACTAAAAATACAATACATAAGATTTAAACAAATCCTTAAATTCTCAACGAAAGACCCATTTCTGGACATAGAACAGATAGTTGACAGGGACAAACAAAAGCTTTGACAAGGATTCCTGTCTTAGGTCAGGCACATATAAAATGTGGCGGGGTTAAACTAGTTTTTTGGGCCCAACCTTCCCCCTTTAGTTAATCTTGTACAAAAAGCATGAAAATAACACACTTTAAAAATCAAATAAAAAAAGTTAAAAGTTTTCAGCAAAAATAAAGATATGAGATAATGAGTCATAAAAAGGTATAAAATGCTTAAAATGTAGCATGACTTTAATACAATTTTCCTTGAGCAATGAAAAGCTTGAAATCAATAAAAGTGATATTCCTTTTTTGAATATTTATTTCAGTTTTGTGTTTTGCAAACGTAATCCATTTCAATACGGTACTTTTTAATTTGTCTAAACAAGATCAAAACAAACTCAAATAACAGAGCCTTTATATATGAAGTTTTGCTTCTATGAAACGTACCAACCAATAGCCAGTAGGAGCGTATACTTCAGATATTTCCTGTGTTTGACTAGATCCATCAGTGTGTATTGCTTTTGCTTTGACTGAATCTCCACATTACTAAACGCTGTCTGTTCAAACTTCTTCTGGTCTGGAACTGGCCTTCTGTTTACTTTAGCAATTTGCTGTACCACGTCAAAAGACTTTTTTATTCGGCCATTGGAGACTAACCATCTGTAGCTTTCAGGAACAAAACTAAAATACAAAATTGCAGAAGCCTGAAGCATGGCCATCTATATTCTATTTTCATATATCTTTCTATAGATAATGATATGTCATGTAGGATACAGACTTAAAAGTTCAATGTTAAAATTTGACAATATGTTAATGAACTTAGAGTAACTTAATAAAGATCCTCAAGAAAGTAACAAAAATTTGAATCAGAGCTCCTGTCGGCATTTCTTTACTCATTTACACAAAAATGACAAATGATAGTGCGACCGATGAATTATGCCAAGCAGAGCTTGATTGTTTTTTCTTCCGGAGCACCTGAGCTTACTTTCGTTTCAAAAGATAAATGAAGATGGTGTTGTTGCTTGCTGTTTAGTTTTTTGCATATTCTTAATTTGTTTATTTAGTGTATCCTTGATTGTCTTTGTTTTTGGTATATCTTTGCTTCCAAATACTTACCAAACAGCAAGCGCAAATGGTACCCCTGATATAGCTATTGCAATCTGAACATACTTCCAGTCGTGTAACCACCAGCAAATGCCAGCAAAAATACACACATGCAATCCCCAGGTTGGTAAAGCTAATATCATTGGTCGAAATTTTCGCGGCGTAAACTCGATCAAGTATGTGACGTAGATGGTTTGATAAAACCCACAAGCGACGCCGATGAAGAAACGACACGCAGCAAACATTTGCCACGAGGTCGAAAAAGCTGCAAGCAAATTCACTAATGGAAGTATGAATAAGGTGGAGAAGTAAGTAGATTTCCTTCCGAATGAGTCTGAAATTTGCCCAGAAAAAAAGCTCCCAACAACGAGACCTGCCATTTGTATTGATGTTATGGTGCCGACTACCCATTCTTTCTCACAGACCAAGTCCCACTGAAATAACAAATACAAAAATGTACATGCAATGTTTAGATGTTTCAAAAAATAGATTCATTTAACACAATTATCGTTTTTATCCAACTATATAATTTTTACGATCACGATGATGGACATGATTAACATCATTTCTAACAGTGAAATGTATGATATTATTTGTGATTTTATGTTTCTTCCGGATTTATTCGATCGGTCGGGCCGGTCTGTTGGAGTAAATGATTTGTTTCTGGCAATACTATCTGTCTTAGTTAAAGTTTTCATCTATAAATTAAAGTTGGTTTAGAAAAAGCAAAGAACTGTAAGTACTGTTGTGGCAGTCAAAACTCTAAAAGTCCCCAAAACCAACGAAAATGCAACGACGGTGTCAGTAGAGTCTGACACCGAGGACAGTGGACATTCCTTATTTTCTTGCAATACATTGCAAAATAATACTCGCATTACCTCGCTAACTACTGTTTCCATTTCTTTGTCAAATACTTTTGACGAACATTGAACCGGAACAGACGTATTTTCCAGATCACATATTTTCCAGTATGATTTGTTTGTATATCCCATCCCTTCAAAATCAGTCCATTCACAGTGCCAGTTAGGGTCAGCGGCTCCAAAGGTCATCATCAGCATACTAGAGGCCACAGAGAACTCGCTGCCGAGGATTACAATGATCATGATCCATTGAAAGAGACCAAGGCCTCCGACCTCATCCAAGAGGTCCTCCATATAGGTATCATGTTCCAAAGACATCTAAGAGATTAACAAAAATAATTGAGAACATTTGAAAGTCGTTAGGAAAAAATACTTGCTGTTGCGTTATTGCAGCCTTTCATCCAACCAAATACTTGTTCTATTCTTTAATGAGCATTTCAAAAGCCTTCAAGTCTGCATGTATATATGAACTATCTACTAGTTTCAAACTATGTTCTTTAAATGTTTCTTTTTGATAGAAAGACTTTTTGTAGAGCTAATTATTATTTTTATGCCAAAAATTGTTCGCACTATTTAGATGGACTATGTTTTTTTTCCCGATTGTAATCATACTCTAACATTTGGCTTAAGATCGCATTGAAGTTTTCAATTGTGGTAAAAATATGTGCGTTGGACATTTTTCTCGGCACTTTGACCCAGTTTAGTTTTCTAGTAAATTAGAGAAAACTTACAGTTGCCTAGCTGCCTGCAGTAAGAGAAGAGGATTTGCATCCCGATGTGTCCTATAAATTAATATTTGTAGAGTTCCTAACACTCTATGATGGAGTCTAAAATCGACGACATCAAAACTAAAATAATTAAATCAAAAGGGAATTATCTACGGATCACATGCATTAGATTACGATACATGTATATATTTGAATGCTGTGTCAGTCCATTTTATCAGCTAACAGGTACATGTATGTATACTGATATCAAACTGTTATTAATGGATTAATAAAGGATGTAAATTATTGTTCAGGACACAACATCCATGAAAATGGTTATTTAAAAATGATGCCAACAGAATTAGCTGCATATGTGTCAGTCTGTCAGAATTTAAATTTAAATCCTTTTGGTGTTGAGTAGATGACCCACAGATATGGGAAGCGAAATCAAAATCTTTCACCAATACGTATAGACAGATGGACTGTAAATGACCATTAGCTATGTAATTGCTCTATGTTACCAATATCGTATATTTGCATGCATGATAAGAACTAAATGATCATTGTATTATAGAAATTTATTAAATATCAAAAAGTATAAAAGAAAAATACAAAAGAATAAAAAATATTTTTTTGTCCTTTTCAAACAAATATATATATGAGAAATAGAATCATGAAATAAATTTCTTTTCGTTTAAGATAAAAGTGATTAGTCATATAAGCGTATGAATTTGCACGGGATTGTATCATGTATTCAAAGGCGGGAATTGAAGTCATTCGACGGTTTGCATTCAACGTATACACATGTGTCTTTGAACCGAATTGGTTATTTAATTTTCGTCTTCAATTTTATAATGTTTGAGATCTCTGACGAAAACGAAACTTTTATTTGTTTGAATCTTCATGCATGTACAGCAAATCGAAAGAAACTCTTAAAATTTTCTTTGGTGTCGCCTCAACGCATTCAACGGACAATGGTTCATCTAGAATTACTACAGGATTAGATACAACAAGCCGTATGTTGCTACAGCTCTAAACGCCTGCTTTTAGTGCAATATCAAGAGGAACATTAACGACGATTGGAAAAGTCAGTTTATACTCATTAGGTAATATCTTTTTATATCTTTGACCTACATGTCATTGAAAGTGAATTAATGAAAGAAAGTTATGTTTAAATCAATAAATTTGGATAGACAAGATGTTAACTATAGTATGTATTTTTTATCTACTTTAGCGACGATAAATGGTGCAATTCTATACACTTTAATAAGGCTTTTAATAAAATAAAACATTATTCAAAATTTAGATATAGTTGTCAAACCGGTTGATAGCATTCTACTACATGTATATGTTTACAAGCTCATGTATAAAGGTTAATCCTTGATCGTAGTCGGGTTTTAATGGTGAGAACTTCGTGCAAATGTGCTCTTTTTATTTTTTCTCTAGAAGTTCGAAGATTCTGTTAATAAATATCTATACATTATGTTTGATTTGTCTGTAATTGTTACGGAACTTGGTATCGGAACGTTTTATAAAGTACCATTCTATATATGCAATTATTATACGTACTAATAATACTTCAATGATTGAGGTTCATGGATTTCGATTTGCACACGTATTCAGCTTTAGAATCGTTCCCAAGATGCATCTGATGCTATAAGCTATGCTGGATCGTTATGTTATGAATGTTGATTAATTGTTAAGGCAATGAGGGTGGAATGAAGTTTTAAAAGTACTTTGAAAGAGTATATTATATTATTTATATAAGTTTACTTTAATTGCATTTGCATTTTTCAAGTCCTATCTAAATTATTAAGGGTTTTTATAATGGATTTAAACTATAGGACTGGTGTTGCTGCACGTCTAGACTATAAGTATTTGTTTTTTAGTGAGCTCGATCCTCTGTCAGTTTAGTAGCTCATAAGATCGAGCACGTTTTTTCTTGTGTGTGTAAAGCTAACGGAACATTAGGGCCCCATGTGTTTATATTATAAATGGAAGTTTATTAAATTTTGGCCTTTGTTGATTATATCTGACGTACATGTTACGTGATGAATTTCTTTGAATAAAATACCCTGGGCTACAATTTTATCAGAGGAATAGTTTTGGTAACATGAGAGGTATATTTCTAATTGTTTTTCAAAATTAAGATGCATGACCATTATGATTAATGAATGGTGGATCTGGTCGCTTTGTATGTAATCATGGTAATTGTAGATAAAATTATATTCATCTGAACACTCGGCGAAAATAGCAGACCTGACCGCTTTGTATTTATACGAGAATAACATGCCGCTCTCTAATTGTAGAATAAACATAAGCGGACCTGGCCGCTTTGTAATTGGAGAACAAAAGTAAGCGTACTTGACCTCTCTAAATTTGAAGGAAAAATTAAGCGGACCTGGCCGCTCTGTAAAAATAGAATAAACATAAGCGGACCTGGCCGCTCTGTAACTATAGAATTAACATAAGCGGACCTGGCCGCTCTGTAATTGTAGAATAAACATAAGCGAACCTGACAGCTCTGTAATTGTAGGACAAAAGTAAGCGTACTTGATCTCTCAAATTGTTAGGCAAAATTCAGCGGACCTGGCCGCTCTGTAAAAATAGAATAAACATAAGTGGACCTGGCTGCTCTGTTATTATAGAATAAACATAAGCGGACCTGGCCGCTCTGTAATTATAGAATAAACGTACTAGTAAGCGGATCTGGCCGCTATTGAGTACATGGTAAAACAAAGATAAACGAATTTGTTCATTCTTTAATAATCGTAGAACAAAGGTAAGCGGTTCTGGCCGCTCTGTAATTGTTGAACAAAAATAAGCGGACCTTACCGCTCTGTATCTGTAGAATAAGACTTGGTGCATGGCTCAGTAATTGTAGAATAAGATAAAATGACCATGTGGCTCTGTTTTTGCAGAACAAAGATGAGCGAATCTGTAGGTTTCTTTATTTAAAGTATATCTGTGTTGGTTTGAACAGTAATTATACGGATAGAACTACATGTATATTATTTTCGGTTTTATAGAGTTTCATACTTTCATGGTTTTTATTAGATGTTTCACGATACCAATTTGGGATTAATTTTTGAACTTTTTTCTACTTTTATATTCATTTATTAGGCAATACACAAATAATTAGGAGTTTATTATTTTTAATTATTTTTAGGTAGTTTTCTCAGTTACATAATTTAATTTTGAATTTAAGTTGTAAATAGAAATTGTGATAAACATTTTGAAAGAAAATCCTTGTTTTTCTTTAAGAGTTCTTGACTTTTATTTTTATTCTGGATGTTTCGAATTTATACCAGTTGGGCATGTCCCTTAACATCTTCACTTTTATGTTTCATTGTTGTTTAAATGCAGTGAATTATCTCAAATGCATATATGCAATATATGCGATTTGAAAATCATGGCAATGCTTTCCAGATAGTCTGATCCCTATACAGAGGGAAAACTGGCTTACATTGTTTATTATATAAAACCATGTGTCTTGTTTTGTACACAAGAGGTAGAGTTTCTTAGTTATATAATACTTTCTTTCAACACGTATTAATTAATTTTTGATTAAATGATACACGGCATGTGGCGCTCTGAAAACGCTTAAGATGGCAATGATTTTATTTATTTATTTTTATTTTTCCCATTCTCCTTTTGCTCGACTGGTTGTCTGCAAACCTCCAAACCAAGTTTGTGTTGTTTCACTTTGCCCTTATTAGAAAAGAAATGTTTTATGTTCGATTGAACATGAGAAAAAGAACATAAATAAATTTCTTTTCGTTTAAGATAAAAGTGATTAGTCATATAAGCGTATGAATTTGCACGGGATTGTATCATGTATTCAAAGGCGGGAATTGAAGTCATTCGACGGTTTGCATTCAACGTATACACATGTGTCTTTGAACCGAATTGGTTATTTATTTTTTTTTAGAGTGTTATTTGTGTTCAAAATATTGCCTAGTAAAAGTTGTTTTAAAATTTGTTATCCAAGTGACAGTGTTATGTTGTTTTAACTGTAAAGATTCTATATACAGTTTTGTCATTTATTTTCGTAGATAAAGATATGTTAAAGTTCAATTAGATTGCGCCAAATTTTGTTTCAATTCATTATCTTCTGATAAATTGCATTCAATAAGTCCATTGTGGAAGGGAAGTTAATCGAAAAGGGTGCATATAATGCAACAAATTGCGCAATATTCACAGTCATATATTAAAGATCTGATACTGCTATCGTTTTTTGTGTTTCTATTTTCAGCTGTTGTTTATCGACCACAATGTGGATCTGTATACAAACCAGACACTTTTTGCTTAAGAAGCTGCCGGATAACTTCACGACTGATCTCCATCCTTGGTCTAAAACAGTAGGATAAAATGCGAGGGTTCGACGGATATCACCTTTTTGAGTCGATAAACTGTATTGTGCAGGCTGTTGTGATAAAAACAACTTTACGGACTGTTTCGATCAGCTTCTGCTCAAAGCTGATTTATTGTAACTTATTAATAAATAATACTGGTTGTCTGCAAACCTCCAAACCAAGTTTGTGTTGTTTCACTTTGCCCTTATTAGAAAAGAAATGTTTTATGTTCGATTGAACATGAGAAAAAGAACATAAGTTTTTTTGAATTTTGTTAAAGCTTCATATTCCTCCTGGTTGAAGGCGCTATTCAGTCGTTAGTCATTGTCGTCTAGGCCAAGAAACAGTGACAAACACGAGACCAACAAAGGACAAATAGGACAGTCTAGGTACATTTTCACTCTGTGAATTATAATTTCCATACAATTAAGATTAATTAATTTCAAATTTTAAAATTGTGGCTTTCAGATAATTTTAACTATTACAAAAAAAAAAAACAAAAAAACAAATGAAGCCAACATATTAAATACATGAAATAAAAACATAATCAAAACAAATATTTCTTTATCTCGAGCGAACTATTTCATTTTACCAAATATTTCTCTTCTAGTGGTAATCCATCAAAAGCATTTGTAGCCAAATGAATGCAAAAACCAAAACCGATGATAGAATTAGAAATTATTATACATTCTCTTGATGACCCTTGATCTCTTTCAAGGACAGTGGCGTTCTAGCCGTTATCGGTTTTTTTTTCTTATTTGTATCGCCAGGGGCGGATCCAGAGGTCCGTGAAAAAGGGGGGGGCGTAATTGCTAAAAATGTCAGATTTTGATGAAAATTTGAAGTTGCTTGGTAAATTTTATACAGAAAAATTTAAAATTTCTCAATTAAAGGGGGGGCGTACACCCCCTCCGCCTCCCCCTGAATCCGCCGCTGTACACGTACGTCATTTAGATATCGTAAGAGCTGCCCGCCCAGCGTCTACACAAAGCTTTGATACCAGTGGAAAAGCCGTAACAAGGTCACCTTTTATTTGCAGATCTTCAAAGGAATGAAAAATATCAAACTTTATCTTATTATGTAATGTTATAATTAATGCAAAATGTGCATTATTTATATATAATTATCTAATGCAAGTTAAAATAAATCAAAGTAACGGAAAATAATCAAAGACATATACACTTAAAGATTTATCTTGAGTAACTTCTTGAATCAATGGAATATTCTTTTAAAGACTTTGATGAAATTCAAGCGGTACTTGAAATACTACTTATGTATTACATATTTTTATTGTTTTAATTTATATGTTTCTCATCCTTGTAATTATTAAACAAACAACATGAACAAACGAAAAAGATGTAAACGTATCTCTTAAGACACTTGTGGAACGCGTCGGCACACATTTGTTACGGGTCGTATAAGACACGGTGAATTGATCAATGGCAGCGCGACAGGTGTGATATAGCAAGTAGGAACTACTTACTCTTCTGGAGCACCCAAGCTCAAACCCGTTACGCTTCGAGTTTGCGTTGTTCGTTGCTATTCAGTTGTGTTTTTTTTTATGTTTTGTGTTTCTTCGTGTTGCTCCCATTTGTGTTTACTGGTTTTGTCTTTGCACTTTCGGATTTTTGACATTCGACTAACTCATTGGTACCTCCTTGCTTCTTGCAATTAAATAATCTTTTTCTTGAAATATGTTGTCCTTGTCATGATAAATAAAGGTACAAATTACGTTTCGCTGCCCCACACAACATAACGCGTAATAGAGGAGTAAGTACAAAGTAAATCACGTCGTGGAATATTGGCTTAGAGTTTCTGAGAACACAAAGGATAACAAAAGTGTTGGACAGACAGACTGTAAAACTACATGTCCAGCATCTTTCGTTGGTGGACCATAAAAATATCTATGAACTGACTAATTCCTACAACTACACCAAATGCTCCACGTATTTAACAGAGTGTCAATGATGTCCATTTTCTGCCTACACTTACAAGAACAGAAAAAAAATATAGATTAGTCTATTAAGAGACTTCAGGCTTAAGCAGTATAAATACAGATTTATACGTCTTTTTGCTTTTAGATGTGTTGCAACAATAGGACAGGCATTGCTTACTCTTCCGGGCCACCTTCTACGGACGATTCTAATCTTACTTCTCGCCTCTGCCTCAATTTATTAATTTTCTCTTTATTTAAAGTGTTATTACAGAGGATATAGTCATACAGAAAATGCAAATTCTGAGAACCATACCAATGAAAATACCACGAAGCCACGCTAACGATGTCCATGACATTGATAAGCTCCCGCTAGATTGACTGAGTATGATGCCTCAAACCGGAAGACGTATAAGCTAGTCAGAAATCCGCACCCAATAACACGGAATGCAAAATTAAAATTCCTTTTTTTGTAATTTTCAATTCTAAAAAATAATAAACATAGTTATTGTATTAAAATATTTTTTTCAAGTATATTTCCAGCTATGAAATGTTTAAATATAAAGAATTAAAAAAAAATAGTACTACTTTCTTATCACTAGAGGTCGCGCCCATCATAACAAAATGACAGAAGCGCGGGAACCTGTCATTCTAATTTTCGCGAAACAAGACCCCCGACAAGACCCCCCCCTAAAAAAGCGGTGCATTTAAACAAATAACTTGAATGTTTCAGCAGACAAATTTCACTTCCTGCAGTCATTACATTTACTATGTCCCCAGTTAACATATTTGTTTTTGTTAATTTCTCTCTAGCCGGCTTTGAATTCGAAAATGAAAGTAGGAATTCTTAGGGTGTTCTTTGCGAGGTCCGCACAAATTCACTTCCTTGTTCTGTTTGCAGTCGCGTTCCTATTTTAAAATCATGCAAAAGCTTGCGTTTCTTGCTGTTATTGAAAGATAATGAGTTCTTGCTTTAATTACATTTTGAGGAACCATATACAAGAAAGTTACTTAATCTGCGGGAGCTTTTCAGATTTAACTTGTATCATATTACGAAAGATCTCCGGACAGCTGCCCAATCCCAAACGATATTGCATCATAGTCAATGCTTATCCTAGAGCAATACACTAATACAGAACAACAAAAGACGGTTCAGTAGTTTTATAACCTGATTTCTTTCAATGTAAAACCAACTTATTTTGCGACTACTTTATTTTGCGTTTTTTAGTCGTCGAACAATTACGTGGCTATTCATATTCGCGAATCTGTGGTAGTACCATGTTTATTGCTAAGAAAATGATTTATTTTCGCGAAAATGTATACCTCAAAATTTGTGAAAATAAATTTGTCATTGAAAAAAGTTAATCTTGAGATAAGATACAACGTTGCTTTCACTACAAAAGTTTTATTGTATTAACGGTCGTTTTAATACAAAAACAAACAAACATTAGATCATCAAGAGAACTTAGACTAGATATAAACGAATCTCCCTTTTCAAAGGATCTTCAATTCATACAAATCATTAATGTACAGCAATTAAAAAGATAAGGTCTGTAGCCCAGACTATAGAAAATCGCCTTGTATCACTCCTATTTCTAGTATTGTAGCAGTCCATCAGGTACGGCAAAATGTGCAATGTGTCTTCTGTTTAACCCTTTAAGGGATCGGCTTTCAAAACAGGAAGTAGATGACCGACAAACATGGGACGGGAGTACCTGTTTTATGAGTTTTGGATGCATAATTAAAACAAAAAGTTCACTCTATTGAAAAGGTTTAAAACAAAACAAATGTTCAACTAAAGTGTAAAAAATATTTACTCAGTTTCAAGCATACCATGAAAAAACAAATCAACATAACATGTTCGTCACATTTATAACAAAAACATAAAATTGCATTACAATTTACATTATTCAAAATGTCAGGTCAACGGTTCATATTCCTCCTTTGGTCTTCTGTCCTTATCATCAGGTACTTTGATGGACAGATCCATCGTGTCATTGAGTGCGGTCTTGTTGGTCTCTGGTAAACCAAGTAAAAGTACCGCAGAGATAAACATAAGACCAGCAAACGACAAGTAGGACAATCCAGGTACCTTTTCGCTCTAAAAATAAAAACACATTACGATTTCGATTGGTTAATAGTACTTCGGTGATGAACGTTCTTTTCTCGACGATACTCACCAGCACGAGGGACCTTGGCAACGACTTACGCGGAGTATTTTTTAAACAAATAAATACCGTTTTGTTTTGTGCATTCTTATGAATTAAACTGTGCAAACATTTAAATATTTTTAACGGAATCAATGTAGTTATATACATTGAATGCAATATTTTGTAGTTTCATTGGTGCTTAAAAGCGTGGACCTTCGCGCACATTTTCAACATAAAGCGCTTCATTACAAATGTGCTTGACACCAACTCCAAAATATTGCATTCAAATTGTAATATGGAGTAGGCATTGCCTAAATGCGAGCATAGCTAAAAGGGACTACGTTTTTTGTTCTAAATGTCGACATTCAGGGCCATCGCTATCATTTAATTTCCAATATTTCCATTTGCTTATTTGGGGGCGAGATGGTATGGGGCGATTAAGCTTCGAGACACGTTAGTTTCGTACGTGCATACAACCAAGACGAAACGAGCAGCTTATGTGTATTTATCATTTTAAGAATATTATTTTCTTGTAAAAAGCGCAATTTATTATTTTTTTAAGCATTATTTCTTTTCTTATAAATTATTTTAACATTCACTCCGGTCCTGTAAAAATAATAACCCTTTCCGGGCCATAAAAAATCTAAATTAGCATTAACAAATTTCTCGCGGAAACAAATACCGTAGAGCTCTCCGCTCGAGCGGGCACTTCGTGCCCGCTTGCGAGCTATGCTCGCTATAAGGAGTACACTGACTTACAAATTCAAACAAAACTAATGCACATAAACCTTTCAGTTATTTGAGTTATTGAGACTAAGTGCAAAAATTTAGTGCATGACTTTTAGGAGGTGTTATATTCAAAAAGTTGCAACAATCTGAAAAAAACAACAACAAACATACAATCTATTAACTTTTTGATAATACTTACAGCAAACACTAACTGTGGTGCAACCATTGCTCCTAATCTAGCGAGGGCATTGTTCAGGCCATAACCGATATTTCTGTTAAAAAGAGTATTCAGTCAACTAAAGTTATTATTAAAAAAATTAACAGGGGCGGATCCAGAAATTTTGAAAGAGGTTATTCCACGTACACTTTACTTTGGGCGAAAAGTTGGGGAGGGGGAGGTGTCCAGAAAATTTTGCGGAAAATTTTTGAGAAGATAATACTAGCAACATTTTTCGGAGGAAATGTGAGGAGATTTCGAGCCATTCGTAACACTTTCTCTGGATTTGCCTCTATAATAAGATTTATTACTGCTTAAACGATGCATTTTATTACCGGAGACAGTTTATCTCTGGCTGATGCTTTTTATATCTATTTTCACAAACTCAAGATATTGTATGTAATAAAACATTTTCTTTTTTTCGAATGTTACATCCTTTGTTTCTTATATGAGTGTTGTGTACAAAATTTTGTAGATGTTCGATCAAGCAGAGCTAATGAATCCAAACGTTGTAATGTTAAGACAAAGTAGAGCGAAGTATGAAAACAAAACATATCGGACAGAGTGCCAAATTCAAAACTAAGGGCTAAATTAAGCATACTAAAATGAGGGTAAACATACTAATGAAAAAAAGAAAAAGAAAAAGAAAAAACATAATTTCTCAGACTGATGATTTTTTGTACTATCTCATACCTTACAACGGTCGGGTAAAGTTCTGATGTTAATAACATAAGAGCTGACCATCCAGTGCCCACACACACCTTAGATACAAGAGCAAACCCCGTTACAATGTCTCCTTTGTCTGGTAGATCTTCAAAGACATAAAAAAACACATCATGATGTCATGTAGTGTACATGCTTTGTATACTTAAAAGCACAAGTAAAAGTCAAAGAGAAGAAAATTATTGAAACGATTCATCTAAAAGCAATGATTAACTTTCAAAGTCGCTGATGCAAATGGTACTTAAAATACTTCTTTAAGAGATATGTAGGTTACAAGTAGCAAAAGGAAAAAACATGAAAAAAACTTTAAGAGATATGTACGTTACAAGTAGCAAAAAGGAATAACATAAGAAAAAACTGTCAGCCACGGTTAATCACAAACAAATACCAACGCTTCATAAAAACCAAATGGACAACTTCATTATATTACCAAAAAGGATTGTGGGTAACTTTCATAAAATAAGTTAATAAAAGAAGATATCCAAGGAGTAACGAACAAATGAGCACCCCCATCAACTAGATACCCCATCTTTCAATTGAATACATTCATATAATACCTATGAACTGAACGATCCCGACGACTACACCGAATGCGCTTCCTATCACAAACAGCGCAAGGGATGTCCATTTTCTTCCGATACTGGCATACATAAAAAATAGACTTGATTATTGTTTGTTAATTTTTAGAGATTTACACAATGAATTTTATTTTGGTTGTATTACCACAACAAGAAGGAAAGAAATTTGAACTTCAGTAATCCAAAACAAATTTTATAGTTTCGTTTATTCTTCTTCTTAACATTTCTCAATAAATAAAGTCTGTAACTTGCATTCTAATTGTTAGCAACGTGTGAACAATGAAAATTCTTATTAATGTACAAAAAAGAAAAACGAAAAATGCTGCCAATTTGCTTTAACATACCAATTGGCAAAATACCACACCGCCACGCCAACGATGTCCATGACATTGATGAGAACTAGGTTGAGGTATAGATCTCCGGACAGCTGCTCAATTCCAAACGATATGGCATAGTACCCATAACCACAACTTATCCTAGAATGATAAAAATATATATAGACCAACAAAATATGGTTCAATTAAAAAAAAAAAACATATATGTAAAAATTAAAAAGAGAAGGGCTGAAATTATCACCTTGTTTCACTCCCGTTACTAGCACTACCATTTTACTGTACTTCGATTGTACCTTAGTGTAGTAATTGGTATCAATTATCAAAGCACACGCATATTACTTAACAAGTGAAAAACATTGAGAAAAATGGAATGAGATGCCATAGTTGTGATATTACCTACCAACCTACTGATAGAAGCAGTGCATATTTTAGATATTTCCTGTGCTTCAGAAGATCTATCAATGTGTATTTCTTTTCCTTGGATTGTGCCTCTATATTTTCTACCGCCATAGCTTCAAACTGTTTTCGGTCTGGTGCTGGTTTGTTGTTCATTTTTGCAATTTTCAGGACAACGTCGTATGCTTCGTCTATTCTACCGTTTGACACTAACCATCGGTAACTTTCAGGAACAAACCTAGACAAAATGGAGGTGAAAAAAGAGCATTGTTTTTACAGAGACATCGTTGAAGTTTTGGCTATCTATATACATACATTATTTTTAATCAAGAATGAAGCAATGGAGTATCGAAGGGGCATTCAAACACGTAACTCCGAAAATTCAAACAAAATCAGAAAACACAAAACTTAGACAAAATGAATATAAAGCGAAACGCGTAACCTAACAAAAATAAACATTTTAAAAACAAATTTGCTATCAGCAATGGTAAGTCAAGACAAAGCGAGTGTGAACGCGGGTTTTCCGGAAGGTTAAGCAGTTCCTGTATGTTATGACAAATCCGTCAAGCCTACAAAGTTTACTTTATGTGCATAATTACCATGAATTTGAAATGCTGCTGGTGCAAGTTTAGATTTTTGACGACATGGTGAACGATACGTAAATCGCCTAATACTTAAATGTTGTTCAATTTACTTTCTGGGTGGCATTTCATTATCGAATCATGCAACTAAAATAAGTACAGTTGATAATTGTTCTTAGACTGATATCAGATGGATATATAGTTTTTTGTGTTTACATATTCCTATGGATTAATACAAAAATATAACCCCTATTAACTCACTCACCACAGGCCGAATATGAACGGTGCTGCAGATACAGCTATTGCTATTTGTACATGGCTCCAGTCATGCAACCACCAACACACAAGAGCATAGACACACACAAACACGGACCAAATTGGTATAGCCACAACCAAAGACCTAAAGGAACGTGGCGTAAATTCTATCAAATATGTGAAATAAATTGTCAAGTAAAATCCACAACCTGTTCCAATGAAGAAACGAAATACGGCAAACATTTCCCAGGAGTTTGAGAATGCTGCTGCAGTGTTGAATACGAAAAGTATAAATATTCCCATGAAATACGTGAACTTTCGTCCGAAGTAGTCGGCGATCTGTCCAGATATGAAGCCACCCAGGAGCAATCCGCCCATCTGGATGGTGGTGATGGTAGAACTTATCCAGTCTCGGTCACATGTTAGATCCCACTAAAATAAAAATTTGACTTTTAATTTGATGTGTATCAATGGTTGACTAACGTTTTATTACAATTGTACAAAGGCTACTGCAATACACATTAGATGTTAGTTATTTCGTTCATTATACATGTATACTGCCAGGAATCTTTATCAAAGCTTATGTTTGTATTTAGTCGATTTTTTGTTAATTGTTTTTTGTCAAGAAGAGGGTCTTTCAATGCACTTTGGGATTGGGCTTGAATCATATGTATTTTATTTTCAATCCAGGGGCCAATTGAAAAACAGCGAGCAGCGACCGCTGGTCACATTGAAGGCTGCTGGCTGTTTTCCATTGTGGATATTTAAATATACGTTTATAATGTAGGTTGTGTCGCGTACACTTATTCCACATCTCATTTTCTTCTATGCTTTACTCCAAAGCAGCACGAGTTCGGTAATATCAGGAAGATGAACATGAAAAAGGTGATACAATGAACATGATATGATGATGAAGTGGAGGAAATGGGGACATAGAGCCAAACTCTGAGGAATTAAGTGTATTTCAAAAACCAAAACAAATATGTGATTTTATACCTTATAGTACATGTAAATTGTTTTACTGCTGTTTGATAATAAATCATTTAAAGCAGGAACGGGGCACCATCCGGGACCTTAGTTTATGTTTATTTCCGTTTTAGGGGATGTGCGCTGATGCTGCATTTTGTTGTGTTTTCAATTTAATGTTATCTTTTTAAAGTTGTGCAGCCTTTACTGCTTTCTGATTTTGTATCTGTTTAAATAGAATTTGAGATTTTTTGGTACTTGTTAAATTTCCTCTTTCAAAGCATCTGAGTTCACTCTCGTTACTACTTGCATTGATAATCAGTATTTTGTGTAAACTCTGTATTTTATATGTTGTTTATTTTTTTTCCTCGTCCTGTTCTTGTTGGTGTTTACTGGTTTTGTCTCTGTCCTTTCGAACTTTTGACATTCGGATGCCCCATTGGTACCTCTGCTTCTTAAAAAAAAGAGCCTGATACATGGGTAACGACAGAGGCAGTAATTTGACTTTAATTTTCTGGATATTTTGGTAAAATCATTTAAATAAACAACCTCACTGACAACTGTATTCATGTTAGGATCAAAATATTTAGAAGCACATTTTACAGGAACCGACGTATTATGGAGTTCACAAGTTTTCCAGTGTGGTCCGGTGCTGTATTCCACTCCATCCAAGTCCGTCCATCGGCATCGCCACTCTGGAACAGCGCCACCAAACGTCATCATCAAGGTGCTCCAAGAGACAACAATCTTGCTTCCTAGAACAATTACAATCATGATCCACTGGAATACCCCTTGCCCTCCAATGTCTTCGATCAGAGTCTCCAGGTATTCGCTATGTGTGGAAGCCATCTGTAAAATTATTACTTGAACGAATAGTCATAAGCAATTGGTTTGGGTCTAAAGAAAACAACAGAAGATAAATTATTAACAATAGACATAGTGCTCTGTGTTTCAAATAAATAAATAAATAAAATAAAAATATTAAAGATAAACCAAAATTTAAAAGATTAAAGCGAATAATGAATGGCCATTAAAAAGATAAATTCAGTACGTCAAACAAAAGAAGCCTATTTGAATAACATACATGTACAATAATGTAACTGTCAAATTGTATTCAGTGTTCAAATAGGAGAATCTTTCTACTGGAATGCCTGAGGACGTTCTGTACAGTTTGAAACAAACCATATTAAAATGCAGTATAAGGTTATAGTCTTAGAAGCAATCTGTCCAAAACGAGAGAAAAAAAACAAACCAGGAATCTTATAATCGAAGTACAAGTTAAAAGATCAAAATAATGTTGTTTCAGTATACAATCATTTTCTTTTTCGTTTCTGAAATAAATGGTGTCCTTCTTGATATGTGAAATCATTTCTGTTTTAAATGCCAAAGAGAATAGTAAATGCTGGAGGAAAAGGGTAAATCTAGACAAAAAACTGAAATAATAAGGCATTTTAAAGTCTAAGACATTTGTCATACAAAAAGGCGGATGTCATACATCCATACATGTACTCACAGTCTTGGCTTAAATCCTTTCTGGCTAGAGATCTTTAGTCCATTTCTATTTTTTTATTCTCCAACAAGACCAACTTGATTATTGTATTTTGAAATTTCTGAACGTTTAAATCACATGTCTCTTTTAAAATACAACCCGTTGTATCATATGCTATAACTTCAGATAACAGTTGTGATATGAACTACATGTTTATTAAATATTTCATAACGAATTTATAGTTATTTATACTTGTTAATAAAGTTCATCGCATACTTAATACATAAGTGCAATTTCGACTTTAAACTTCCTTCACACTTCTTTTTTACTTAAAGTGATCAAATGAATCAGTTGGTGAGGGTTGATGGGTAAAAAAAGACAAATTTTAACGATAAAGAATAATGACCCCTAAAAATAAATAAAGGAGAATAATGACCGTAATGTTTAAAAAATAATGATTAAAGACGCAATTTTTAAAGAAAAGAGAAAAAATATAGATGAATAAAGGATAATTGAAGAACCTTATTCATACCATTATTTGTATGCTTCATGATCATCTGCATAAATACACCGCGATTCAGAAACTTCACTTTTCCTCTGTTTAAGACATAATTGACCAAATTGCTTAAAAAGTGTCAACTAGCTTGTTTTCCAAGTCAAGTCAAGTAAACTTTATTTAAAGTCGGACGTACAAACAGGGATGTCCAAAACAAGGGATGAGCAACTTCCAATACAAACTAACAAAAATTCAATATTTTTCTATGCCTACCATCTTTCTTCTTTATTTACACAAATTTTAAAATATTGAAGTTACACAAAATTGATATCATTGGAAAGAGAAATTATTCAGGAATTATCATCTATAAAATATTTGGCAATCACATTGAAAATATAGAAATTATATTGAATAATGTAAAGATGGTCCAAATTTCTTAAGTAATATTTGCAATAAATGTGCTAAATTGACAAGGAAAAAATCAATAATTGCACATTTTTATCAGTAAGTGCCTCAGGGGAATTAGGTGAAATTGACAAATTTCTACCTGTTAATTGGCAGGCTTACTGGTATATTACAGTCATAAAACTTATATCACATGAAAGCCCTTTCTTTGGTCTGTTTATTGAATATAAATTTGTTTAGATTCACAATAAAATTGTTTATTAATTAAGCCCATGAAATAGCAAGAAATTCAAACTTTGATGTATTTTTATTGAAGATAGGTAATTTTTAATCTTTGATATCTTTGGCATTTCTAAATATAGAAATACAGAGTTTTTAATTAGCATTTGAGAAAATAACTGACTTTCAGAGGATATAATTTCCATTTTGATACACCTATTATTTTCAGAACCAACCCTGGAGAAATTTAACCCTTATGAACCTTCTGAAAATGACATTGAACTTAAATACACCTTAAATTAAACATGAAAATTTTCTTTTTTTTAAGTTTGTTTCCCTTCACATGGCGAAATAGCCTTTTTCCATTTTCCCCTCTTTTATTTGATATAAATTTTATAAAAATCTGTTCAGTAGTTTTAATGCATACCCTGGAGAAAGTTGACCTATTTTCAACAGAAAACATGCAAAAATATGACAAAATCTCAGGTAAACAGAGGAGGCATAGAACATTAGTGATTATATACAGATACATATCCCAATAGTTTTATTTAATCCCTGGTACAAACAATAAACATAAGCTCTGTAGAGCTTTTAAAACCGACATTAAATTTTCCATTTAAACTCAGTTTGAAATGGTTTTTGAAACACCAATTCACCCTTTATTTTTAATCATTCTCATTTACATTTCCGAGGAGACTGTGACAGGATCATTTTGTAAAGATGTACATTTGTTGTACCTACGAACAGACAGAAGATCTTGTCTGTTGTCAAAGAAAGAGCACAAGCATACTGTAACACTTTTTATTGTCGTATTTATGCGGATTTTAAAGAACTCTAATGATTTGTTTTAGAATAGTTTAATCCCGATTATTTTCTGAAGACTGATTTCGTACTTTCAATACCACCTGATCACACAAGACATAAAATGTTGGTTAAAAGAACTTCTTAGTCTTTTTCTTTCACTACATGAACTAGAAATCGTAAGTTGTTTTAGGTTTTAATTCTATACATTTTTTTAAAAATTACAAAGATATGATTGTAACACGGTGTACAAGCTTTACAGATAATCAGATCGTATTTGTCACATATGGAGGAGAGATGTAACAAGTTGGCCTTCCAATGGGTACAACCTCTCTTCTCCGATTTGTGTTTCTACTCTTTTGGTACTGAAGCGCTAGATCTCCAAGCAGGAACTCGCTCACTCATTTCCAGACAAGGCTTAGGCAAAAAACCGACTTTCATAAATTTGTTTACAAATATTTTTTTTTATCTGTAAACATGGCTCCACGTACCCTGCATGGCAAAATTTGTGACCTTGACATTTGACCCCAAAATCCTTTTTCTAACCTCAGAAGTTTGAAATGCAATTTGATGATTTTCTCTAAAGGTGTATAAAAGTTATGCTTCAGAAACCAATTCGAGGCTTTAATCTTTCAGTTTTTCCAACATTTGAGACATTGACCTTTGGCCTTTTGAAACCTAAATCAATAGTATTCTTTCTTATCTCATAAAGTTTAAGGAAATTATATGCCATACTGATAAAACATCTTTCAATTGGTTATATTATTTGCTTATTATAGTACTATATCTATTATAATGATCAATGCAAGTTTAGTATTACATTTGTATAACACCAGTTCTTTTGATGATGTTTCATAACGGTATTTATACATGTATTGTGCTTTAATCATGTGCTTGACTATTATTTTGTGGTAATAAAATATTTGTATTACAAATGAAGTTTTGTTAATTTTTTTCGAGGTGTTCTTTAGTTATGGTTCTGAAACCAATTTAGGCTCAAATTACCATGTTTTTTTCAAAATCTGTGACCTTGACTTTTCACCTTTTAACCCGTTGGCCCCAAAATCAATCAACTTTTTTTTCTTATCTCATACATGTATTCAGGAAGATATATCTCATATTCATATTAAGGAAAATCTCATCATCTTAGACTTCTCAAAAGCCTTTGATAAGGTTCCATATAAGCGACTTCTATCAAAACTGGATTTTTATGGAATACGGGGTACAACACTAGGCTGGATAAAAGTGTTTCTATCGGACAGAACACAAGTCATTGTCAATAGGGCAACATAATGGTCTATCAAGACAGTGTTTTGTACCACATAGATGTAAATGTCGACATATATTTAGATGTTTATGAAGTTTATTGAAGTCTATTAAGCTGTTCAAAAGTTATGCTTTAGAAACATCTATCTGCCTAAAATATCTATTTTTTTTTTATAGTTTTGACCATAACCTTTTTACATTGTACCTTAAAATCGATAGACTTTCTTCTTTTGTACCAGACAAGCTTTCATGTGTGCAAGTTTCAAAGAATTCTATCAAGGAATTCAAAGATTATTCTCCAGAAACAAATATTGGTTGGTGGAGAGATGGCAAACAAATGCAAAATATGGAGGACAAAATTAGGGCAACTAATTAAATAAAGCTGTTTACAACTGTCTTCCATTGATAAATCTCAATTGTTCAAAAAGAAAAAAAAACAAGACAAAGACACAGCAGAAAAAAAAAGAAGACTGCAAATAAAGCTGTA
Organism: Arcuatula senhousia; assembly: GCA_963971305.1. NCBI lineage: Eukaryota > Metazoa > Mollusca > Bivalvia > Mytilida > Mytilidae > Arcuatula > Arcuatula senhousia. Next base: position 20,518,480 of record OZ020308.1, on the reverse strand, counting down.
TAAAGTATTATACAAGTTTGTTTAAGCTTTTTTTAAGTTATCATCTGTGAAACCATAAAAGGGAGGGCAGACAGACACCAAACTAAACATTAAGAATAACACCTTACTTTGCTTGGTTATAAAAAAAACAAGAGGCTACAAGGAGCCTAAATTGCTCATCTGGTCCTTAAGCTTTAAGGGTCTCTTCTATAAGATATTAAAACTATAAAAGGTTATCCGACAACTTCCAAATATTAAAAAGGTTTTGTAGAGCTCAATGAGCTGAAGCTTTCAGCTAGCAACAGCTTTTCTCTATCTGCAACAGTTTTCATTCTATAAGGCAAAAACATGAAAAAATTGATCTTTATATTGTGAAGAATTCCAATAATAAGAGTATATTTCAACCTCCATATAATGTACTTCTTTCTTGTAAAGTTTCATCAATCTAACTTCACCAAGCAATTTGAGAGGAGTTACACTTAGGAGATGCATGAACTGACAAACAGGGGGATTCCTATACATCAAAATAAATTGCAGGGGGGGATGTTTAAAAACAACAAAATTGAAAAATAGTAATTTATTCTGACATCCACTGATGTCAAATTTCTCTTTGCATATTTAACACATTTCATGAAAAAGTGACAAACAAACAAACAAACACAATCCGTTTATAAAAAGCACTGATCAGTATATAAAAGTGACAAGTTACTTAAAAGTATCAAATTAGATACTCAAAATTAGAAAGTTTATAATAAATTTAAACTTTATTTTCATAGATCAGACAAAATTTATTTGATCAGAAGGATTCATGAATTCATGAGAAACCAAAGGTGATCAAGGGTTTCATAATTCTCTTATATGTTTTCAATCTGACAAAAGATATTGTCCATTGTACAAAAAGTTAACAAGAACAAGACTATATCAGAAAGACATAATGTCCTGCTCTACATTTTTTTTAAAAGTAACTTCAACATAAAGGTAAACCTGATTTGAAACCAGGGGAGGGCCCTATTACTATATGCTCCTCTACTTTCATTTTGAATAAGAAGAGTCAAAATAAACAAAGGACTCAATTCTTTGGTGATCAATCAAAAACTGCCAAATTATAAAACAGATATTGCATTACAAATCAACTGTGCTGAAAGGACTCCTTATATTTTTGTAATCTGATAATCAAATTAAGCACTTTTAAAAATCCTTTTATAACAAGAAAATACTAAAATTGTAAATGCTACAAAAATTATATCACAGATGATGCTTTTGCGATAATAAATTAATGACAAAAATTGTTTTCTAACAAATATGTAGGATGTGAATGTGTTCTTGGCTATAATTTGTTTCCTTATTCACAAATTACACATAAATATAAAACAAATATCACATTCAGAAATAAAAATATACATACATGCCCTTTTACAGTGAAGGAAAATAAGATTTTCATTTGTTACTGAGTACAAGATTTTTTTTCTTACCAATTTTAAATTATAACACAAAAAAGTTTAACTTTTCTCTATATATAACAGGCAAAGTCAGGTTCTAATATATGCACAAATAAAAAATCTTATCTTACAATATACTAAAAAATGTATGGACGGATAAAATAATAAACCATTAAAGAGTCCATACTACAAAAAAATAACACTATTGAAATCTCTCAAGAGTTGCCATTTTTCATTGCTGCAAGCTCTGTCAATCAAAATATCTTTGGTTCCAAAAGCATGAAAGATACTTTAAAATAAATTGAGACATTTCACTGAAATCTGTTGATAAACTCGGAATCAATTGGAGGACAGAGAGATGAGCAGACAGTTGGACAGACTCTGAGAGCGACACTGATGAATAATTTTTCACTTCAGACATCACCACTTCCTAAGGCAGGGAATACAAATACTTGTAACATAAAATGTTGCAACATATGGTTTAAATCAATATTACACAAAACCTCCTTGATTTTTTATTATTGCATAGATATTGTGTCTATCTGATGGGATGAAGGTTGATCATGTGATTTGTATGAGGATCATGTGATTTGATCATGTGGTCAGAGGTCTTGGTTGTGTAGCAGTGATGATTGTGTTTATATCGTCTGATCTTTCCTTGAATTCTGTACTTCCTGTAGCAAGCTCACTGAAAAAAAGAACACAAATTGTTTTTGAACATTTTGCATTTTGGGAATAAAAGTTTGTAGCAACAAGGTTTTTCTGTAGGCAAGATATAAGGCTGGTCAACATTTTAATTTACATGTATTATTGCTTAAAGGGCAATCAGTTATAATGATGGAAGGCAAATCCAACAACCAAGGGCAAGTTATTGATAGACCCAATAATATAATATTTTTACAAGGAGTTTTCCCTGAGTGTTATATCTTTAAAAGGAAAAAGCATGAAACATGCAAGAATAAAATAGGATTTCTAAAAGGTATTCCTTACCTGAAATAATGTGTATGATATTTTAACAAGGAGTTAATTCCTTGAGTAATGAATCTTTTAAAGGAAAGTGAAAAAGTTTTATGAATAAAATAAGATTTTCTAAAAGGTATTCCTTACCTGAAGTTTATATCCCCATCCCCATCACTATCCAGTTCTAGTAATAGAAGGTCTACTTCTTCTTTTGTCAACTTGATACCATGCTCCTGTAAAAGAAATAAAACAAGCTGAATTAGACATCACCAGCAGAGGTCGGAACCCCGGAAAAAGTCAGTCAAAATGACCAAGAGGTGGATACAGTGGTCGAAAAAACCAGCATCCACAGATGATCCTATCCTATCCTAAAACATACATACAGATCAATTGTGCAAAAATCACCATTCCTGCTGGTCTTTAGTCACAAAGAATGAACAAATTTGATGTAAAATATTCTACCTAAAATCATAATTGATCATAATCTAATGTGAAAAATATCTCTATTGAAGTCTCTTCAATTTAAATTTCAAGGATTTCAATTGGCTATATTGTTTAAAATTTAAAGACAGCATAAAAAAAAACAGTCTTCATTATTTTTCTTCAAAATACCAGACCTCCTTATGACTATTCTTTATTTTATACTTTTATTTATTCATATCAAAACATCTTCAGAAAGTCTTACATTAGTTGATATGAACACATTTTGTATTTTTACACTTACAGATTTGAACTAATACCTTTACATGATTTGTCTTTTGTCTAAATATTAAGCTGTACAATTTCTCATTTTATAGTAAACTTTTGTGCTATTCAAATACATATGTCTTCAGAGGAAGTGGTTAGGGGTTCATTTTTTAAAGAAAGTTATAGATAGTTTAAATATTCAATTCACTGTATTACAGACGTGCTATGTGACATTATGATTTGACAACAACAGATGTGCCTAAGTTAAAGTTCCTACCCCAGACATAGGTTGAATATCTTAGTAATTTTTTGGTTCCCCTGTTTGGTATTTTTGGTTATACTGTTTTATGCTCTTCATATTTATTCAGTGTTTGGCATTTTCAATATTTTTGGTTGAGCGCCTCTGATGAGTCTTGAATAGACGAAACGCGCGTCAGGCGTAGCAAAATTTATTGTCTGGAACTTTGTTGTCATTTGTATTTCGAACACACGTGAAGGTTAGCACTGCTGGTGGAGTGTAAATTCCCCGAGGTTAGCCCGCTCCGGCACCAACACTTTTGAGTTGGAGAATACATCAAAGCTTTAAATCATCCGTCTAAATTTCAAAATTATCTAAACCCTAAGGTTCTTCCTACCCCAGACATAGGTTGAATATCTTAGTAATTTTTTGGTTCCCCTGTTTGGTATTTTTGGTTATACTGTTTTATGCTCTTCATATTTATTCAGTGTTTGGCATTTTCAATATTTTTGGTTGAGCGCCTCTGATGAGTCTTGAATAGACGAAACGCACGTCAGGCGTAGCAAAATTTATTGTCTGGAACTTTGTTGTCATTTGTATTTTAATAAAGAACAAATGCACGACTTAAATTTGAATAAAAAAACATAAATGTGAATACAATATTCAGAATCCCACAATAAATATATGATTAACAATAATTCAAATATGATACAAATACTGTTTTAATTTTGTGATTGTGATACAATACAAAGGTACCTTATTGGCTGATGAAGACGAGGAGACTCGAGAAAGTCTAAGTAATGCTGATCTAGCACACTGGTAAAATCAAGGTCAAAAGTTTCATCAAGCTTGTAGAAGTTTTTTTTTTTCAAAATACATGTAAAATTAAGTAAAAGATGGGAAAACTGGTGGAGAAAAAAAATGTGGTTTCAAGGAATTTTCATTTGGTATGGTTTTAAACAACGATCTATAAAAAAGGGATATGGAGTAATATTGCATTATAAATTGAAATGAAACAAAGCACATGAATTGTGCTTTAATTGCTGCACTTCATCCTTAAATTACGACAAGCTTTCTATATGGAGCACAAAATTGCACCTTAAAGGTTTAAAACATCCCCTAGGACTGGATAGAGGGGAATAGTAAAGAATTAGATTTTGATACTTAATAGACTGCCATAACTTGTGTCGATTTTTTTAAATGAAGATAATTTTTTAATCAGATAGATAAATAAATGGATGGTGAAGCAACATTTAAAATGTCCTCGTCAGTCGATGTGTGAACATCTTTTTACCCCCTGAAGAAGGACTTTATGTCCGAAAATTTGGGCACTCTTGTTTTATTTGTTTTAAAGGTTTTATTTCTTTATATTTCTTATTTAGTTTTTACCTTTTAAATGTGACTTCACCATCCATTTATTTATCTATTTTATTTATACACAAGCCACAGTGCAACATACTTTATTTATTTGATTTTTTTAATCACATTCAAATCCTAGCGGCATGATCAAACTATCCCAAATAAGTAAAGTTTGAAAAATCTACAAACCTCAAGTCCCTGTTCAAACTCCTCATATGAAATACACATACTGCCATCTTTATCTAGTTGACTGAAGAAGTCTATAAGTTTTAGATTATTTTTCTCTATATAGTTCATCAGTTTAACCATAGGATGGATTTTAGCCTTAGGTTTCATAGGGGGCTCCATTCCGCCATGTCTCATCTTAAGATTGGGTAATTGTTCTTTCACTTGTTTGAAAATTTCTTCAAAGTCTTTATTTACAAGAATATCCTGAAAAATATAAATTCAAGATTTAATTAGTCTGCCCACGATTCCCCTTTTATAGCTCATTTTTGTGAAATCTGCCTCAAGATTAAAATGTAGGTGTAAGATGAATGTTCCCCCCCAGCCATTTTGCAACCACTTTCTTTTTTCTTCAAGGATGTTTACTGGTCAGTTTGAAAACAACAAGGTATCTAGATTTATATAATTGATGGATAGACCATAGGTGAAGGTACAAAATAAGCTTGAAAAATTCAAAGGTTGCTGGACTCGTTTTCAAGATAATAAGCATTCAAAATTTGGCAGGAAAAGGCTTTCTCTGACTTTTTCATAGGTGTAGAATTAGACTTGTTTTAGTGTAAAAATGATTGAATAAATAACAAGAAATAAAAAAAAAAAATGTAAATAAATTCCTAATGACCCAATAAACCCAATTATAAAAAAGAAAATAGCGGGTTACTGGGCAAAAATATTATCTCTGTTTGATGGTGAAATCCAGAGGATTCCGAGATCTGACAGAAATCTCAAAAATTGACCAGCTATCATCCTTAATGAGTTTTTTAATAGGATATGATATCAGGGTTCACATGCTGTCTAGCAGCATATGGTGAAAAGTGCTTATTTTCAGTGAGTTCTGATCTCACTTTATTGTTTTTTTCACTGGTACTGAATGCTGAATAGCAGCATATAAAGAAAAGTGCTTATTTTCAATGAGTTCTGATCTCACTTTATTGTTTTTTTCACTGGTAATGTCATTGAATTCTTATGTTTTTATTTTGTGTGATTATATCATTTCAAGTTAATTAAGCTGTGTGTGCTGTAATACATTTTAAGGTGTCTATATTTTTAACAAAGATACTATGAGCGAGCTCACAAAAGGATATTCCTTCAACTAATAAAAAAGAAGTCAAATTATCTCCCCTGAATGATATTTGCCATCAATGAAATTTTTTCAAGCACATCTCAATATTATGTTCAACCCAAGAGGTTTTGGAGTAGTTGAGCTTACAAATATTCCCACTGAATACTTTATTTAAAAAGTCTAAGTCAAGTTATCTATCTGACTGATATCTGACAGGAACAAAAATTTAGGAGATGCACTTACAAGTTATGTGGACAGACAGACAGACAGCTACAGGGTGATTCCTTTATATCTCAAAAACTTTTTGCAGAGGAATAAAAACTCTCAAGAACCATCTTCATACCCGTAGCCAGAATTTTTCAACAGGGGGTTTGAAAATGTGAAGAGGGGGGTTCGATTTCCCAAATTTTTCTGACTTTAATAGTGCTTAACCAATTTTTCACCTGACTTTTCCCTATTTAGATCAAATTTTTTTTGGGGGGGTGCGGTTTTCATCCGAACCCCTTGAACCCCCCCTGACTACGGGTGTGATCTTACCTCGAAATCTATTTCTTCCAGAACACAGTTAGGGTTACGTAGTATGGCAGCACATATAGCATAACAACCAGCACTCTGCATAGGATTTTTACCAAACTATTCAATGAAAGAGAAAAAGAATATTTTGATAAGTTTCCAGGTGATTTGTAAATAATAAAATCTGTCAAAGTCAAAAATGGCCGGATTCCTTTAAACAGGAAGTAAGTGAGCAACAGACCTGAAATCAATCCCACATAACAGGACCCCACTCTAATACTATATTCCAAATATCAAGTGGCTGTGATAAGAAGTTGCTGAGGAAACTGTTATGAAAATTTCCTCCGCACCTGCGCAACATTCACCATATTATGACCCAAGTTTAGTCCTTGAAATCCAACCAAAAAAGAATCACACTTTTATCTTTTTTTTTTATAAATTATATCCAGCTATATTATTTTGTTTTTTGTTTTTACCCTGGTATATTCAACTCTTATGCAGAATTGATTTTCAGGTAATCATATTGATAAGTTGAACACATAGGAGTATGCAAATGTTTTTGTCCAACTTAAAGGAACAAGCGATTTTCAAAATATGGATTGACACATTTGTATCAAAACCTCCCATTATTAATAGATTTTGCCATAATAAATAAGAGTTCTAAATTTAATGACTGAATATGTCAAATTCATGTTTTTTAAGTCTTTTTTTAACAATAAGTTGTTTTTTGGTTGCTGTATACACAATTTTTTGGTCAAAGTCTAATGTATTGTATTTGAAAATTTTTCTTCCGTTTAGATTATTTCAGAAACATACCATTTCCTGATGAGCTATAAAGAATAATAAACAGAACAAAAAAGCACTTCTATTAAATCATTACCTTCATGACTTTTAGTGTAGATGTCTCATTAGCAGATAGACCTTTTCCTATTAATACTGCTGCTTCTGTCGTCAATCTGCAATTCCTGGAAAAAAAACCCCAAATAGTATTTTATTTTAAGCATGAGAGTAACAGGGAGACATAAATTGTAAATGTGCAAATGAAACATATGTAGATAAGACACCCATTTGTTAATAATAGAAAATTCAAATACAGTCAAACCTGCTTTAATGGGCACCTGTATATAGCAAACTACTTCCTAAAAAATATCTCTTTTATGAACAAAACAACCAAAACAAACCTTTATATAAAGGGGATGATTTTGTTGTCCCATGGCTGCCCTTTATATACAGGTTTGACTGTAGTAAAATGTAACAAGTTAATCACAAAATATTACATTTAAACCAAAACCACTGAGGATGTGACGATAACTGCCTAAAAAAAATAGATGAAAGTCAAAACTGCAAAGACATCAGTTTTTTAAATTCTATTAATTTGACTGATACATGTACAATTTGTTGGTACATATTTCAACAAGGAAAATGTAAAATTTATTCCCTTTACAGTACTACTAACATGATATTTAGTTCTTCTAAGACCTGGTTATGTTTCAACGCATCACACAATGATATAGCACCTTCTACTCCAAAACCATTCCACGATAAATTTACTTTCTTCATAAAGTCATTGTTCTGTAAAAAATAAATAACCATGAAAAATAAACTGGTACATTTGTATCCCTAGTCCTTTTTTTATCAAACACTGCTGTTTGTTGTTTTTACCTAAAACAGTTTAATATTCAAACAGCACATAAAGTCTAACTGAAAGACTGGGTTACCAGGGGACAAAATAACAAAGAATAAAGCAATGTTTCCTGCAATTTCAGCACATATTTGTTGCAAAATCTGCAATGTGTTGTTCATGTAATGTTTGATAGTTGTACATAATTTCAGGAAGATCCACCCTATGGTTTCTGAGAAATCAGAATAAATGCAAGTATCTGAGGTAAGATGACCATTAAAACTGTTTATTTGTGCTACAAATTTTGCTGACTGTCCATACAAATAATTGAATGAAAGAATGAACAACTGCAAATATTTTCAAAACTTAAAATCTTTTTTTTTAAGAAGGTTTTTGTTTTGCACCAAAGAAATTTGGATTTGGATAGGTTTTACTTATCATCATTTTTCAACTAACCTTAATTCCTTGACCTATGGCTATGGCACCTTTTCTTCTAATGTTATTCCAGCTTATATCAAGTTCTTTTAATGTGGTATTTTCTGCTATTGCTGGCCCTAATAATAAACCTGATATCTCCCCTAATCTATTATGACTCAGATTTAGGTATTCTAATTTGGCTGCTTTCTGAAAATTAAAATAAGAAGCTTAAATTTATAACTTTTCTTTCTATTTTAGAAATAGAACAAAATATAGTTTTATCAAAGTAATTATAATGTATTATTTTTTTACCAAAATTGGACTTGTGTTTTGACTTTGGCTAACTGATGCTAGGTTCTTTTTAATCAATTATATATAAACTGTGATTTTTGTTAGTCTATTTTAAAATTTCTTCTGGTCTTGGTTACAGTAATTATTAATCTGACTGAGATCATAAATATACCATTGGTATTTTTCTGCTTTGTTTTTTTTTCAAACTATAGATTCAAAAAATTGTAGCTGTGACTTTCCCATTGTGGTTTCATGCATGCCTTAATCTTTGTGAAATTGTAATTTTTTCATTTACACAAATGGACATCATGCCTGTTAATTCTAGAATTGCATGATCCTTTTTAGTACTTACTGTCAAAGCATCAGCAAAGAATATTGCACATTTATCATCAAACTGGTTGCCTGAAATATACAAGGACATCTTTAAAACCAATATTAATAAAATTTCAATAGATCTAAAATCGAGAGATAATAGTGAGTTAAAATCTTATAGACGATAAAGAAATGTGGAATAAGTGTACACCACATAATCAACATAAAGAAACGGCAATTAAAAAAATCTTGATGGAAAAATGCCAGCAGTATTCAACATCACCAGAGGTTGCTGCTTGCCGTTTATGCAGTTTTAATGTTATCATAAGGGCCAATGATAAAATGGTAAGCTCTGACCATAACATTAAAGGTGGCTAGCTGCTTTTGTTTCACATATTAAAACTGCTGTTTTGTTTAATGAAGGTAATTGTCACATGCCAATATTCCACAGTTCATTTTTTATAGTTAAAGGGGGATAATTCAATATTTTTGTTAAACACTAGACAAATGTTAAATAGTCCTGTCTGGGTAGCAAGGAAAGAAATCTAAAAAAACTACATGTATTATCAATCAGTTTATGTTATAACTGTCTGCTGCAAATTTCAACTACAAGTACTTAAGTCATGTAAGTGGAGAGGTTGGAAAATAAGGATGTGTGACAAAGCTTGAAGTAAAGGGCCCATAACAGATAGCAGTATGAAAAATAATGACGACTGGTGACATAGAAGGCTGCTGACTGTCTTCTATTGTTGATTTTTAAATTGCTGTTTGTTTATGAAAGTTGTGTTGTGTACACTTGTTCCACATCTAATTATCATCTATGGACAGAAACAAAACTGGGGAAGGAAACAATAGTTAGACGTAGTGAGCAGAGAATTAAGATCCCCCTTATCACTCCTCTTACTGAGCAGGTCCAAAATAAATTGTACAATTGAGCAGACAAGATAAAAATGTTTGCTCTCTAATATTAAATATGACCCCTTCTTATATGAAAGACCTTCAGTGATGCAGTAGTTCTTAGCAACCATATACCTGATAGAGTAAGATGTGTTAGAGTTGTGTTCACCTTCATGACTTCACCAATCTGTTCTGCACTACTTAATCCTAGTCTGTTATCATTCAATTTCTGTAAAGAATGAATAAGGAATTTATAATATAATATCATATCCGTTATTTGCAGTTGATTGAAAAATTTAACAACTTTTATCGGTAATAAGCGGCTTTTTCCTTTGATCTCATCTGCCTGATATTTTTTAGTATCATGCACAGTCCGTGATACAAGAAAATATCAGGTGGGAGCACTTGATAACTGTGACGTCATTACCGATAAAAAGAATATTATATACTTTCCTTTTTGATACTATCTACATCTAGTCTCGTATCGGACTTGTCTGATACTCACCTAGATATATATAGTATCAAAAAGGAAAGTATATAATATTCTATATTTAACTTGTCCTTGTTGGGCTATCACAAATAATATCAAACAAGACATCACGATTCACTGCCAACATGGAATACCAATTTAAACCTAAAGATAAATCTGGTTTAAGATTGAGGGATGTACAGATCAACAGACCTGAAAACTATAAACTCATGTACTTTAGTAGGTGAGGCATAGACAGTGCTTTTAGCAACTTCCTAAGATGTTAACATGGTTTTTTTATAGGGTTACTTGATATTGAACTGAATTATTTGATAAGGAACATGAAATCTGGATAAAATAATCATTTAGTAATATCTTTTGAAATGCATAAATTAAATCAGGACCATTGTGGTGTCTCTGGTGTGTAATGACCTGATCTGTTTATCTGTTTACCCCTTTTTAGAGATTTTGAATTGATCACTGACGTTTAGTAATTTTATCATTACAAGTACATGTAGCTTTATTTGTATTAAGTAAAGTGATGAAAATATTTTACAAAATTCACTTAAACAACAGACATTGGGGAAAATGGGCCTTATACAAGTGTAAGAAATACCATTTTTTATAAATCAAAATGACAACAAAGTAAGACAGACCATAAATTTTGCTACATCTGACGCCTGTTTTGTCTATTCAAGACTCATCAGAGGCGCTCTACCAAAAATATTGAAAAAGCCAAACACTATATTAAGAGCATAGAACAATAAAGCCCAAAAATACTGAACTGGGGAACCAAATAAGAACTAAGATGAACAACCTATGTCTGGGATAGACAGAACCTTAGGGTTTAGACAATTTTTAAATTCAAACAGATAATTTAAAGCTTTGATGCGTTCTCCAACACAAAAGTGTTGGTGCTGGAGCAGGCTAACCTTGGGGAATTTAAACTCCAAAATATAAGCTTACCAGCTCTGTGATGTAGATATTTTCCTTGAGCATGTTACAAACAATAAGACCTCCCATATCTCCTAACCAGTTGTCACTTATATCTAACTGTAGTACATTGGTGTTGGACTGAAAAATAAAACATCTGGTTAGAGCATTGAATATGCTACCTATTGTAGATTTTAATCATGGTAGTATTGCCACCCCTGCCAGAACAACCATTTCATAGTCTTTCATCTATGTAAATAGTTTGAAATATTAAACCAACATGCCAAATTTTTAAATCATTCCCATGAATGGTTTCTCTGAGAAAAGCTGCATGGAAATTACTAACAGATATATGTATAGATGGACATGATGTGAAATTAATTCTTCCAGACAATTAGTGTTTGAGATGCCAAAAAAATATGAATGCAGGCTTCCTACAACAAAGCACTGCATGCATACAAAAAATCAACTGCTCCAATTTGAAATTTGCTGGCTGTTTTTCTATTCACATTTTATGTTCCCATGATATTGGGTCATGTATGTTTATTTCACATTCTTACACACACAATTGTATTTTTACTTTCCCAAGACACTGATGGTCATTTTACATTTTACTTGAAGGTTTTATTTTCTCTAAGAAATGCAGATAAAATCTTACGGCTAATGACTTGGCTATACATTTCATCCCCTCCTCTCCCAGGCCGTGGTGGCTCATTGTCAGCTGGGGTTTGTCCATGTGACGGATAAAGTATGAGGCAGGGACGATACCAATCTTCTTACAATCATCGATGTAATCTGTCTTCCTGTCATAGGCACTAGTGGATTCTTGGTAAAAATAAAAATAATTGATTGCTTAAAATTGTTCTCTTCTTTATAAATGGCTCCACATTTAAAGATACAAAATAATTTTTAACTTCTATTACATATATTGCTGTAAGAGATTATTAAGCACCATAAAAATCAGGTTCTTTAAATATTGTATATTAAGTCAGAACCAGTGTGGTTTTCATTTTTCTTCTAAATCTACATTAATCTTTTACTGTCAGCTGAATTTCTGAGTATATTTTGGTCTTTCATACAGGTTTGGTTTTTGACTGTTGACTTTATTTTCGTTACATGTATATTATAAGCAAAAAGGTCCGGGCCCCAGTTTCATAAAACATCTCAAATTTGAGATTTCCTCAAATCTGTCCTCAACTCAAATATTGACCAATGAAATTGCAAGAAATCTCAGTTGAGGAAGGATTTGAGGAAATCTCAAATTTGAGATGTTTTATGAAACTGGGGCCAGATATTATATGCCCTTGACATACTATTGAATATTCTCCATAACTTGATGGCAACATATGTACATATTTTTGCAAGCCTGCCATCTGTTAAAAAGTCTTTATACTGTTAAAATATGAACATTCTTCATGTTTTTAATCATTACAATTTAAAAATTGTGCCATCTAATTCTAAAAGTTCTTGATCAATAAAGGCAGAATAGAGCTGCAATAATCATAGTGATTACCAATTTTTTACCCTACATTTAACAATATTTTTCATTTATTTAACCTACCCCCAGAAATGTAAACTTGATGTTTGAATTGAGTATACAGCATATAATAATCAATGAAGACATTTATTGAATATATGAATTTAAAACTGTTTGGCAAGCTAAAATAAAATTTTACCAAAGTTAAATGATTGAAACTGACCATAGCAATATAGTTTGAAAAAATACATGTGCATTCAAGGACTTTTTGAAAGAAAAGATATATATTGAAATCTTTTTATTTGTTTAAACCAAATTTATGTAGTTCTTTCATACTTAAGTAATTACAAATACATACTAATTGCATATTTTATATAAATGCTACAAATGACATATGATATGGATGATGAACAGCAATTAAAGCATTGTTCCTTAATCTGCTTCGTTATGTTTTATTAATTATTTAAAATGTGATTTTTGTTATGTTTATATATTTCATATCTCTTCTTTTTAACAAGCAGAGGCACCAAAGGCAGTAAAAGGCTTCAAACTTATATGTTGGAATTGCACGCCGATAATATTTTCTGCAAATTAATGTGATGTTCTTGTTTTGATTTGTAGGTGTACAAAGTTTCATCATGATTATGCTTGCAATTTCCAAGAAATCAGCTGAAAGGCAAACTTAAACCTAAGGTTGATCGCCAGAAAAATGAATAAATGGACCAAAAATTATATGCAGGGCTGCCAACTTGCAAGGTCGGGATTTTTAATTATTTCCGTTATGTTTTATGTTAAATTCATCAAAAGATAAAGACCTGAAAAATCTGGAAGGTATTGGCAGTATATGATGGACCATAAAACATTTAACCATACAAATGTACAGATCAAATGAAAACAACCTTACTTGTTAGTTACCCACCATTAAATTTTGAAATTATTATAAAGTGATCTGTTTAAAGCTAAATGCTATGTTACTACAAGTGAACTACAAAGTCATGATTCCATCTGAAAACCTACAACCAATCATAATGAATTATGGCAACAACCATGTGATATAAAACAACCAATGAAATGAGATCTGTTAAGCAAGTATCCCATAATCCCATTTTCTTACCATCATCATTGGGAATGGGACATGTGGGAAATATCTGGTCAAGTATATCATCACTTTCTGTAATAGTTAAAACTTTTTATATGGGTGATAACTCTATGTTTTGAGTAAGAGTTATGAAAATTTCATAAAAAAATTATAAAGGGCAAATCAAAATTATCTGTCTAAAATGTAATATCATTACTTAATTCTAAAAAAAGAAAATACAAAAAAAAAACCCCCAAAAACAGGGGTCGTAAGTTCAAATTCAAGCAATGGGCAATGTCGCTATAAATAAATCTATGTGAAAATCTTTTTTAAAGGTGAAATTAAAATAACTAGAAACAAAAAAAAACAACTATAATTTTGTATAAAATTTAAATTAGCATAAAAAACAAATCGGCTGCCAAATCATACATAAACGAACATAAATGTAAGCAATATAATTTCTCTAAGACAAAAATAAAGTATAATTCAATAACACTTCAGCATCCTAAGGATGTCCTAGAATTTGACCTACTGAGAGCACCAAGGAAATCAGTGCTGAGTTTAATACTGGAATCAAGACAATAAGCCGTTTGTATGAACTGGAAATCAGCCAGCATGTCCGATACAGTCTCATGATTTTTTGGCTTTCCTGTTAGAATGTAACATCCAATAAATGATTGACATGATTGAAATGATATAAAAACTAAATGACATTACATGGGTTTTAATCTTATAGACATGGGTTTCATGCAGGTATACTTCATTATTAAAGATTAATAAATCGTTTATAATTTTAAATTTTAGTATTCAGTATTTCTGAGTTTGGTAAAAAATAAAAATAAAAAGAATTTTGTTAAGCTTATTGTTAAAAAAAATTGTATAAGTAACAGTCATTTTCTTAAATCAGGCATTTTGTACAATGCCTGATATTTAAGGCATTTTATCAAATGACAAAGTCCTTTTGACCTGAAAATATTAAGGCATTTTACAAAATGGGTCAAAGTTGTCAAATGACCCCTTACATAGGTAACATCTCATAGAAGATTCTCTTATACATGTAGCTTATTACCAGATGAGCGATTCAGGCTTCAATGAGACTCTTGTTTATTTAGGAAGCAACCATTCAATATTTTTCCCAAGCATGTTGTTTAATGACTGAACATTTTAGTCATTTCATAGAATACAAAAATCAGTGGGCATTTTATTAAATACCTAAAATTTCAGCCATTTAACAAAATGCCTAAATTAAGAAAATGACTGATACATTATATAATCATGATGAGAATTTCAGGCTAAAGTTCCGGCTATAGAGCAACCATTTCCTAATCTTATTGCACATGGTATCTTATTTAAGTTCAAAGCAATAATATGAAGTTTAAATATGTTATAACACTTGATTATGAATTGGTACCCAGGATCATTTTTGATATTTTGACATTTTCAAAATATTTTCTAATAAGTTAAAGGCTGTCATTTCTTACAATTTCTTTAAATTATATGTTTTTCCTCTCTAAAATAATAAAACATGCTACAATTTTTATCTATCTCCAACCCTCTCCTAACCTATACTTATCCTACAAGAACTTTAAACATGTTAAAAGAATTAATACAAACTAACCATATTGACCCCTTCCATATGATATTGGTAAATTCTACTGTATTCTAGCATAGGAATCATTTAGTGGATAGTTATATTCTATGTGTTGTTATGAATCAATTAAATTTGTTTGTCTTTGTGAAGTTGTTTCAACACAGTAAATTGTTAAAGCTGTTAATAATTCTGATCTACAAGCCAAAATCAATAAAAGTATTTATCTGGATCTTTGAGTCTGTATTAAGTTTTGACAATTTATGACAAACAGTGGTAACTTGTTGCTAAGTTTGGTTATTTAAGAGGAAATTATCTAATTTTTATCATAATTATTCATTGTTTTAAAATAATTTTGACAGTTAATAATTCATTTTGAAATCTACCTAAAAACTGAGAAAGTAGAAAATTTAAAGATGTTCTAACAAGAAAAATTAAGTTTGGTTTTCGCAAGACTTTTAAGATGGAACTATGAAAAGTCACTGAAATTAAAATGTTTATAGCCGTCCAACATTAGCATATGCCATTTCATAATGCTGTCCACTTAAAAATGTTCCTGTATTGAGTTGTGTAATTAAAGATGGATTGTATGAATATTCTTAGGTCTTCAATACAAACTTATGTTAAAAGACCTTAACATGCAGAGAGAAAATTAAAATTTTTTGCTCTGAGTAAGGTTGATGCAGGATTGTTAAAAAATATTTGTTAATTTTGTACCTTCTACTTCTAAATCTGTATCAAAGGCTTTATCATCGGCCAAGATAGCGTCAACGTTGGAGAGTTCTGCCTCCAGGAAGAGGTCACGCTTTGTTGGAGATCTTTGTTCTTCATCACTATCACTGTCGTAGAAGTTACTGCGATCCAATCGTGAAAATCCACTCTCGGCCCTTGACTTTCTGCTGCTGGCTCGACTTACAGTCTAAAAATAGATAAAATGGGACTTGTTTCCTTTGCAAAATAGCTAGATGATATTATGAAATCTGTTTAAGAAGTTTAAGTCACGTCTTATAATCTTCATAAATGTTTAGAAATGCATTGTACATGTAACTCAATTAAGTACGAATATTTCAGTTTTCTAAAATTTGCATTCAAAATAGTTGCTTCAACTTTGTAGTATTCTTTAAAAACAACCCCTGAAAAAATATATATAAAATAAATTCATAAGCATTTAAGGATTATTATGTATAGGCGTAAAAACAAAACCCTCAGGAACAACTATGCACTGCAACAAGAGATTGAGCTGAAGCAGCCAATTTTTGCAGTAATATTGGACCCTAAACCCAAAACTTGGCAAGACTGACAAGATACATCATGACCAAAAACTTATTGGTAGACCAACCATCATTTAGGCCAAAACTCCAAAGCGAGTTTAAATTGTCCCCCATATTACATGACTTAAACCATTAATTAACACACTAATATACAACAACCAAATGAACAAAGTTTTTTTTATTCTTTTGACAACTATAACCTTTTTAAGTCAATTTTTGACCAACATTATTGAAACAAAGTAAAAATCTAAGTCTTTACAGCTGGCTAATCTTACATTATCCAATAGTTGTCAAGTTTCTTACCACTTTACTGCAGGTTTTAATCCTTGTGTTCAGTTTTTCAAGTCTATATCCTGGAAACTGCAACATTATTAACGATAACAAAAATCAATCCATAACTTTTCCCCTTGTTAAAAGTTCTGTCGACAATTTAACAAAAACACAATGGAAACAGAATTGAAAGTTATGTCTTTTCATCTACTGAGAACTTAGCTCCAACTCAAACAGAAACACTAAGCAAACATCGGAGAAAAATCAATCTATAGAACACTTTAATTCTTCAAGTAGTATCTTTTGTTAAAAAAATTATAGGAGGCTATTGAAAAAACGTGTGACAACTATTATTTGAGTTGCGGTAAACAATGGAGGTCGAGTTGTTACTTTATAAAATTGCTATTCAGTTTTAAGTGTCAAAAACAATTTCTTGTTTAAATAACATCATAACATATTATGATATTATATATAATTCTAATTCCAATAATATGAATTAAATCATCCTTTTTAATTCTTAATTAAAACTGCATGATCATGAGCATTCAAAAAGCAATTGCCACTTTATTAACATCACATGCAATCGAAAATATTCCCATACAATTCTGATTCAAATCAAACATTCAATTTTCTCTAATTTTGAAGAAATCCCAGATTAAACAAAATCCACGAAATAGAAAAGATAGAAATATGAAATTACTCAAATAAAATTAGAAGATTTAATTTGTAGATCTTCACACCAGTCCAATTTAATTAAATGACCTTTCCCCTTGAATTTACAAATTTGATTTTCGAGTGGATTTTCAGATTTGGAGCACTTATGATAAGCATCGTCAACTGTCCACTTATATACTGATACGTTGTACAAACAGGCAACCAGTTACACAGAATTCCTCTCAAAATCAATCCCAAGCAATTTATTTTTATTGAAATCCACTAAGTAAATTTCAATGATAGTCTGTCGTCAAATTTATATTATCTTCGGAACGTTTAATCCAAGGATGAATAAGGTTGACATGACAAGCTTTTCATTCTTTCTTTTAATCTATTTTGATAAATCATCATATACAATTTCTTTTTTCAAGTTTGTAAAATATATCACAAAAATGAAAAAGTAATTTATTTCAACATAATAAGTGTTTGATGTTCTTTCTAATACAATTTTTTCAAAAGAATTCAAAGAATATAAATTCCTTTATAAAGCACTTTATCACTAAAACAATGTACATATAAGTACTTTCATTAAATGGCTTCAATCCTTTCACATACATAATTTTTTAACAGTTCCAATGAACCAACGTTAGACAGAAAAAATTGCACAAGGAACAATTCCATTATCCATAAAAAGACAAAAAACACGCAAGTCACTATTACAAATAAAGGACCTTAAACACACTGAATAAACTCTTTAAAATGTGAAGCATTAAATACAATTTTGATACTTTCAAGACATGTACATAGACTACATACCCTTACTAAATCCTAGTACAAACACCAGTTAAATCGTTAAAACCGAGACACCAATATTTCTATACATTTTAACACATACATGTATGTAACTCTAGCTAATTATCAGTAATGATAATTTCTTTTGGAGATTGGCAAGTTCAAATTCTATGATACTTCATGTTTGTCTTAATTTGTAGTTTTGTTTTAAGATTGAGGTTTCATTATTTTGTGCTGCTGAGTCTAAAGCATTGCAGACTGGCGATTCTGAATTGCTAGAATGTAATGTTTTTGCTCTCTATGCTTAATAAGCCATACCTTTTTTGTGTTCTTTTTAAAAGATTTTTATGCCTGTTTTGAATTTTCTAGAAAAAACACTCTTGACAGAAAGACAGACATATTGACAAATTGTGATACATAGCTACGTAGAAATGGCGACATCACAGTTGAATATTAGGTTGATATGAATGTATTGGAATCCTCAATATAATGAGAAGGAAGTATAACATAATTGCAAGAAAATTTTAACAAAAAAAAAAAGCCATAACTCTCAAAAGCAGTTTATATGCTATCTTTTACTCCTTTTGCCTTCTGATAAAATAAATTCTAAACTTTTGTGCTTCCTTGGTATTTCTTTTCTTCGGTTAATTATTATTGGCTCACTCACTCACTATAATCATTCATTATTTGCTCACCAACTCACTGGATTCATGTGATTTTATCTTGAATGATTGACCCGTTATCTTCTAATGTAGAGGGGGTCAGTACTAAAATGCCAAAATTTCCAATTGAATTGTCTGACCTATCAATAGCAAGCCAATTTATGAAGTGCACTTTAATCTAAATGAGTTTTAATAGTCTGTTATCAATTCAGTTTAAATAAAGTTTGGACAGCTTATAAAAGTTTGTAGTGTAAGGTTTTTAATTTCTAATCTCAAAATTGAACAATGATGTCTAAAGCTTTTAATATTCATGATAGAATGATAGACAAGAGTCAATAAATGTTTGTAAGTGTTACATTTATAGAAGTTTTTATATTAAAATGAACTGGTAAAAGAAAAAAAAACTTTTACCGGTATGTCCCTTTCAATCTTACAATTAAAATTCTGAAACATTATTGCCTTCATGGATACAGAAGTTGATAAAATTTTATGATATAAAGCAAAGAAAAAGTCTGCAATTGAAATCTTGTTATAAAATCCATGGAACTTTCAATTATAAGTTTTAACAGCTGAAAAAAGGGGAATCCTTAATCCAAAAAACATTGGAGGTTGGAAGTCATGCTATTTATAGATGTGTTACCATCCTGTCAAAGGATGAGACTTCTTATAATACATGAATTATAGGAGTAGGAAAAGCCTAAATGTAATGGGACAATAAATACAGATTTTGTTTAATAACAATAATTGTTAATCTTTCTTTGCATTGATGGGTCCTTAACAAAATTTTGTATCTCATTCTTACCCTAAATGATACCTTCTTTGACATGGTTTGTTTTCCTCTGCATTCACACATAAATAAAATAACTTATTCAAATACAAACAAAAATAGGGCATGTAATGGGACATTAAATGATACCCCGCCACGTTATAATATCAAAAGTTCATAAAATTTGATTTCAAAGTGGCCTTTCTCGAAAACTATTTTTCATATCAAGCTGGAAATTGAACCTGACCTGTATTTTATTGTACTCAATAGCTGTACAAAATATCATTTGAATCCCATGAAGCGTTTTCAAGTTATTGGTCGGAAACTCAAAATTTCATGAAATTTGATTTTTCAAAGTGGCCTATCTTGAAAATTATTTATTGGATCATGCTGGAAATCAAACTTGACCTGTATTTTATTGTACTTAACAGCTGTGCAAAATATCATTCAAATCCTTTGACGCGTTTTCAAGTTATTGGTCGGAAACTCAAAATTTCATGAAATTTGATTTTTCAAAGTGGCCTATCTCGAAAACTATTTTTTGGATCATGCTGGAAATCGAACTTGACCTGTATTTTATTGTACTAAACAACTGTGCAAAATATCATTCAAATCCTTTGACGCGTTTTCAAGTTATTGGTCGGAAACTAAAAATTTCATGAAATTTGATTTTTCAAAGTGGCCTATCTCGAAAACTATTTTTCGGATCATGCTGGAAATCGAACTTGACCTGTATTTTATTGTACTAAACAGCTGTGCAAAATATCATTCAAATCCTTTGACGCGTTTTCAAGTTATTGGTCGGAAACCTTCGGGGGACGGACAGACAGACGGACAGACAGACAGACAGACGGACGGACGGACAGACACCGAAAAAAACTGAGGGTATAACATAATACCCTGCCACTTCGTGTGGCGGGGTATAAAAAGGAGCTTTTTGCAAACAAAAGCTTTGACATCATAACTTTATACAAACAAAAATATTTCCAAGACTTCTTTGTGAAAAATATTATGTAGTTTTTTGATGATGATGATTCTACTATTGTTTCTATGGAAACCATATAAGGTAAAAACCCACTGTAAAATGATGTTTTTTTTAAATATTTTATAAATCACTAATTAGGAATGGTTACTAAGGGAACAATAAAATAAGCCTTAATTAACTAGACCATATTTTTAATATTCTAAAAGTTTCTAATACTCCTATTTTAGCAGCCTTTATGATACTTTTTCGCTGTTTTTTTTTAAATCAAAATTCTTATATGATTTTATATAATTTTTTATTATACCTTAAACCTTTTACTAAAGCTTTTTATATTCTTTCAAACTCTTATAGTTTTAGATACATTAGAAATATTTGTTATTGAAGTCAATATTACAATTAGTAGAATCCTTTTTTGGAGTAGAGTAGAAATCTTGTAAGTTTAAAATGTTCAAACCCCGCTCAATATCAATGACTTATGTATTAAGAAAGGAGAAAATGAAGCAAAACATCCCAAATACACAACCCATACATGCCACAAAAAGAGTAGATATTTTAAAAGTTAAATTGAAATCTATTCAACAAAGAAAGAAATTGAGCATAGAAAAAGTCAAATAGGATATGTAAATCATTCATTTGTTTCACTATAACTGACAGTTTTTTACCATTTCCATTGTTCCTGGGGTTCCATTTAATTTTTACACCCCATTTAAATCATTTTTAAATTCAATGGCAAATAAGTTCACCCTTTTCAGAGTTTTATACATGTTAAATCTTCACTAAGTCACCAAGGTCATAACAAATGAGATTTAAATGTTTGAAATATAGGTTATTTCACTATGACAGGGTGCAAACAGAGATATAAGATAAGATAGGACAAACTTAAGTCAGGATTTCTTTGGTGCAATCACCCCAAAATATCAAATATGTGGAAAGTCTCTTTCAACATTACATGTTTTTAACTCTATTTTCAAATAAAAGTATAAAAATTTAAATAAAGAAGGAATGTGTCCATAGGACACGGATGCACATGCTGAGGCTCCAAACAGAATAGAAGTTCAACAGGTCTAAAAGTCACTGGAAGGACATACAGGTTGTCAAACTGAACCATTCCACCAGGTTTCAAATTGTTCTCATATTCAGATTCTGAGAAAAGCTTGACAGGAATTTTCCTATTGGCTTGGTCTTTAAAACAGGAAGTAGAAGTACAGATGGTCTGAAAGTTGCTTAAGACATACAGTTTGTCATAGAGTTCAAGAACAATGCCAAAATTTCAAATCATTCTCATGTATGGTTTCTGAGAAAAGGTTGATGGAAATTCATACCAACAGATAGAGGGATGGGCAGGTGGGTTGACGGAGAGATGGACATAATGAAAAATATATGTTTGCAGGGACATAAATTATCAATATAATTCAATAATGGCCTGATTTTGATTTTGGGACCCCATGCTATCGGATGCTGCTTACAAAATATAAAAAGGCTGTGATAAGTAGTTGCTGAAAAATTTTGATTGTCACATACTGTATCCCATTTGTTTTAGTGAATGTTCAATATTTTACAGTCACCTTAATCAAAACACATCTGAAGACTTATGATGGTTTTATTAATCAAGGAAAATGGTATTGTGTTCAGTTGTTTTAGTGTTTCTCAAATTTCACTTAAATTGCATGATGTTTCAATCAGATTGCATGATAAGTTACAATTTGTCTATCACAGATGACATCAGCAAGTATACATAAACATGAACTGGGTTAAGCTTAAATGGTTAAGCTTAAACTTGCATATAATTTTCAATTACATTTTCTTCTCTGTTTAAGGCTAGAGATCTTTCAGACTTATCTATAGTATTTACAAATAAAGAAGGAATGTGTCAATGGGACACAGATGCCCCCGCTAGACCCCAAACAGGAAGGAGATGTTGGACAGACCTGATAGTCGATTTGGACGTACATTTTGCCATAATGAACCATTCTAACAAGTTTCAAATTTTTCCCATGAACAGTTTCTGAGAAAAGCTTGACGGAATTTTCATAGTCAAGTTCACATATTTTCATTCGGCCTAAGTCCCAAACAGGAAGTAGATGTCCTACAGACCTGAAAGTCGCTTTTGACGTACAGTTTGCCATAATGAACCATCCTACCAAGTTTCAAATCATTCCCAGGTATGGTTTCTGAGAACAGCTTGATGGAAATTCTTACGGATCCTATGGACGGACATGAGTAAAACTTAATGACCCCCTGACAAGTCGTCCAAGGGGCATAAAAATTAAAATATATGCAATTTCCTAAAATATTTTTAACGTTTTGCAAATGCAATGATGGAGGAAACATTCCATTTGACAGGGATGTCCAGCACCTGAAACAGGAAGTAGGTGACCTACAGCCTAATCAATCAGTTCAGACATATAACTTGTCATCATTCTAAAACATCTAGCTGAATTTCAGATAATTTTGCTGAGCAGTTAATAGGAAAAACTTGAAATTTTTTCTACCAGCTCAAACATGAAGTAGGTGTCATAACATTAACAGATCTAAAAATCCCACAGAACATTCAGTACCTCATACTAAACCTAACTCTTGCCACATTTCAAATCATTTCTCCTGTACAGGTTTTGAGAAAAGCTTGAGATAAATTTTCGTAGGGATCTATACTTAATGTCAGATGTCCCATGCCAAGTGAGCGCATAGCATAACTTTTTATAACAAAATGTAAAAATAAATATGAAAATATGTCAAAAAGAGTACTCCATTCAGTCCATTGTAAGAAAACAGAAATCTGTTAAAAATACAGGATTTGTTTTAGTTCTAATGGTGCTGTTACATAATGTTCAAAGTTCCATAAAGAATTTTACAATCATTATTTGAAAAATATAAATCTGAATGTAATGAAGGAAAAGAGAATGGTTTCAAAGAGATTAGTCAGACAAAATTTTTGTAAAGCAACAATTTAGTGGTATTGACATAAACTTTATCATTTTTCCTTTTTCAATTTCACTGAAAAAAAAACCCACAAAAAATCTTAACTGTGTCTAAAACTAATGTATTGTATTTTACTGTAAAAACTTACAGATTTCCGTAACCCAGACTCTGTTAGAAAAGCCTTTGGCATTTTTTCTGCAATCCTCTTATATCCAACACTTTTAGACATAAGCATGGTATTATCACAGATATAAGATCAATTTTTGAAAAACATAGCCAAATAATCAATGCGTTGATGTTCAATTGAAAAGTAAACTTTGTCTTAAATTCCTTTCAATCTATATGCTTAATCTATCAACAAATCCCAATCTTTGATGACAAAATATATATTTGGAATGTTAAAATATCTTTAAACATGTATTTTGTCTCAAAATCTAACGCATATCTCAAATATACTGAACACGTTCTGGCCAATGAAATTAATCCCAAACATCAAATTAAAAATCTCATCACAAATCGGGTTGTCATATAAACTTTAGGTCATTACAATACGGGAATCAATTTCACTTCTTAAAATCCATACAGGCATAATTAAACTTTTTTCATACAAATTGATTTCAAACATTTAAATTATAATACCATATTATGAGAGACAAGAAGAGTGTACCGTATATTTACGAACCGAAATGGAGCGACAACACTTCAATGACTTTGAAAGTGTCAGAACAAACATTGAATTTCAAAAGCCCCTGATACTGTTTCAATACTGAAATTTTATACTTTTCAAATGACAAAACCAAATACTGTAAGTTGAGCCCAGGGATTAGTATAGACCATTGATATTTTTATCAATAAAATAAATTTTGCCATAGCAGGTAATAAAGGGTCATGATTTTTCAACATATACTCGCAATATCAATGAGTAAAATAATTATCAAAATCAATATCTCAAGAGTCCTTTTATGATATATGAATAAATCTTATTATTTAATGAGACATCATTCTGAATTATATACAATATACACGATACATATTCATGGGACACAGATGTACTGGAGTAGAAGACCCAAACAGGAAGTAGGAGCCTGACAGGTTTGGAAAAGGCTAGGATATCTGTCATATCAAAATGGATGGATTTCATTACACAGGAGGTACTAAGATGAACACTAGTAGGACCAGTTCAAGCACTGACTACTGGAAGTTGGTTACTCCTGAAATTTGGGACATACCCCTTGCTAAAGCTGCATACCAAATTAAAACAGTTGCTGAAAAAACTGTAATGAAAATATTATTGCTACTAAGCCATCCAACTCTTAGTATTTCATAACCTTGATTTTCACCTTGCATTATCTGACCAAAAATGGAATTCAAGAAGTGATTCCAATGTAAAAGGCCTAGAATATAAACCAGCGGTTACTACACACGGAGCTCTTACCTGTCTCTTTTTGGACCTACTGTGTCCACTTTTAGCGGCGTATCTCTTGGATTGTAGCGGTAGAGAAAGATACATGCTTAAACCAGTACATTAAGTCTATACAATTCAAAGTCCTATTGCCACTATTTCTATATAAAAAATGGATGAGGATGTATCAATCCACAAAAATGATCACTGAGTAAATTGCCATATTGTTTTCTTAATGTCAAGACTTAAATCCAAGCACAGTGTAAAAATCCATTCATATTTAAAGATGAAGTTTCTTCTCCTTTGTAAGAGTGTATATAAAATGCATAAGTTAATATTAGTTAAAAATTCATATATTCCTCACTGGGTCAATCTTTTCACTAGTTTTATGAAAACAAATTTCATAATCCCTTTTTAAAAACACAGAAATGAATACAAAATTAAAATATATGTAAGAGGAATCGAAATAATAAGCCCTGTGAAGGCAATAACATGTATATAATCTTTAGAGAGTCAATTTCAATGATTATTAATATGCGAATGACTTTCAAGGAGAGCAAACATTTGTCATAAATAAGGTATCCAAATACCTGTTTGAAACACTTCAAATCTTTATAAAAAAGTTGTAAATCAAAATATCAGTATATGCTCAAATCACTTCACACAGAATTACACAAGTAATGTTGCGACGGTACCAGGTTCATATTCGGTTAGTATTCATCATAACCTTCAATATAACATGATTTTCTGTGACAACTTCAGATTAAAAATCCTTAATTATGCATTAAAATATCCCCACCATCACACCGTGAGTTAATGCATATCCACAACCTCCTTAGTTGGTTTCAATTTAATTTATACAGAAAATATTTTAAATTCTATGCAAAATAAGTATATATAAGAAGACCTCAGGAGTTGAGAATGCCAGTACATAAAACCTGTATAATTACCCGGATTTATTATATATATGCTAATTTATTGAGGGTTATGAGAGAAAAATGATTTGACCATGCAGATATTATCAAATTTCCTAATTATTTATTCATACAAAGTTAAACATGTTTTAATTTGAATCATGAGTATTATATTTTCAGTTGGATTGTATTTCTCTCAGCAAGTCAAACTTATCTTGGTATAGTCCAGTAAACTTTACCCATTAGTAAATTTAAATGTAGAATAACTTTTTTTTCATGTTAGCGTGATGCTTTAAAAAAAGTTTGAGCCCCATCCCATGGTCTAAGGGCCATAACTCCAACAAAACTTGTTGATTAGTATCTAATATTACTTGTATTGTTTAAATTTTGAAAATAAAAGCAATAGATTAACTTATATAACACTTGATCAGATTTTGCATAACAAATCATTACATCAAAACAAACCAGAGATTTAACCATTAAATCATTTCAGGCTAAAAGGTGAAATAAAGTTTATACATGTAATATTTAACCAAGATTTATCAAGTAAAGCCAGATTACCCAACTGACCAAGTGCCTGAATAGTTCAAATTATTAAAGTTTAAAAGTCAATTTAAAACGTTTAAAGATTCAAACATAAATGAAAACCACAAGAAAATTTGTTTTAAAAACACTCTCAGATATTCTGTAGTGATGGTCTTGTTATGTTTAGAAAAAAAAAAAAAAAACAATACACCACCTTAAATGACTTAGAAATATAGACTTGACAGACTTCCAGCATAGAGGGGTTAATACAACACATCAATATCATGATCCACCTTATACTGTGCTCAGTTCTTCATACATACATGTAGTATTTCAAAGTAACTAGTATTATGAGTTCAGGTTCATGGTTATAAAATGGTAGATATTTGACTTATTTTTCTAGTCTATGTACGACTTAAACGAGACATAGAAACGCAAATTAAAGTGTAGCAGCATCTAAATATAAAAATCTCCAATCATTTTCCCTTTGCCCTTGAGTGAACTGAAAAACGCAAAGAAAATGCCTCTGCAAAACAGATCAAGTGTACCCGTACAAAATACTCAAAGTTTATGCAAAAATTATTTATCTAGACACTGCTATGCCTTATTAAACAATTACATGCGTAGTTTAGGCTCCACATAGACTGAAAAAAAAAGACGTGAAATACAGTAGTCCCCCCGTTATTTTAGGCCACCCCCTATATAAGGCCACTCCCCTTATGTGGCCACAATTCTTTGGCAACAACCACTTTTAATTCAAAAGTACCCCCCATATAAGGCCACTCCCCTTATGTGGCCACAATTCTTTGGCAACAACCACTTAAAATTCAAGTAATTCAACCCCTCATATAAGGCCACCTCCCTGATATGGCCAGAGGCTGTCAAAATTGCCAAATTCCTTCTATTTATGGCCAAAAAATTAAAAATCTAAACTATTTTTAATATTTTAATCAAGAATGTATTTCAAATAAAAAGCTTTTTTAGTGTGTTTATCTATTTGTCTGATTTATTTATTGCTATATTTTAGCCTGTTTTATATATTTATCTTATTTTGGAAAATTTTAACAATTGATATAAATGAAAATAAAAAAAAGTATCAACAAATCAAAAGGAAAATGGCTTCCAAGATATATAAATGAAGTGTTTTTATTTCAATAAGTAATCAGACAATATGTCTGCAGGCTTGATAAAAAAAAAAGGTAAGATTTATTTAACGTTGGTGAGTACACATCATTGATGTGTACACAAGTCAAACAATTAACATAAGCTCTGAAGAGCTTTTGACCGACGACAAGATAAACGACCGTTTGGCTTATATGTGAGGCCCTTGCATGGTCGCCAGGCTTGTGTGGGAGGAAAGCCCGATATTCCAAGCTGGAAAATCGGTGAAACCTACGAGCAACGTGAAACCTTGACACGTGTGGGGCTCGAACCCACAGAGGTGTCGACCTGTGATTTAAAGTCCTGTGCCTTAACCACTCGACCACCGCACTCCCTAATTATGGTGGAAAAATGTCAATAACTAATTAAACCTAGTAAGATATTAAGAAAAAATATAATGAACCCAAGCTCAGAACAATTATATACTGAATAATACATGGCAAAATCTGTATCATATGCTGCATTTACCCGAGACTCCTATATCATACTGAGGGCCAACGGCCCGAGGTATGATATAGGTCGAGGGTTAATACAGCATGTGATGCAGATTTTGCCATGTAATGTTCATTATATCATATAGAATAAAATATTGATATTTGTAGGGGTGCGATATAGGGTATGCGATATAGGGTAAGGGGTGCGATATAGGGGGTGCGATATAGGGTAAGAGGTGCGATATAGGGGGTGCGATATAGGGTATGCGATATATGTTATGTGCTTTGTCATATAATGCATATTAAAAAAGACTATATTTATACTTAAATATATGATATACTACAAAAACACATCTTGAATAGGAAATCTTGTATTAAAATATTTTTAATCACAGAAAACCCCCAAATCTTGAAAATGGCGGAAATGGAAGTAATATGTGGGGAAAATATTGTACATATAATAAATAGCTATGAAGTTATGTCCAATCTTTTCTGAGTGTTACTTCTAGATATTGACCAACAAATTCAATCCCCCAACGAAAGGCCACCTCCATTATAAGGCCACTTTTCTCTGGCAACAAGGGTGGCCTTATAAAGGGGGGACTACTGTATCAGTCATTTTTTCGGAAGTGTAAAGATGAACCTTAAAGTTATCAAATGTCAAAAACATCAGCTATATTGGTTTGATTAAACAAGTATAATGATACAAAATTACAAGCGTAGTAAACACATGCAACTTTCTCAAAACTTACTTCAAACAACATATTAAACCAATGGCCTACCTCTCTGTTTAGTAAATTTTCTGTTTCTACCTCTGTAATAAATCTCCCATCATCCTCCTCACTTTCACTCTCGTCTGCGTCCTCCCCTGATTCCTCATCTAACCTCGTTAACATCCATTCCATTCGACCAGTATTCATTCTATTCTTTTTTTAATTAGATTTTCAACACTGAATTTGTCACATATAAACTTTAATAAAATTGTATTTTCCCTTTTGCCCCAGCTAGTTCACTTTTGGTTCTTAGTTTATAATCTACAATTTATAACTGAATTAATAAATATATTTGTTTTTTAAATCCAAGTGCAGCTTATATGTTGTCCAGTTGTTCTGCAGCATGTTTGTTCAAGAAAACTTCCATAATATGCCTTCATGTATTAAAAATCTCACAAAATTATCATTGCAAAAATTATGTCATGTCAAAATGTCTCCCAACTTATTATAAACAATGAAACTGTCAACATATAAGATTTATGAATATTTTTTTATTGATGTGTTGGTTTAAATTATCAATAAATTCCAATACACAATTCAAGACTCCATGATAAATAGAAATTGATAAACAAACTCCCCTAATCTAGCATTATGACAGGGATATATAGTAATATAACATGTTCAGTTACACCTAACTCCCAAACATATACATATGGAAAGACGCAGACAAATCGGTCAAACTTCCCTGCTTAAAATATGCTGAAGAATTCTGTGGTTGCAGACTTAATTTCTGTCCTACCAAAAGTTCACGATATGTAACCCTGATTAAACTAGTGGATTAAATCTTTTTTTAATCCACTAAGTTTCGCCCCTATGCAGATTACCCTTAAATCAACATTTATTTATGTTATATTGATAACGAAAATCAAAGAATTTTAAAATTGATTGACAGAAACACCAATACAATTAATTGGTAGTGAGAAAATATGAGAGTGGTTTTAATTGTGCAATTAACTAAAAAATCTTTAAACTTTATTTAATTTTCTGAACATAATTACAAGATAATCCACTTAACCATTGCTTAGCTTTCAATACATTTTATCTACAGCATGGATAACAAAGGCAAATTCAATGAGAAACCTCGCTTAAAGTTATAATGAAGTTGGGAAAACTCACTGCAACAAAGGAATATATAGATTTTCATCCATGTATTTTTTTTTTTCACAATTACTGCAATATCATTATTTACCTGAATAATTAGAGAGTTTTTGTCACCATAGCAGACATAACAAAACATGTACTTTAGTTATTATAATGAGAATGAACCCACATTATAGCTATTATAGGTACATGTACATTCATTCTTAATAGAAATGATCTTTTTCAAATAGTCAAATAATAAGAAAGAGATTATAATAAGAGTTCAAACACTAAAACAGTTTCTTTTGAACCAATATTGTCTGCAACAAAAGAAAATTTTGAAAAGACAGGAGTACAAAATGAAAATTTCATTCAAAACATATAAATGTTTCAAAACATTTCTTGTAAATTGGAAACTGTTAAACTATTTTAGTAGGAGGAAGAGTGTATTCCAGATTTTAGATCTTTTAAATTTTTTTCCTTTTTAAGGCTCTTAAACGCAACAAAGCATAAAAAACAGCCCCAAAATCAGAGAAATGTGTTTATCAAAACTTAGCAAAATTTTATAAAGAAACCTTATTTAAGCTATCTCTACATATAAAGCAATCATGTAAACATTTCAAATTATCAAAGCTATTTCAAGCCATCACCAAAGGAACAACCACCAAGAATATCAAAAAGCTATTTCAAGCCATCAAAGGAACAACTAACAAAAATATCAAAGCTATTTCAAGCCATCACCAAAGGAACAACCAACAAGAATATCAAAGCTATTTCAAGCTAACACCAAAGGAACAACCAACAAGAATATCAAAGCTATTTCAAGCCATCACCAATGGAGCAACCAACAAGAATATCAAAGCTATTTCAAGCTAACACCAAAGGAACAACCAACAAGAATATCAAAGCTATTTCAAGCCATCCCCACAGGAACAACCAACAAAAATATCAAAGCTATTTCAAGCCATCAAAGGAACAACTAACAAAAATATCAAAGCTATTTCAAGCCATCACCAAAGGAACAACCAACAAGAATATCAAAGCTATTTCAAGCCATCACCAAAGGAACAACCAACAAGAATATCAAAGCTATTTCAAGCCATCACAAAAGGAACAACTAACAAGAATATCAAAGCTATCAATTTCAAATAACATAGTGATGATGACAAGCAATATTGCATGCAATGTTTTTTTACAATCCACTAAATGATCAATCAATCAATCTCTATATCTTTATGCATCATTACCCTGGCAATACTCTAACAATACCCAGAAGATTAATCTGACATCTATTATACTGTCACACATTGATCATGTCACATAAACTGTCATAGACAATTACTTTCAAAGGCCTCTTAATGACCAATCAATCTCATAACTGTAAAAACATTAGCTCAAACAAATTAACCTATAGATATTGGATTTTAAGTATTGATAGCATATTAAGATGTGGTAAAGAGTGATGATTTCCAATTAAATATTTTTATTCAAAATCAATATTGATAACTATGGTGGAAGGGAGATAACTCTAACTTGTTGCTAGTTTTTAGGTATCCATATACTAAGTGAATCATTAGGCAAAGGTCTTATCATAATTAATTTAAGTTAAGTGAATTTGTAATGGTTTTATATTTTTTTATACCATGAATTATTTCCCATATAATGATTTAATGCCTTAATACCTATTTGATCAAAAATGAAGAATAAAACTGCAGATCCATGAAATATTATTCATAAAATATTTTCTTTTCAGAATCATTTTGGTAGCTGTTATAAATTTACTAGCTTTTATAGCAACATTGAAAACTTTGATAATTTCAATTAAGGTTTATCAAAGTGATTCAGAATGTGTAGGAACTTCCAGCTGTATCACAAGACAATCCTGACATTAAGGTATATTGTACATTAAAAGTAATTAGATAATGACAAATCCATTAACAAGGGATTGGTTTCTCTAATTAATCTAGTTCTTGAGTTATTGGCTTAAGCTTGTCAATGCTTTGTTGGGATACAGAAACAGTATCTGACATTCCTTAAACCTGGTTGTCATAGGGACATTAAAAAACAAAAGAATTTAATTGCATACTTCAACATGAAAGAGATATTATAAATAATTAACTTCAATCTTGTCTTGACATGGTTTGCATGTCTGATACCAATTGTTCAGAAACAAATGGCTAACAAATGGAATGAAACAAATAAGTATTCAATTATTTAATGCAGAAGCAAGAAAATTTATAAATGTCAACATCTTCAAGCACATGTTCTGATCAAAATATAAGTCTGGCAAATTTCTTTTCTTCAACAGGTTGTGTCAAAAACATTCAGTTTGGTCTATTTACCAATAAAAGCCAAGGAAGATTTACTTTTTTATACTTTTTGTATGCGACTTTTCATATCTTTCTCAGAGTTTCTAGACTCAAGCATTTACCGAACTTTACGAGTTTTGTTGTTGCCCTCTCAGACTTTTGACATTCAAAAGCCCCATTGGTGCCTCTTTACTTCTTTAACCAGTGTGCTCGTTTTTTGTAAGTAATTTAAATAGGATATTGTGAATCCTACATGGAATGGCATCCAGGACTAGACAACCAGGTTTCTTTCTTTTTTAATAACAAATTAAAGCAATTAGCAAACTAAAACACAGATTAAAGATCAATATTTTTTTAAAGCCCTAATCATGCTTATTAAATAATAAATTTTTAATGCGAGTTCAGTATGTTAGAAAATGCTTTTCAATATTTATCTCATATACATAAATTTTCTTGTAATGTACATTTAAAAGTAATTTAAATCTGTTTTACATTAAATCAAATCAAAGTTTTTTGTTCATATAAAACCGTAATAGGTTTTAAAATGTCAATTTGAAAATCCTATAGATCAATGTTCTAAGTAAACAGCTAGTTATAATTATCACCAAGTATTTGTGACCAATGGATACTAAAGCTTGAGTGTCAATAAAGATAAATAATCACCCATATTATAAGTTCTACTCATTTTACTCATAATGAAATATGTGAGTTAGTCTGGATAATGTCCAATTATCATCTAAATTGAAAACTTCATTTCATTATATACATGTACATGTATATGTAGGTATACATTCGGGTATACATGAAGATAGACTCAAAGATTTTTTACTCATTTTACACACAATAGTTAATATTCTTTGAAGCAGTCATTAAAATTAACTGAATTAGTTTTAAATATAATTTATATATTTTTAGATGAGAAGATATATAACATTGGGCTCTATGTGCAGACCAGCTGCATCAATGTACAGAGAAGATAAATGCCTAGAATATAAATTTTCGAAAAGATCAAAACTTGAAAGGACGCAATAAAACATGTGGAGTAAAGCTTAAGTCTAATGGACAATTTAAAACTTTATACATGTACATATGTGTGGAATACAATGTATACAATTTGTTACATATTATATGGTTTTTGTAAGAGTTATTAAAAATAGTGATTTTTGTAAGAGCTATTAACAAATGATTTTTGTAAGAGTTATTAGAAGTGATTTTTGTAAGAGTTATTAGAAATAATTTTTGTAAGAGTTATTAAAAATGATTTTTGTATGAGTTATATGTAGTTTGTAATTTTTGTACGAGTTATTATTTGTATGTTTTATATGATTTATTAAAAGGTGGAATCAGGATTCAATATTCTTTTTTATGGTTTCTGTAGAATTTATTATTCTCATTTGCATAAAATGAGTTATTATCTCATTTGCATGCGAAATTGACCACACGAAAATGGTACAGAAATTATAAGATCTGTATGATTTATTCATATGAGTTATTTGAGGGGTTTTTTTTGTTTGGGTGGTTATGGTGGTGTTAAGCAGTTAACCCATTAAATACCTCTCAAAAAGACATTAAGGGGATCCAAGGTCTATGAGGTACACTATTGAATTTATCTGCTATTTGGATTTTCAAGAGACAACCTGCCACTAAAGAGACAGACCGATCAAGCCAAATTTCATGGAGCATCATTTTACAAAATCCTATTTCTATATAATTATTGAGTCATATATTATCCCTTTATTTTGGCTCTTAAATTATTAAAATAGCTAATTGGGTCGATTAGGCTTTGATTAACATGGGGAAAGATCTGGGCTTTAATACAACCCTTGCTTCTCTATCCCAAGGCCCCACTTTGTTCCAGCCTTTCTGATCAGGCCCCCCTTCTTATAATTTGTTCTTTTTACCCCTATATTTGGGTGCTGTTTAACATCCTTTTGTCACATTACCACTTCTTGCCCCCCTCCCCACACATATCACCTACTCAGTCCCTACATGTATCCAGTTTTATAATGTGGTCAACATTTATTCATTTTATCAATTCATGTCTTTTATAACTTAAAACAGAAGAAATGATATAAAGAAAGAAGATCAATTCATCCCAGTAAGTTTTTTTTGGCACACCTATAATATTGATTAAGTTTATTTCTTACTAAAAACTACCATATCTAAATGTTTTAAAATACTGGTAGCTTGTCATGGAATATACTAAGTGCTTTTAACAACATTTTATTTAATGCAGAGATATTTTAACATCAGAAAGTGGTTTTATTGACGTTCAATTTTCTGCTCTGTAATCCTAAAGGACAGATTTTCTAACCTGTCAATACGCCTTTTAAAACCTTTTACTTATTTACATAATGGATTTTTCATGTCTTACTGTGGCAATTAAAGATTTGAATAAAAGACATTTCACCTAAAGAAATTTGCTTATTAAACTTTCTCTCTGTGTCCCTTTACATTAGGCTTTGTAAGAAAACTACGATATAAAACCTCGTCGCTAAATAACTTCAAAGCATCTATAGAAGTCAGACAGTCCTCCGTTATAACGGTTTATTCAAAGTTATAACGGTTTATTCAAACGGTTGGTTGAAGTTGAAATAGGACCTGATTGAGGTTGTTAATTAAAACTAGAGTTGATGAATTAACTGCTATTGATGTTTATAATTGAGAGAAATATTTATTTATTTCATGAACAATTTTCTTTCACCAAGAAAAGTGCAATGTTTTAACTGAGTATTTGTTGAGGTACACGTAGTCAGGGTGACATACAAGTACATGTACACTTCATGCCAAATTTACACATGTAAATATTTACATTAAATTTCATACTTTTATTATTTAATACCAAGCAAATTAAAAGTGGAAGACATATCTGAATATTTAGGATAAATAAACTTAAAAAAAGAATGCCTGTATGTAATACTTGCACCCCCTACCCAAATTAAAAACTTCATGGAGATTAGTTAAAAACTGATTTAAGACTATATCATGGAATAATAATTTCAAACTAGAATGGCGGTGTTCCATGGAAGAATTTGTCAACTGTGTCTTAAAACAATCAGTAAACAGGAAATGGATGACTCACAGATATAAAATCACTTTCCACCATAAAGTACTATAAACATGTAGTTGCCCAGAAAAGTGCAAGGAAAATTTTTGTGATACGAAAGAACTACCAAGGACAACAGACATGACAGATAGTTTCAAAGTAATCCCTATATGCCGCTTTGCAACACATTGCAGGCGAAGTAAAAATCAATCAATTCCACATTTCAACAACATAAAACAAAATTAACAGTACGTTTAAAGTAATGAATTAAACACATACCCTAGATTTAGCCTTGACAGATATGGCCGTGGTTGGTCTGCTGTCAAAGGTAGATCGCCCACTTTTAGGTCTGTACTTCAGACTGGCAAAATCCTCATCAGGAGATTCTGCAAGAACTCGTACCCTGCCGCTAGATGTTCTGGGTCTGTTTGCTGCTTCAAATTCTGCCAGCTCTTCCTCTGTTTCCTCTGTAATGGCTGGATATTCATCGTCGTCGTCAATCTCAAAAGCCTGATGCTGGATTTCAACTTTTTGTTGCCGCTTGGCTTTTCTGCTACATGCTGGCTCTGAAGTATCAATTGTATTAATCATAGTTAATAAAGCCATATTCCTAAAACGATATGTTTTCCGCTGAAAAATGAATTCCTATTGAAACACTATAAGTTGCATAATCCTTTATGGAAGATTATTCATATCACTACACTCAGTACATTTAATAGTTTTTTTTTCTGTATGTTTCATCAAATGTCACACTTCAGATGCATATATTAAAATCAATTAAATCCCAAAAACACTTTCAATACAAGAAAGTTTAGATATATGCTGTAGATTTAAATTCACATTTCAAGAAAGAAAATCCTTCAAAATGTAAACTTCAACTTTTTATGGATAAATTTAACATACAAAATCAAACTTAAATATTAAATTTTTAAAATGACAAACAGCCAGATTTATAAAATCTACAATAAATTCCACAAGTGAAATCATAGCATATCAATATCCACTTTGTTATAATGTCATGAATATCAGAGGAAAAAAGATTTAAACCCTGTAACACATCACAAAAATCTGAGAAATCCAATAACATTTAGATATCTAGTCATGTCAAGCACATTAATAATGTATCATCAGATTCCAAGTTTCATGTCCCTAAGATAAACACCTAATTCCTATTAGTTTATATTTATAAAGCATATATACACAGTAAACATTAAATAAAGTCCATTTTAATTCATATTACTACAAGTCCGTCCTGACAACATAAATGTTTGACGATTTATAAATCTTGTTTACATGTATATAGATATAGAGAGAAAATTGATCAGAAAATGAGAGGTAATGGATCTTTAAATCAACGAGGATAAAAGTGGTTCAATTTTATCATTTAAAAAATCTAAAGAGGCAACATTTGATTTATTTTTTAGAGAGAAAGAAGACCATATACATTACAAATAATTATGTTTGGCATTGCTATAAGTGTTATTTTCATAAACAGATTCTTTAAATGTTTATAATTAGAAAATAAGTGTTTTTCAAATTTAAGTTTTTTAACATTTTAATTTTTCAAACCTATTCAGTGAGCACAATCAGAATTTTGGACGAGTGATAAGTTGTTGAACCAATATTATCTCAGTACAAACAAGGACCAAGTCATGAACGAATATTTAAACATATTCTATTTTTTTCAATTATGGACAAAATCATTTAAATCACTTCTTTGATAGAAATTTGAACCTTTTTAGAGTGGAATTAGTAATGTTGACATATTTTCAAGTACTTAATTAGTTTTGAAAACTTCATCATCTAAAGGACTACCCTGATTATAAATGTCTATGGAACAGGACTATATAAAGACTCATTTAAACAAATCTTTATGACATGTCTGAATAATCTACTTCAGTTTTGACAGATTATTAAAGCAATTTTCAAATAGAGGGATGGAATAAAGATTTAAAGTAAAAGCTGAACAGAATTTTATTCTAAAATATGTTCATAGCTTTATCAAAACAGATTAAAGTCCAATGGCCCTCCAGATGTATGTTGGCGGTGTATTCAAATATTGGAAAAAAAATATGTCTATTCAGTAAACAGATGAATAATAGGTATGAAAGCCTTTTACACACACAAAAAAAAACACTATAGGAGGAAGCTACATGCAAATATCAAGAGGCTGCATCATGTAGTTGCTGAGAAAACTGTGATGGAAAATTTTGTGACACCACAGGACAACAGATAGTGCCAGAGTTATACTCCTTTAGTATATGTCGCTTTGTAATGCCTTACAGGCGACTTAAATACTCAATATTTTTAATAAATCAAACTAGATACCAGGGAGATGATAGCCATCTCCAAGGGCCCCGCTCCCATAAAAAATTGTGGACCGGCATTAAACTCAAACTTGATCTGTAACTCATCAAGGTAAACTCACATACCAAAAATCAGTTTATTATCTATAAGCGTTTAGAAAAAAGTGTGGAAAACTGAAATTTTAATGAATTTTCAAGTTTCAAAGGGCCATAACTCCCATTAAAATTTGTGGACCGGCACAAAACTCAAACTTGATCTGTAACTCATCAAGGTAAACTCACATACCAAAAATCAGTTCATTATCTATAAGCTTTTAGAAAAAAAGTCCGGAAAACTGAAATTTTAGTGAATTTTCAAAGTTCAAAGGGCCATAACTCCCATTAAAATTTGTGGACCAGCACGAAACTCAAACTTGATCTGTAACTCATCAAGGTAAACTCACATACCAAAAATCAGTTCATTATCTATAAGCGTTTAGAAAAAAAGTGCGGAAAACTGAAATTTTAATGAATTTTCAAAGTTCAAAGGGCCATAACTCCCATTAAAATTTGTGGACCGGCACGAAACTCAAACTTGATCTGTAACTCATCAAGGTAAACTCACATACCAAAAATCAGTTCATTATCTATAACCTTTTAGAAAAAAAGTCCGGAAACTGAAATTTTAGTGAATTTTCAAAGTTCAAAGGGCCATAACTCCCATAAAAATTTGTGGACCAGCACGAAACTCAAACTTGATCTGTAACTCATCAAGGTAAACTCACATACCAAAAATCAGTTCATTATATATAAGCGTTAAGAAAAAAAGTGCGGAAAACTGAAATTTTAATGAATTTTCAAAGTTCAAAGGGCCATAACTCCCATAAAAATTTGTGGACCGGCAGGAAACTCAAACTTGATCTGTAACTCATCAAGGTAAACTCACATACCAAAAATCAGTTCATTATCTATAAGCGTTTAGAAAAAAAATCCGGAAAACTGAATTTGTTACGGACGGACAGACTGATTACTATAGGGCGCCGCAACATAGTTGCGGGGCCCTAATTACTATTTGCAAAAACATGAGGTTCAAATGTGATTGTGTGTATCAGTGAGGGTGAAAGAATCAATTCTCTGATGCCTTCAATTATGTTTTAACTAATTTTTTATGCAAATACATGTAGATTCTTACAAATTGTCCAAAGATCAAATTTCCTTTGATTAATACAACACATTAGTAATAGCTGAACTGTAGATGACATTTATCAAATATTCTTGCATCACTAAGCTTACTGTTATCATTTTGGAAAAGTTGTATTTATCATATATGAGTCTTTGGTCTTATCTTTTTTTTCTGCATACAGATACAATCGTCATGTACATACTGTAGAAAGCTGTTCAGTTGAGAATACGTACATGTATGTATACCAGTAGATATTCACATTTGCAACCATACTCTCTCAGAGGCACCTGAAAAAAAAATTAACTACCGGTATATTGATTTAAATATCTATCATAAGAAATAAATAGAAAAATGCAACTATGGTTCCAAAGTCCAAAGTTCAAGACACTCTGCCTAGGAGTCCAAAAAGGAATGGTAGTAAATGGCAGACCTATCAAGTGTCACCAAGCGACTCGTGTGGGAGTTGTGCATATAGTCTGCAATTTGGTGGCATGTTTCTTAGGTTTTAAATTGTTCTCCTTTAATCTTTCATTTTTTTGGCAAATCCCATGCGAGCAGCTCATCAAAACTTGACAGCCTTGGTCTGGCAAGTCAAAACAGTACTTCATAATAAACAAGACAATTTAAAATAATGTCCATGATTGCACTGTAAAAGAAGCTTGATTGATATTTCCATATTAACATTTAGTAAAACTTGGTTTTCCTCAATAACATGAATAAGGTGTTGCTGAAGAATAACTTAGGACAGTTTGAATTTTTTTTTTTACTTGACACCACACTTTTAAGGATGGCAACTCTTTATATTTCAGAATTAAAGTCTGATTTAGGAATTACTCTAGAGTGACAGTCAAAGAAATTTTTTGCACACTGACCACTATTTTTATAACATTTTCTGATTATGTTGACATTAAAGAAGAAAATAATGAGTTTTGGAACAAGAGGTTCCCAGGAGCCTGAATTGCTCACCTGGTCTTGAAGTCAACCCTATGAAGAACTTTGTAGAGCTAAATAAGCTGAACATAAAAATAAGCAAGCAACAGCTTTTCTCTTTCAGCAATAGTTTTCATCTCTTTATCTGCTATAGTTTTCATAATACATGTATAAGCCAAAAACATGAAAATATGTAAATTAGGGGCTGTAATCCCTATAAGAGGTCATCTGACAACTTCAACCCTATGAATGTTTTTGTAGAGCTAAATGAGCTGAACATTTAAGCAAGCAACAGCTTTTCTCTATCTGCAACAGTTTTCATTGTATAGGCCAAAAACACTTTTTTTGCCTTTAAGGGGCTGTAACCCCTGTAAGGGGTCATCTGACAACTTTGACCCTATTAAGACTTTTGAAGAGCTGAATGAGCTGAACATTTAAGCAAGCAACAGCTTTTCTCTATCTGCAATAGTTTTCATTCTATAGGCCAAAAAAACATTACTTTTCGCCTTTAAGGGACTGTAACCCTTATAAGGGGTCATCTGACAACTTTGACCCTATAAAGACTTTTGTAGAGCTAAATGAGCTGAACATTTAAGCAAGCAACAGCTTTTCTCTATCTGCAATAGTTTTCATTCCCTAGGCCAAAAACACTATTTTTCGTCTTTAAGGGGATGTAACCCCTGTAAGTGGTCATCTGACAACTTTGACCCTATAAAGACTTTTGTAGAGCTAAATGAGCTGAACATTTAAGCAAGGAACAGCATTTCTCTATCTGCAATAGTTTTCATTCTATAGGCAAAAAACACTATTTTTCGCCTTTAAGGGGGCATCTGAAACTTCGACTCTTAGAGGACTTTTGTGGAGCTAAATGACATGAATGAGCTTAACATTTAAGCAACCAACAGCTTTTCCCTATCTGCAATAGTTTTCATTCTAAAGGCCAAAAACACTATTGTTCGCCTTTAAGGAACTGTAACCCTTATAAGGGGTCATCTGACAACTTCAACCCTATGAATGTTTATGTAGAGCTAATTGAGCCAAACATTTAAGCAAGCAACAGCTTTTCTCTATCTGCAATAGTTTTCATTCTATAGGCCAAAAACACTATTTTTCGCCTTTAAGGAGCTGTAACCCCTATAAGGGGTCATCTGACAACTTTGACCCTATAAAGACTTTTGTAGAGCTAAATGAGCTGAACATTTAAGCAAGCAACAGCTTTTCTCTATCTGCAATAGTCTTCATCCTATAGGACAAAAACACTATTTTTCGCCTTTAAGGGGCTGTAACCCCTGTAAGGGGGCATCTGAAACTTTGACCCTTAGAAGACTTTTGTGGAGCTAAATGAGCTTAATATTTAAGCAACCAACAGCTTTTCCCTATCTGCAATAGTTTTCATTCTATAGGCCAAAAACGCTATTTTTCGCCTTTAAGGAACTGTAACCCCTATAAGGGGTCATCTGACAACTTCAACCCTATGAATGTTTTTGTACAGCTTATTGATCCGAACATTTAAGCAAGCAACAGCTTTTCTCTATCTGCAATAGTTTTCATCCTATAGGACAAAAACACTATTTTTCGCCTTTAAGGGGATGTAACCCCTGTAAGTGGTCATCTGACAACTTTGACCCTATGGAGACTTTTGTAGAGCTAAATGAGCTTAACATTTAAGCATGCAACAACTTTTCTCTATCTGCAATAGTTTTCATTCTATACGCTCAAAACATGAATAAACGCTAATTTTCACCTTTAAGGGGCTGCAATGTAACCCCTATAAGGGATCATCTTATACCTTTTGATTTACAAGCCAAAAACAGTAGTCTGACCCCCCTGGTTTATTTTTAGTAACGGTGGCCATGTTTTTTTGAAACACAAGTTTGATGCAGAACACCCTAAGGATCATTCATACCAAGTTTCATTAAATTCTTTTCTGTAGTTTCAGAGGAGAACATTTTAGAAAAATTGTTAACGGACGACAGACCACGACAACAGAAGATGACGGACGCCAAGTGATGGTAATAGCTCACATGGACCGAACAGGTGAGCTAAAAAGTGTACGCAACACAGCTCACATAACAAGCGGTAATTTAGGAAACAAACTTATATTCAAATTCTTGAAATTCTTGATACAACTCCGTGGTTTGTAAGGTAAAAAACATCACAATGTTATATACATGTAGGTAAAATCCAGACGAGTCTGAATTCCCTCCAAACTTTTGACCTCATATACAGAATGGACCTATAGTATCATAAGTTTTCTTTTTGTCAATTGATTACCGGTAAGTGGTCAATTATCTATCATTTCCATCGATCACAAATCATAAAATCTTTGATATAAAAAAGTTCAGAAGTGACCCTGCCTAAACATTTTTACTAAATATCAAAGTTCCAATTCTTTACCAATAATTAAAGGGAAAATAAAGGAAGAATGTGTCCATGGGACACGGATGCCCCCGCTGGCCTCAAATAAAAAGTTGAAGTCCGAAAGGTCTGAAAGTCGCTTACGGTTTCTGAGAAAAGCTTGACGGAAATTTTCATGTCAATTTTGGTATCGGTCCAGCCCCAAACAGGAAGTAGATGTCCGACAGGTCTAAAATTCGCTTAGGACATATAGTTTGTCATACTGAACCATCCTACCAAGTTTCAAGTCATTCCCATGTACAGTTTCTGAGAAAAGCTTGACGGAAATTTTCATGTCGATTTTGGTATCGATCCAGCCCCAAACAGGAAGTAGATGTCCGATAGGTCTAAAATTCGCTTAGGACGTATTGTTTGTAATACTGAACCATCCTACAAAGTTTCAAGTCATTCCCATTAACGGTTTCTGAGAAAAGCTTGACGGAAATTCGTACGGACGGACATGAGTAAAACTTAATGCCCCCCGACATGTCGTCGCGGGGGCATAAAAATATTGATAAAGTTACTTAGAGTGTGTGTGTGTTGGTGTTTTACACCCTTTATCAATGCACCTGGGCCATGTAGGGCCATCAGTTTTATTTGTGGAGGAAACCAGAGTACCCAGAGGAAACCACTGACTTTGGGCAGGTAACTGACAAATCTAATCACATACAGTTGGGGAAGTCCCTTTTTTGTTTAATACAAACGGGACTCGAACACCAGCTGA
Organism: Arcuatula senhousia; assembly: GCA_963971305.1. Classification (NCBI taxonomy): domain Eukaryota; kingdom Metazoa; phylum Mollusca; class Bivalvia; order Mytilida; family Mytilidae; genus Arcuatula; species Arcuatula senhousia. Next base: position 20,475,455 of record OZ020308.1, on the reverse strand, counting down.
GAGGTGATTGGCTAGTGATCAATAGTGTGGTATTTAAACCAGTGCCTTAGACCACTCGGCCACCCAGGCCCCTAAAGTTAATTAGACAATAATTGTAGTAATCTGGGGGCCCCTGATTACAGATTAACAAATTTACAAAATATCAACTTTCTACCAAAGGGAAATAATTCAATTTATTTGATTAAACATTGGGTCCCAAACACCAGTATTTTAAAGAGAGGTTTCCATTAAACCAATAAATAATCTTAAACTTTGAATTTTGAATTTTTTTGTTGGATGAGCTTAGAAAGATTTTTGTAAAGTTCTGGTATAAAATGAATGAATGACATGTGAGATCAAGAATTAATACTTTTTTTTTCTCAGTTACGTATATGAAATTTACAAAATGCCAAAACATCACTTTTAATTATATGTTTTTTTTGTGTGTTCATGTACTCTTTTCAGAAATCCAAGTTAACAAAATTCATACTGCATGTACTGTCGTAAAAAAAGCAATAAAAATCTTGTATGCTATGAAGAACCTGTATTTTGTTGTTGTTAAAAAGATCATACAACCCGTCCGATTTAACTATGGACTTTCGATCAAAGTGTGCAAACACAACAATGAAAATTTACGTCGTCATGAACAAGCCAAGATTTCGGTAACAAAAATCGCAAATCATCACACCGAAATTGCTATGGTAAACATACTTATGATTTACAGTTACATTGAAAGGAACAACGTCACAGTAAGAAACTTTAAACCAACGTCAGCCGGACTATTCATCAATATCCAATCAGATTTAATGTTTGCACGACCCATTCATTCAATCAATGAATTTTTTATGTCATCAAATGTATCAATTTGTGGTTTTTGTTAACGATCGATTGGCATTGTTCATGACGACGTAAATTTTCATTGTTGTGTTTGCACACTTCACTTAACGCTACAATCAAAAGTCCATAGTTAAATTGGACGGGTTGTAATACATATACCATGAATAATAACAAGAATGGAAATTCAACTAGAGTTATTTCCCTTTGACCAGGAAAGAATCATGAGAATATCTTTCAATAACAGGGTACCAGGATTAATCTGATTTTGCAGGGTTGGCAATAGCTACAATAATGAAGCTCCTTTGACATCGGCGGAGCTACAATGCGGCTCCATTGCTCGTAATGGAACAACGCTGAAAGTGAAATCACACCGGGCGCAATTCATTCCATTAGATGTCAGATTTGGTACTAAAATATTGCTTATAGTATTTTAATGTCAAGTGCAGTTAAAATTTACCGACATTTAGCGGAATTTAAAAGATATTTGTGAAACTATCAATTTTTGAAGTCTCTTAAACCTGAACTTTATAATGAAGTTCAGGATCAGAATATTGAAAAATGTGAGTTTTCTAGCAAAATAATATTTACCTATCGCTTTTAACCATATTTATTAATGACCCCATATCATTCAGAGTATTATTTGTTATTTCGAACCATCTTGAAGCATTCTTAGAGTTGGGGAAAGATATTTAATTTGCTCCATTACGAGTAATGGGGCTCCCGCAGGGTACCCCCTCAGGTCGCAAGGTCGCTTTTAAAAAGGGCCTGAGGTCGCAAGGTCACTTTTAAAAGGCATATTTTGGCGGAGGTCGCATGTCGTTTTTTGGCATAGGTCGATTTTATGAAGTGTAGGTCGGAAGTTGCCCTTAAAAAGCCTCAGGTTGCAGGTCATTTTTAACCCTGTGGGAGCCACAGTAATGGGACCAAATTGTAGCTCCACCCAATCAAAGATGTCAAAGGACCTACATTAATATCGAGGACTATCAAATTCTACAAGAGGACTTGAATACTTTGTCAGCTTGGTCCAGGACTTGGCTTGTACGTTTTAATGAGGCAAAATGCATCGTTTTAAGAATCCGTAAAAGTTATGATTTTGTATACAGTTTAAACGGTGTTCCGCTTTTAGAAGAAGACTGTCAAAGAGACTTGGGTGTTATTATTTCAAATGACTTACACTCTGAAAAACATATTTCACAAGTTGTAAAGAAAGCAAACCAACGTTTAGGTTTAATCAAAAGAATTGTTTCACTAATTTAACGTCTGAGAAAATATCTATTTTGTATAAATCAATTGTGCGTCCAATATTAGAATACGGATCAATTACATGGTCAACATATTTACTCAAAGATATCGAATCCTTAGAAAAAGTACAAAGAAGGTGCATTCACCTAGCTAACAATTCGCTCGACTTAGTAACTTTACAACATAGACGATGGGAACAAGATATGTGTGAAACCTATAAGTATATCAACCATAAATACAAGTCTAACTTCAATAATCTGTTTGAACTAAGCGAATTACAGACCAGAGGTCACAACTACAAGCTTGCTAAAAAATATTCAAGAACTGACGTTCGTAAAAACTTTTTTACAAATCGTGTTGTGAACAATTGGAACATGCTTCCATCCTCTACTGTTGCTGCTCCTTCTTTGGAATGCTTCAAAAGACGACTGAGGTCCTCACCATAGGGCGAAGAGGACAGAACAACAAAGTAACAAGTAACAAAGTAAGTATTGTAGCTAGGTTGGCAAACCCCCAGTGTTAAGAGAATTGCCAGCCCAGTGGGAAATATTGGGAGAACTTGATTTAAATTTAAAAAGAACTATATGATAATTGTGAGTGGTATAAATAAATGATTTCGCCTGCTCATGTCTCCCCTATTTTAAAAAAAGGAGAGATAAGTAAACCATCCAACTACAGACCAGTCAGTCTTACCTCCATCTGCTGTAAAACACTTGAGCATATTATTTTCAGTCAACTGATGAAATTCTTTGAAGCAAACAACATCATAACAGATAAACAACACGGATTCAGAAAGAAACATTCCTGTGAGAGTCAACTTATTATCACAATACAAGATCTAGCAGCAGGACTAAACAACAAAAACCAAATAGAGGCCATACTACTTGACTTTAGCAAAGCGTTTGATAAAGTCCCACATCAACGCTTAGCCACCAAACTGAACTTCTATCAGTCAAGGGCATCACCAAAATCAGTTATTTTTTAAATAACCATTTTCAGTTATGTGCTATTTTTAAAAATAACCATTTTCAGTTATTTTTTAATTGAAGGCCATTTTTGAACCAGCTTTGTGGACTTTACAATTTTTTCTTATCAATACTATTATTTTTCTTGGATAAATCAACATTTCCCCTTTAATTTAAAACCATAATATCTGTTACGCACTACTAGGAAGTTACTATGCAAGGCAGTCAAAGTAAGGCCCCATGGGACATTAAATTCTCATTATAAAGCAATTGTGTAAACCAAGTCCACAAAGTGACCTATCCAGATGTTTTGTTTTATCATTCTCTTCAGATTTTTACATCAAACTTTTGATTCTACTTATTATATCATCTGATGTGGAACTTTAAAGAAAATTCAATATGTACAAGAAAAAATAACCATTTTCAGTTATTTCACTGAAATTTGATAAGGGAGATAATTAAAAAACTTAAAATATGCCTAAAATATAACCAAATTAAGTTATAAATTTTATAACTGATTTTGGTTATGCCCCTGACTGTCTATGGAGTACGTGGAAACACACTGTCATGGATCAAGAGCTTCCTCGACAACAGAACTCAGCAGGTCGTCTTAGATGGGGTTAAGTCATCATCAGCACCAGTTACATCGGGCGTACCCCAAGGAACCATCCTAGGACCTCTACTATTCCTTGTCTATATCAATGACATGTTATTAAACATCAATGCCACAGGAAAATTATTCACAGATGACTGTCTAGTCTACAAAACCATCAACACTAGTGACGACGCCAACCAACTTCAGCACGACCTGGATAAACTTCAACAATGGGAAAAGGACTGGCTCATGTCGTTCAGCCCGGACAAATGCAAGGTGATCCGCATTACAAACAAGAGAAAGATAATTGACGCAGAGTACAAGATCCATGACCAGGTTCTGCAGAAAACCGATAAAGCCAAATACCTGGGAGTTACAATTGATAGTAAATTAACATGGAACCATCACATTGACACCATCACAAAAAGGGCAAACAACAGCACAGCATTCTTAAGAAGAAACATTTCAACCTGCCCAAGAGACGTCAAAGCCACCTGCTACAAGACCCTAGTCAGGCCCCAACTGGAGTATGCTTTTACTATATGGGATCCTTGGACCCAACGCAACATCAAAAAGGTAGAGGCAGTGCAAAGAAGAGCTGCACGTTTTGTCACTGGGGATTATAGAAGAACAAGCAGTGCAACATCCATGCTCAAACATCTTGAATGGCCAGAACTTGCAACTCGAAGACAACAAGCTAAAGTAGTAATGATATACAGAATAGTACACCAACTGGTTGCAATACCATCAGTTCAGTATCTACACCCAGCCGGAGTTCATACCAGAGGCAGTCCTTCACGATTCCTGGTACCGTATGCGAGCATAAACTCCTACAAGAACTCATTCTTCCCATCATCAATAAGACTCTCGAACAGTTTGCCAGCAGCACAGACAGAAGCACAATCCCTTGAGGCCTTCAAGACGGGGTCCGATCGATAGTCCGACGTATCAATAGTCCGACAGTCCGTTAGTCCGACAGTTTGCTAGTCCGACAGCCCGTTAGTCCGACAGTCCACTTATTTTCACGTTGTCAAATATTTGTCTACTGTTTTTGATATTTGAGATTAAGCCCATCATCATTCAGTAACTGTGTCGTTATCTTTGTTGAAAACATCAGGAAGTGAAGAGGAAACCGGACTCAAAATTGAGGGGCGGGAACCAGTTGCGATAACTGACAACCGGCTCCCTTCTGTTCAGAAATGGTGCCAACAGGGGTATCAGCCTATAGTTGCAAGTGATCAAGTACATAACCCAGTTGTGGTCTAAAGTTTTAAGTTTCAAGTGGAAGGAGGAGAACCCAGTTTGGGCTATCGTTTTATCGTATATATGCATGCAATTATGTTTCATGTATAGGTCCCATTGGCTCTTTCAACCATTTTTAAATACAGTCGATTCTCTATCTTTCACTTTCTACCCACCTAATGTCCATCGTGTACTTTGTTACAACCTTAGACTGTCTACGAGGAACTAAGAGCTAGATTTTCATCTAGTCTAGGTGGTCTATTGGTCTAAGGCGCTGGACACAGTGCAGGCGAAGTTGCCATACTTGGCATTAGTGAATATCAACAACGATTGGTTAATATTAATGTTGATTTCAAGGATTTTGGGGATCTAAATACAGTCACGTTTTTAAATATTTTATTTTGGATTATTTTACATGACATAATGTGATAGTCAGTGTTTTTATGTATTTTAGTTTATTTTGTATTTGTATTGTATAGTATTATTTTGATTTGTGAATGTATTGCCACAAATATCTGTTATGAAATTAAAGAAAAGTTTTACAAACTTTCTATTCAGTAAGACAATTTGCTTTATATTTGACGTTTGGACAGACGACGATTTAGTTCTCTTAGGTTTTATCATATGTTTTCTCTACATTCGGAAGTCTTTTCACGGTTGATTAGAGCGCACGGTTCTATTTCTATTTCTATTGGTTCTTGTACATGTATTCACTTTTGGCGGTTTTCTCAGGCATTCGCTATCCATTTCGCTTACTGAGAAGGTGTATATTCAATACTTCAGGATTTCTTTATATTTTGGATTTACATTTCCACTTCTTTATTTGGTATATTTATATTTGCATGTCTGTGAGTTTACTATTATTTAGCATTTAAACCCGCATACTTTTCTTATTTTAATACTTTAACTGATGCGCGTATGATTTAGACTTGGTATGCGAGATGAGTGAATTTAGGTGCTTGCAGAAACTATTTTAAACATTTAAAACAACTGATAAAAAACTTCATTTAGAAATATGACCGAAAACACAATTTGGAATAAAAGTACATGTTTTCATTTTTGATGACTAAGCAATAAATAGCGAGCGGTCAAACAATTGAATTTTAAATGGAACGAATGTTTACGCATGAGTACGATTGTTAAATAAAGTATTGACCAATTTAAAAGTTCAAGGTTAAAACACGTTCAGTTTTCTAAGTTTGAATGTACTTTCATATCAGTCTTTTCATTAAGTTTATGCTCCGAAATTATACATGAATAATATATTTTAGGATTTATTTGCTATGTAGAGATCATTTCTAATTGTTGAATCAGAGATTTGACGAGGTAACCTTCGCACCTCATGCTGAGGTAAGAAAATGGTGTTTTATTTGTTGCTTTGCTTAATTTTCATTTATTTGGTTTTGCTTTCATTTAGTTCAGCTTTGCTTTATTTTTGTTTAGTTCATTTGCCATTTTGCATGATTTGCAATTTACGCTTCATATATATTTTTTGCAAGTAGTTATTCAGTTCGATTTGCGCTATTTTAGTGCAAAGTTACTTTATTCATTTTCTAAACATTTTTATGAATCAAGATAATCGTTTTGATTTAGTAAAGCCTTTATTTTTCATAAATGCTGAAGGTAATGTTTAAATTATTTTCCTTTTAATAAAGTTTTCTGATAAAGTAATTGAGACATATTTTTAGCAAGCAAACAACTATTTTTGCAAATATTAGTTATGATTATATGCTTGGACATTTTCTTAATTTGTATATTTTATTACAGGGTTTATATTGTTCCTGTTATTTTTTATTTGCTGAAATAAATATCCAGAACCCTAGACGAGTTTATTCTCTATTAAGGCCGTACAACCGACCTATTACAATAACATTGCATACATATGTATGTGTGTCTTTAATAAAACAAAATGACACCTAAATCATACAAATATGTTTGAAATTTTAACAAATAAACAAATATAAATACTGCACAGGTACATGTATTAAGAGTTACCAGCGTTAACACTTGCAATTTTAAGACAGCCCAAACAAATTCAGATGTCCATGACTGTTACCAAAGAAAAGGACATTTGATGGAAATTGTTGTCTACTCTTCTCTAATATTTTCCGAATATTTTTTACTCCAAAGACATTGAGGGCATTTATAACTTTCAGAAGAGTACGGCTTTGCTTATTACAATCAATCAATCAACTTTCATTGTCTTATACATTTTTGTAAATCACTTCGTTAGATTCATGACAAACATATACAAATGTCGAAGACAGCATGTATATACAATAAATATTAATAAATATATGAACAAAAATAATACATATTAATCCAATTAATTCTCGTTGTGACGGAATATCGAACTGTCGGACAAACGAACTGTCGGACTAAAGAACTGTCGGATCAGCGAACTGTCAGACCAGCGACATAGACCCTTCAACAGGTTAGGTACAAGTGCAAAACGAGCTAGGTAGATCAAACGAGCTAGGTAAGCTCGATCGAGCTTAAAATTATTAGCTCCCTTTGCTGTTTTTGACTAAAAATTGCATAACTTTTTTCAATCATCCCTGTGCATGCTGTGCATCATGAAATTGTAGATTCTCTTTTCAAAGATACTGTTTGTCAATATGCAACCATATTTTTTTATTTCTACCGTGGAAATTATTTTTATGAAAATTAGAATTTTTGCATTAAGTTCAATGCAATTTGGTTTTAGAAAAGTCGACGGTAAAACATTGATATTTTGATGTTTCTTTGTCCTGGTATGTTAACTTAAAGTTAATAGAAAGTTTCATCTTGCACTGACCCAAATTAAATTGGATATAGATCTTGGTTGCACTTGTACCTAACCTGTTCAAGACGGGATTGTGTCCAGCTTCCATTAAACAGCCTCAGATGATTTTATCCTGTTTTTATCCTGCACCTGTTAATTTTGTAAATACACTACTGACCCTCCCTCACGCGTATACTTATTAAATATACCAGTATAAAATTTAGTAAACAATTACCCAGCACAGTGGCGCACCTAGTGTTTATTGAAGTAGCTACTTATTTGTGCGAAAATGTTCCAGAGGAATTATGCACACAAATGGGAAGATGAAGATGCTCACAACTTTTTAGGCAAGCGCCAGCGAAGCCTTATGGAGTCTATAGAGTAGTGATTATTTTCGCGTTTTTTTTTCAGTCTAGACGGAGTGATCTTCCTGCATCCGGTCTGGAATAAAATGTTTTATATTTTATATTACTTTTCAATATTTGTTAACATGATATACACTTCTATAAATCTCCATTTTTATTGGCATTTTATATGACCGACACAAGTTTTATTTATTCCGTTGCATCTTATAGAGGAACTGTTTAGTTAAAGGCGATAGAATATACATTATGTATTCATGGTATTCATCTATTACTTGATTTGTTCGTATAAATAGTTCTGTTATTTGATTGGTTAATGCAAGGAATATATGTTCTCCATTCATAAATTCAGTATACAATACACACCATTGGGACGAGTGCATTTTAATCGAAGGGGTGTTTCAATCGATACACATGTCTTGTGCATTAACTTTAAATTTGAGGGCATCTGCATGACGATCCTTTCTTCTCTCACCAAAATTAATATTTCGCAAACATTTTGAACAATATACTTTAACAGAGAATAAATCTATTATAGTTCTTATATATTTCGCTTGCCTTTAAACGCTTTAGCGCTTTGATTTTTTAAGTAGCTGTCTCTGTAAGAATCATGCAAAACGCAAAAATAGTGGCAGATGCATATTTTTGAAAACTGGTTCTTTTTATCGGAAGTTGATCTTTATGATGAGAAATGAATGTAAATTAAATTTTAGCCCAATCGGTTCATTAGTTCTCGTTGAATACACAATACAAATTTGGTTACATTGTGTACGAAAATAAGTACGGGAAAAAGTCCCGCCAAATTTTTTTTCTTAACAAACCAACCAAAAATATCAATTTGAGTATCCGACTGATATTTTTGTTGAAATTCAACTAGAATGGCCTACTTTTTCAGAAAATATCAACAATTTTTACAGACCCTTCCGAACTTTTGAGTAAAGAGGCCAAGAAAATTGGTTGGGTTGTGTATGAAAAAAGTTCGGGAAATTTTCCCGCCAAAATTTTTAATGTCAATTTGCAGATAGTCTAATGGACCAATTTCACTTAAGTTGATATTTTTCGCTAAAGTGGTCCAAGATGAATAACTAGCCAAAACATTGTTAAAACCTAAGATATTAAGTAAATCACCTTTTGCATGATTTTTACTGAGACATGCTCTTAATGCATTTATGACATAAATAATAAACCTAGAGAGATTTTAATGGCGGGAAATATTCTCTCTAGACTTTTCATTCACAAATACCAAATTCAATATATTCAAATAACTGCAATAAATGTATATATCAGTGATGAATATTGATGAACAGAATACAAAGGCATTGTGCAATGTTATTTCTTATAAGAATATGCATAATGTAATATACATGTACAATGTATATAAGTCTATTTACAGGAAAAAAATGGATTAGTCTTTCCTGAATGCTGGTGAAGTGGTGATTTCTTCCATATTGCATAATAATCATTTTTCTTTATTTTTTGTTTTTGTTCATATTTCAGATATGAATAGAGTATGATAAAATTTTGAATTAACCTTTATTATAACACAGCTTGCGTAAAAACTTTATTATAGATATGTAAAACGAATCTTCTTCTTATTTCTGGAAATTGCTAATCTATTTCTAGCACTTTACAGTAGTTGATCACCTTTGAACTTGACCAATCAAATTTACTGTTGCAAAAAAGCTTGCCATTTCAAGGAGAAAAAGACAACAACCCACACGTGTTTACATAATTATTGAGTAAGAAACTACGTAGATAAGAAAGATGCCCCGAAGAGGACGTTCTGCTTCTCCACCTAGGTAAATGTACTCATACTCCTTTTCCCCAATAATCAACAAAGATCTGTCACAGAAATTATCCCCAATTACATGTGTATTTCAAAAATACATGTAGTTTTCAAAAATGACCTTAGTCTACACTTGAGTGCTTTTCTTCTTTTACATGTCCGTCAAAAGTTTAGCCTCACTCATTTAAGCGCTTAACTGTTTCTTATCCTGAAAAAAAAAACAATATCGATAATTTTTAGATGCAAGTGTAACATATGAGAACATACAATTACAAATTATGTAAGCCCAATGTCACTTGATTAATTCATGAGCACTCTGGACAAGCCAGCTCGTTACTGAATGTGCTGAAGATTAAAATCTCTAGTCCCTAACTGGCTATCAATTTCAAGTAAGGTTAGAAGGGAAATATTTTGACAAATGGGTAGACTACATAAAGTAATAAATAAATAAATAATCTTTATTTCCTTATCATATACATGTAGGGCCCAATTGGGCATATCAATCACAAATCATACAATACAATATTTATTTGTTTAAACACATTTACAATAAATGGTTATAACACAAGTTTATAACAAACGAAAAGTTAAATCAATGTACAATACTGTTAATAATAACAATTTCACAAATATAGTAGATTGAAACTTATTGTTTCAGGTTTCTGGAGTGCCGGTCACCGGGTGACATTTGAAACAACTTGACATTATATATGTTTGTCATTATGATAATACAAAGATAATAAACATAAACATATAAAAGATACATTAGAAACATGAGAGCCACAGCCCCAGCCCGGGGAGCCAGCTTTCAACTAATTAATATGCAAAGATAAAAATAAAATTTACATTTATGCCTATTTAATGCTACATTTTATCGGAGTTTTGTCTGTGTACTGCAGATTCTAATAAAGAGCAAAGGGAGTCAACAAAAGTGGTTTCTTCATTTGACATGATCCATATAAAAAGTTGTTCATTGTTTAAAGTCCTGAGATTTGGATACATGTCATAATAAACATTTAAAAAAGGGTGTCTTTTAAGCCTGTACTTGGGACATTCCAACAGATAATGGAGTTCATCTTCTACCTTGTTCATATCACAATTTTGACATGTTCTTTCTTGTTTTGGGATGACGTCCTGACTACATTTGTACATGTAACTGCAAATGATGTAAAGGATATTCTGTTATTTAACATGTTTTAAGATTACAAGAAATGTAGTACTTCCTTGATATGCATGTATGAAGAAAATGTAATTCAACCTTAAACTACAGGCAAAGAAATTTCAAAACTTGAAAAGGAGAAAAAACAATGGCACAAGCTCCTGTTTACTCTAACAGATGAACAGTTAGACATGTACCATGATGTACAAAATGTACGTGAATTATTTTATGTAACTTTTTATGTAATGATGGCTTTAATACAATGTACATGTATATTAATTCTTACTAATGAATCTAAAAAAACTGATATTGATTTATTTACATTTTGTACCCGTAGACAAAGTGATACGGTTACATGAACTTAAAAATTTGAATACATTTTTCTTAAAATTGGACTTGAACAATGTTGTCATTCTTTTACATTGTAAGTCAATTCAAAATTGTCATTTTTTCAATCATTTCTAAACAAAAATGTAGACTTGCTCCTTGAATCTCATTATCTATTATATATCACGGCTTTCACCACATGTTCACTAAGAAATCTTTCTTATTGTGACTTTCAGCATGTTCAGTTTTTGCATCTGGCCCCCATATATCCCCAGCAATTAACTTGAGTTTAAGGAAATGGCATCTTTTATGAAGTACAACATACATGTAATGTATACCTCAACTTCAATCAATCAATCGAAGTTTTATTTAAAGTCGATGCATATATAACAAAAGTAACACAAACTCTAATGAGCTTTTAAATCGACTTATGATAAAAGGGGCTACATGTACATGTATATTGCTTTCACTTTGTCTGTCTGCCTCTTTCCTGTCGTCAGATACAAACTTTCATAACAGATATCTTGGCTTCTATTACAAAAACCTACAAATACATATGTGCATCGCATAATTGCTCTCCCCCTTAGGAAGATGTTACAGAGCTATGACAATAATGTTGACTCCAACTTCCCAAATTTTTGTACAGAAGCAACATTCTGTCCTCTCCAGTTTTCAGTATGTCATTGAGTCATATTGTTGTATAATGTATACAGGCGTCACACTGTGTGTAATGTCAAGTACATGTGAAACGGCTTTAGTGCTTACACTTTAATTTGGAGCACTCTTTTAAATTTAAATGTATATGTACCTACATTTCATGTTTTTTCTAAGATGTACTTTTTAACTCCATTTTATCCTACATGTACATTGTGTGTGTATATTTAATTTTTCTTTAATTGTTCATGTTGTTTTGTTGTTTTTATTTGACAGCCGACGCCCACCTCCATCAGCGCCTGCTAGAGCACCTCCATCAGTGCCTGCTAGGGCACCTCCAGCAGCTCCCCCTGCCCCTGCGGCTATGGGTCAGTCAAGACAGCCTGGATTGATGGCCCAGATGGCATCAACAGCAGTAGGAGTTGGTATAGGATCAGCAGTGGTATGTAATGATTAGGAAGTACATGTCAGAAACAGCTTCACTGTTGTTCACACTAGCAGTTTAAGGCAGGCAACCTTATATTTTCAGACATTTTGTATAGACATGTGAGTTTCCTTTCAAAGCAACCATCTTTTATGAGACAAGACAAGTTTTATACCCGGATTACGTGTATGCTTTTGTACAATCTATCACCAGAGGGAGCGTTTATCAACGCTGATCTCTGTACTACATGTACATGAATGTATCGTGCTAAGGACAACGTAATTCAATTCCCAAATTGGGGCAAATTACCCACAATCCTTAGCCTGATAGTATAGAGGTCAATGTTGATAGACACTCCCTCTGGTGATAGATTGTGTTCTTGTAAAAAGAATTTTCTACTCTTTTACTTTTAAGTTATAAATAATTCTCTTAAGATTGAGAGATGATTCAAGTTTTAAAAATTGCTGCATTCACATAATTTACCGTTTCCTAATTTCAATTGTTTTACATCTACATGTATGTTTATGAATTTTAATACATGTACCCCTGAAAACTAGGAATGGAAGGTACAATGTGTATGGGAATCACCCTGTCTATTTATATTAAAAAGGAAAGAATATTAATTATATTTGCCTACATACATCAGTTCATGTATATTATAATCACACCTCATCCATAGCAGTATTCCTTGTTAGACTTATTTAACGACAGATTATTATTAAGGTCTTTCCCTTTCAGAAGGAAAGACCTTACTGTATTTCTTATGGTTATTATTATTTTTTTTTTCTGCCACTCCGGACAGAAAATTGGCTGGACCAATCTAAACGAAACTTGGCACACTTATTGAAATATATCCCGAATAGACTCCGGTCACCCTTTGAGTCGATACTATTTTTAGTAACGGAGTTATCTTCCCAAACCCTGTTTACCCTTGTTCCCGTATCTCCTCAGAAACCGTAACCGATATCCAAAATCTGAAGCATAGAAATTGTTGATAGACTCCTGAGAACGAAAAATCATGAAAAAAGAATTTTGTCGATCGACTTCCTGGTTACGCGTTTTTGACACAAAGTTGGACATAAGGGTCAATTTAGGACGATTTCATCGAAACTTGATATTCAGGTAGATTTTGGGGTCCTAAAAACATAACCGGGGTCAAAAAATTTTTTTGGTCCACCATTTTCAAAATGGCCACCTTTGAAGTTTTCGTATTGCGATAACTCAAAAACCGTAACATATTGGTGAATACAATAAACATGAAAAATGTAAGTCTCATTGAGATCTACATTTGATCTTTTGTAACCGAAACGATTCGACTGACCGTTTTGGAGTTACAGCCCTTGACGCGTTTCGGTGAAACGCATTTTGGCCTATAACTTTTAAACCGTTCGAGATAATATAGTAAACATATGGGTAATTTGAGACCGTTAACTTATGCCCTCCAATATAAAACCGAAATCGCATGGCTACGGACAGCCATTTTCAAAATGGCCGCCATCGGAAACTGTTTTTTTAGTATAACACAAAAACTGTAAAAAATTTAAGTAGACAATACATGGAAAAAATGTTCTCCACGTCGAAAGCTACAAAAAATGTTTCAGTTGCATAAGCGTAAAACTTGTCGTTTTTGAGTTACGGCCCTTGATTGGTATTTTGGAAATGGTTTTTTATTTATAACTTTCAAACGGTAACAGATGGTGAATGAAATGTAGGGCTCATTTGATAGAGAATCAAAAGACCTACAATTTGAGTCCAAACAGTGTATGATTCGGTTGACTGGTTTCAAAATGGCGGTCAAAATAAGTTTCGCAAAACACATTTTTTGCCCATAACTTGAAAACCATAACAGATAGTATAGTAAACATGTATACTTAAATGAATCAAAATGCAAAGAGCTACAATTTGAGTCCAAGGTCAAAGGTCATGGGTCAAGGTCATTCCCTAGCAACAAGTTAACGTTTATGAAAAGTCCATAGCAACCATATGTATTCTTAACCAACTTTACCTTCTGAGTTTAGAAGCTAGTTTTCATAACTGGAAGTGACCTTCTTTCCATAGCAACCGACAAAATGTCCTTAACAACCATACTTTTTTTTACACTAGGCCCCTTGATCTTTATTTTTGACCCTTTATGATAACTATTGGCAATGAAATGACTCAATTGTCTCAAGTTCTTGTACACGGCACCATAACGCAAACTAAAGACAGGGAAAGACCTCTCATTTCTCCGGACAGAAAATTGGCTGGACCAATCTAAACGAAACTTGGCACACTTATTGAAATATATCCCGAATAGACTCCGGTCACCCTTTGAGTCGATACTATTTTTAGTAACGGAGTTATCTTCCCAAACCCTGTTTACCCTTGTTCCCGTATCTCCTCAGAAACCATAACCGATATCCAAAATCTGAAGCATAGAAATTGTTGATAGACTCCTGAGAACGAAAAATCATGAAAAAAAAATTTTGTCGATCGACTTCCTGGTTACGCGTTTTTGACGCAAAGTTGGACATAAGGGTCAATTTTGGACGATTTCATCGAAACTTGGTATTCAGGTAGATTTTGGGGTCCTAAAAACATAACTGGGGTCAAAAAATTTTTTTGGTCCACCATTTTCAAAATGGCCGCCTTTGAAGTTTTCGTATTGCGATAACTCAAAAACCGTAACATATTGGTGAATACAATAAACATGAAAAATGTAAGTCTCATTGAGATCTACATTTGATCTTTTGTAACCGAAACGATTCGACTGACCATTTTGGAGTAACAGCCCTTGATGCGTTTCGATGAAACGCATTTTGGCCTATAACTTTTAAACCGTTCGAGATAATATAGTAAACATATGGGTTCTTTGTGACCGTCAAATGAATGCCTTCATTTTAAGACCAAAGTTGATAAGTTGCGGTCAGCCATTTTCAAAATGGCTGCTGCCCTGAGTGTTTTTTATGAATAGTCTGAAAACCGTACAAACTGATTGGAAAAAGTCCCTAGCAACCATATGTATATGGACTCAGAATGGTCCAAAGACTCTAATGATGTCTAACCAGACCGGAAGTGACACTTTGCCCTTAGCAACCAACTTTAAAGTCCTTAGAAACCATATATTTTTGAGACCAGAAACAACAAACCTACCAGATGAGGCCAAGAGCAATGTCATTTGGTCAAGATCAAAACTTTGTGACTATTTGTGACCAAGGCAAAGGTCATTTGGTCATGTTCACAACACAGAGGCAGGGAAAGACCTCTCATTTGTTCTCTGAACAAATGGCATTTTAATTAACATTATTCTTTATTTTGCATTAATTTCTTGTAGGGCCATACTGTTGGAGCTGCCATCACAGGTGGTTTCTCAGGGAGAGATGGAGGGGAAGCTCAGCAGCAACAAGAAGCTCCCCAAACTCAGCCAGCCTACCAACAACAATCCTACCAAGATCAATCCATGCAGCAACCATGCCAGTTTGAGATGAAACAATTCATTGAATGTACACAGACCCAGCCAGATATCTCCATGTGCAGTGGATTCAATGAAGTTTTACGTGAATGTAAACTTAGATATGGTCAGTATATTGAAACTAGTTTAACATTACTATAGGTATAGCTTATATTAAACATTAAATTCTCCCTTGAAAAGCATAGTCAATCAACAATAAGATGCAAAGTTGTAAAGAAGGAAAAATATACATCAGGGTTTGAAATAACAACAGCTGCACAATAGTGTTTTTGGGTCAGGATCCACGGCCAATCGTAAAAAAAATCTAAGTCAGCTAGTCAAACATGAAGTAGATAAACGACACATATGAAAGCACATCCCACCATTGGAGATCTAGACTTAAGGTGCAGACCAAAAATCAAAAGACTACAAATAAAAGTAGCTGAGAATTCTGTTAGACATTTTTTCCAATATTCTACCCTAAACAGGAAGTGGACAAGCAACATGTAGACCTGAAAATGCATCCAACATTATGACACCCCTACCTCAAGCTACATACAAAATATTGATAACCAGTGAGTGGGAATGAAAAGCATTTCAGAAATCTGTTATCAAATAAGTCTGCCAGATTCATGCACACACCCACACACAGACAGCCATTGAGCATTTCTATGTCCCAGCTCTCATTTTGGCAGGGACCTTCAATATTCAGAATTGTTGTCTATTCATCATTAAATATTTTGTTTTTTTACAGCTCCACAAATGTAAGAAGGATAAACACAATTGTATAGATGAAGAATAGAAGATTAGTTATAAAAGTGAATGTGAACAGAAAGTTTTAACATTATTTTGTGTGATAAAATGTTATTTTGACTTGTTTGTTTTTCTAGTTTCTGTCGGATTCAATTTATGAAAATTTATTCCTGTTACATTTCAAGTGTTAAGAAGACACCAGTAAAAATGGCCTCAAATTTGTTTCTTTTTGAGTAACATTTACCGTAGTCCGTAGTTCTTTATAATTCAATTGTAAACATTACAATCCTTGAAATTTTTCTATTGGACTAAATTACTATACTTGTTGCCATTAATTTAAACAGAAATAAATATTTGTGTGTTATATTTGTACTTGTTTACTTTTGGACAGATTTCATCAAGGTTTGTAAATGGTAAATATGAAGTGGAATTAAGCTAAAGGCAAGAATAATATTTTCAGCAACTACTAAGCATAGCCTCTTGATATAACATGATATATGCTTAATTTCCATGAAACAAAAAAAAATGCAATTTGAGTCCATTGTATTGCCACTCTGAAGTATTCAATTGAACAACAACCAGCATCTGCTCTATGTTTTGGGTACGTACAGAAAAGGAGTAAATTGGTTTGACATGCATTGAAAGGACAAGGTATGATAAGGGCTGTTTTTGGTCCCTTTTTCAAAAGTGAAATTTTATGCTCAAAAATTGATTTATATGATATTAAGTAATGAAAGTTGATATATTTGAATGTTTTAAACAAATTATAGATCCAATCTGATTTTAGCATTCGATCAAACTTGACGAAAAAGTGACTTTTCTCTAAAATACTCGAAATTTGGTTTATTTTTGTATGTTTTTGGCTTAAATAACTATGAGCGGACAAGCGGCCCACAACAATATTCTAACTGTGGAATTGGCATACAAAAACTAATATTTCCAGAAATTATCTTTGTGGGCCGCAGGTCCGCTCATATTTAAATTTCACAAAAACCATTGTCATTTTAACAGTTTTAAGCAAATTTTGCTACATTACATAGTTCTATCATTTTGTGCACGTGCGTAATTACGCCATATGTCAAATTTTCAATAAAATTGT
>OZ020308.1:20435337-20440337 GCA_963971305.1 Arcuatula senhousia | reverse complement strand
TATTGTCTGGAACTTTGTTGTCATTTGTATTTCGAACACACGTGAAGGTTAGCACTGCTGGTGGAGTGTAAATTCCCCGAGGTTAGCCCGCTCCGGCACCAACACTTTTTGAGTTGGAGAATACATCAAAGCTTTAAATTATCCGTCTAAATTTCAAAATTGTCTAAACCCTAAGGTTCTTCCTACCCCAGACATAGGTTGATTATCTTAGTAATAATTTGGTTCCCCAGTTTGGTATTTTTGGTTATACTGTTCTATGCTCTTCATACTTATACAGTGTTTGGCATTTTCTATATTTTTGGTAGAGCGCCTCTGATGAGTCTTGAATAGACGAAACGCGCGTCAGGCGTAGCAAAATTTATTGTCTGGAACTTTGTTGTCATTTGTATTTCGAACACACGTGAAGGTTAGCACTGCTGGTGGAGTGTAAATTCCCCGAGGTTAGCCCGCTCCGGCACCAACACTTTTTGAGTTGGAGAATACATCAAAGCTTTAAATTATCCGTCTAAATTTCAAAATTGTCTAAACCCTAAGGTTCTTCCTACCCCAGACATAGGTTGATTATCTTAGTAATAATTTGGTTCCCCAGTTTGGTATTTTTGGTTATACTGTTCTATGCTCTTCATACTTATACAGTGTTTGGCATTTTCTATATTTTTGGTAGAGCGCCTCTGATGAGTCTTGAATAGACGAAACGCGCGTCAGGCGTAGCAAAATTTATTGTCTGGAACTTTGTTGTCATTTGTATTTCGAACACACGTGAAGGTTAGCACTGCTGGTGGAGTGTAAATTCCCCGAGGTTAGCCCGCTCCGGCACCAACACTTTTTGAGTTGGAGAATACATCAAAGCTTTAAATTATCCGTCTAAATTTCAAAATTGTCTAAACCCTAAGGTTCTTCCTACCCCAGACATAGGTTGATTATCTTAGTAATAATTTGGTTCCCCAGTTTGGTATTTTTGGTTATACTGTTCTATGCTCTTCATACTTATACAGTGTTTGGCATTTTCTATATTTTTGGTAGAGCGCCTCTGATGAGTCTTGAATAGACGAAACGCGCGTCAGGCGTAGCAAAATTTATTGTCTGGAACTTTGTTGTCATTTGTATTTACATATTCACATTCATAAAATAAATGACGTAACGTCTCAGGGAACTTCTCACAAAAGGTACATAAATTCGATCGATAAAAGTTGAAATAAAACATTCTACTATTAGTCGGCAAAACGCCGTGAACAATCTTGTACAAAATATCTCTAGAAAACTTGTCAATAAATTTATCGAAAACCTTTTTAAAAACGGGTTTGTAATCAAACAATCTATCTTTACTTATAACATTTGGAATATGTTTAACATTCTCAATCAATTTACAATACATAACTTTTACTGGTAAAACAACATTGAAATCGACTTCTTTACATTCTAAGAATACATTTAAATCCTTAATACACTTCTTATAAAACGGGGTCAAAACATCACAATGCGGAATCGATAATGACATAAAATCTTTATTATAATCACGCAATTTAAATCCAATAAAGTAAATCGAAAAAAATACAAACTTAGCCTCTCTCTTATTAATAACATCATGTAAATGTTTCAATCGTAAAGATCGAAGTTTAAATTCTATATTAACAACACCTAATCCACCTAATAACTTATCTAAATACACAGTATCTCTTGCTAATGGTTCTCTAGAACTATTCCATAAAAATGTAAAAACTAACTTTTGAAATCTCTTAATATAAACTTTAGACATATGTAAAACACTTCCAATATACCATAACTTAGAACAAGCTAAAACATTAATAACAATAACT
Organism: Arcuatula senhousia; assembly: GCA_963971305.1. Classification (NCBI taxonomy): domain Eukaryota; kingdom Metazoa; phylum Mollusca; class Bivalvia; order Mytilida; family Mytilidae; genus Arcuatula; species Arcuatula senhousia. The sequence goes on along the minus strand of OZ020308.1, from coordinate 20,438,520 downwards.
TTTTCTAATAAAGACAAAGTTCTATACTTCCACATGTTAAAAAGATTTTCTATTTTCAAAAATATACAATTCCAAATATCATCTTGCGTTACACTTCCAAATTGTATTCCTGCAATTTTTAAACTTTCCACAAAATCTATTCCAAAACGATAATTATCTTTTCTATCTTTCCATGCGCCAAGCCATAATCCTTTTGTTTTACTTTTATTCAATTTCGAGCCAGACGCTTTACCAAAAATGTCAATTAAATACAAAAATCTATTAATACTATAATCTGTAGTTAAAATACCAGTGCTATCATCAGCAAATAAAGAAATCTTACAATTATCCATAGAACCTGGAATATTTAAACCTTTAATACTATCATCTTCTCTCACTTTAATGGCAAAAGGTTCCAAACAAAGTACATATAAAATTGGCGACAAACTACATCCTTGTTTAACAGAGCGAGTAATACTAATAGGTTCAGTAATAATATTATTAACAATAACAGAAGAATACAAATCATGATACAAAATCTTTATCCATTTAATCAAATTCGGTCCAAAATTATACTTTTCCAATACATGAAATAAATATTTATGATTAACACGATCAAAAGCTTTCTCTTGATCCAAAGATATAAAACTACAAGGAATATTTTTCATATTTACATAATCTTCAATATTTCGTAACAAATGAGCATTATCTAAAATTGATCTACCTTTTACACCACAAGTTTGATCCATATGAACAATAGTATCAATTACATTTCCAATACGATTACACAATAATTTACTTAAAATTTTTACATCATAATTCATTAAACTAATAGGACGATATGCCTTTACATCAAAATGCTTTGAGCTATCTTTACAAATTAAAGTAATATAAGACAATTTCTGAGAATCAGACATAGAATTTTCATTAAAAATACTCTTATACAAATCAAGTAAGGGTTTCTTCAAAATATCAAAAAAGGTAAAATAAAACTCCTTAGTCAAGCCATCTGGTCCTGGTGACTTATTGTTCTCCATATTCTTTAAAGCATAAAAAATTTCATCAAAAGTAATATCATCTTCACAAGAATCTTTATCTTCAGCATTAAGTGTTGGTAAATTATCAGTAAAATAATGTAACAAATTATCATCAATAGACTCTTCTTTAAACAAATCAGTATAAAAACTTCTAAATTCATTAATTATACCATCAGTATCCTTAAAAACTTCACCATTTACATTTCTTATTTCAGATACATTTTTCTTTTCACCCTTCTTTACTTCAGTTTGAAAAAAATATTTACATGGTGTTTCATTACAATTCAAATCTTTAATTTTCGCTCTTATTTGCGACCCCTTAAAATTATCTAAATAATACATTTTAATTTCTTGTTTCAACTCTCTAATTTGTTCACAATATTGACCTGGACTGACCCTTTCCTCTTTCAATAAACAAAAATATTTTCTCTCTAATTCTTTAATCACTTTGAATTTAACTTTGTTCTTCTTCTTACAATAATTAATACAAAAATCTTTAATTCTTTCTTTAAAATAATCCCACATCTGTGGACAAACATCTAATCCATCGATCAAGTCATTAAAAAATTCACAAAAACTACTACGAAAAGCTCTATCAGATAAAATAGAATTATTCAAATGCCAATAACCGTGACCTTTTTTAACCTCTGTATTATTAACAAAATGAAAAATTACACAATCATGGTCACTATAAGGAAAGGGATAATTAAAACAATCTTTAACACACGATTTCAAATCGTTAGAAATATATAATCTATCTAAACGACAACCAACATCACCTCTTGTCCAGGTTACATTAACAGTATTTGGTTCAAAAAATCTATATACATCAAATAATTCAAAATCTTTTACAATATTTCTAATTAAATCAGAGCCGTCAGTACCAAAAATGTCACTACCACCTCTTTTATCTATTTTTATATTATCAATACAATTAAAATCACCTCCAAAAATCTTAAATCGATTACACACAATGAACGGATATATATCATTTAAAACTTCTTTACGCTCAGTTCTACTATTAGGTAAATACACATTCAAAAGTCTATAACTAATTTTATCTAAATCAATATCGACATACTGAAATCTTCCGTCTAAATCTTTATGATATTTTAAAACGTTTACATCAATTGAATAAGAAATAAAAATAGCCGTTCCTCTACTATGAATAGTGCCATAATTCCAAAAACATTTATAAAAAGAAAAATAATTATCTAACTTTTGAGAAACTTTTAAACTTGAAACATGCGTCTCTTGCAAAAATAAAATATCAACTCTATTTCTAATACAAAACTGTTTCAAATTATACTGACATTGAAAATCTAATAGCCCGTTAACATTTAACGTACAAACAGTGATAGTATCGTCTGCTACAGGTAAACCCATTATAATCAATATAAAAGTAAGAAACTATAATATGACGTAGTAAGTAGAGTACAAACGAACTGAAAAATAGTAAGTCGCTGAAAATCAATAGGAAAAGATTTAAAATCCAACGATAAAAATCTGCTCAAAAGAAAGCGATAATACGTTAACTTTAAACACTGTATAAAATATATAGGAAAAGCTTTATCGACGAAAAATGGATCTTTAAATAGAACTTGAAATAGTGTACAGGTGAAAATCAATCGTAGTGGAAAATTACACAAGAGATTTAAAAACAGTTCACTGGCGACTTTATAACGATTTAAAATACACATAGGAAATCTAATGACAAAAATTATAATACAAAAATCGTAGATAAATAGAATTTCAAAAAAGAAAATACACTTATAAAAAGTGAAAAAACAAAGCCATATCCAAAATTCACAGTCCATAGACAAAAAACAGTTCAGTTTAAGGGGAATATCCATAATACAAAGGTCCATTTCATAAATTAAGTATCGTATCCGGGGTGTTTAATTCAAGTGGATTCAAAGGGGGAGAATCACAAGAGTCACATAAATTCACAGGGGATTTCATGGGTAACATCATAGGGGGTTTTTTGTCCACAATTTCATCTGAATTTCCTGAGTTCTTTCTCTTTCTCCTCGTCCGCTCGTCTACCTCCATCACGGTCGTCCGGTGATCGTCTGACGGTCCGACATCATTTTCCGTACCAGTCCCCTCCCGCGCCTGTCTTGCGGGGGGACCCATTATACCAATCTCCTGTCCGCTCCCGCGCGTG
>OZ020308.1:20417837-20420337 GCA_963971305.1 Arcuatula senhousia | reverse complement strand
TAGTCTATAGACTCGTAAAATGTTCCTCTCCACGGAAATCTTTTTTAATTTTTAAACGTTTTTATTCAATAAATCATATATAAATTGTACAATTACATAATAAAAGCATGATATCACAGACATTTCATTGTACAATAACATTACTTTATCAAAGTTACATGAAAATCGAACGATAATAAATTTTCATTCTATCGTAAATACATAGAGATCGAATTGAAACTTTATCATTTGAAATCAAAGTTACATAAAGACCGACATAGAAACATTCATTTTTAATTAGATAATTGAAAATCAATATTGAAATGAATCAAAGTTAATCAAAGTTACATAGAGATCGAATTGTTATAACTTTTAACATTTCCGTAAAGACATAGAGATCGAAAGATAATTTATCATTTAAAATCAAAGTTACATAAAGACCGAAAAAAAATCATTTATCCTTTCCATAGATACATGAAGATCGAAGAAAAACTTTATCATATGAAATAAGAACAAAAAATGCATTCAATACATTTCGTCGGGTAAGATTTAATTTATCCTTTTAGCAATGTGAAACTTTAACAAGTACTTAAAGCCAAAAATCATTTACAATTACTTTATTCGGAACGAAATAAAACGACAAGAAAAGTACGATTTACAAGTGAAAACTAATCAACTTTAACAGACGACAAACTTATTGATTTAAACGACTAAAATGTACATTTACCTGAGATCTATAGAAAATCAGTCAAGTGAAAACTTGACGGTGAGAAATTAGAACGATAAAATTTAACAAAGAAAGAAATGAAAATCTACTCAGTACGAAGTGAGTTTAAAGGGAAACATTAACGCTTACAACGATAAATAGATACTTTAAAATTTTCACTATTTTATCCGGGTATTTCAAACAGGTTAAGAATTAGAACTTAAAAAAAGGGAAACAATCCAAAGTTATTATACTAAAAACATATTTAGAACACAATTTACATATTAAACAAAAGTCATGTGTACTCAGTTCTGACACAATCACTAATCAAAGTCTAATACGGTTTATCAAACGGTTTATCGTCAGATAGATACCATCTGTCCGGTACAATGTCCACTTTAATACATCCTCGATCCCTTAAAAACGGTGTCAAGAGTTCTGGATGTTTTGCACGATTTGGTTCTTCATTTAACTTTTCAATTAAAGTTTCCGGAATATAAAATTTTTCCCCAGGCTCTCCATTAAACATATTCACTAAAAGCGGTAGATGTCTAAGTTCATCATTCACACGTTTACGGCTTAACTTAAGTTTGTAATAATCATCATACGTTCGGGACTTTTTAGGAGCAGACTGATCCGTTAACAAATCGTCACTTTTTCTAGATTCTGATGACTTAGAATAACTGGTGTCCATATAATCACTGCGATCAAGATTACGTATAAACGATGGGGTCTGCTTAAACGGTACGGATACGGTAGGCGTCTCCTTCATCGGTACGGATACGGCGGGCGCTTCCTTCGTAGCCTCCTGTCGCTCTTGGCCTACAGGAGGGACTGGGTTCACGGTTGCATCCTTTTCCCTCGCTGCCCCCTGTCGCACTTGGCCTACAGGGGGTGTTGATCTCCTTTCAGGGGCGTCCTTAGTCTTTCCACAGTTCTTCCTATTGTGTCCAACTTCCCCGCACTTCAGACATTTCGGGGGCCTTCCAACAACAGTAAACAGACACTGTTTACCGGCAATAGAGTCTCTGTAAGGCAGTCTGTCATACTGCCTCTCATCACATTCCATTTTAACTGAGATGTTTCCAGAAGCAAACATCACTCCGTCTTCCTTCATTGTCTCACGCTGACAAGACAATACCTTGCCTAACTGTAGCAAGTATTGCTCAACAGCAACCATTTTAGTCCATGTTGGTAACCAGTTTATCTTCATAGTTACGATCCGTTTGTTACATCTTGAAATGGTAACTGGTGGCGAAAGTGATGACACGTCCGCAGCAGCTACGTATTCGGCAGTTCCTTCTGAGTCTACTGTAGCATACCAGGTTTTGCCTTCCTCCATACGAAACACGGCAGTTATATTCTCCGGCTCCACCAACTTCTTCAGAAAATTCACCACGAACTTCCTTGGGTTATCCGGAAGGCTGTCTGTAAAGGAAAACCTTAGGCTCGACTTCAAAATCTCCTCGTCAACCATTTCCATTCTGAACTTTGAAACTGTAAGACACCCTTTAAGTAAAAGGCGAAATATTTATTCGTGGTGTTGAAGAGAAACCAGAGTGTTCGAAATGTGGAATGGCCAAAAGTCCCACTTTTGCACACATTTTACATACCTACGGTGAGCAAACATGAATCAGACTGCAAAAAGAAGGTTTTAAGCAATGGCATGCGTGACAGAAAGGTTGGCGACGTGTAGAACAAGAAACTTTCGAAAGAGTGGTTATCATTTTGAAGAGTTTATCTCAGCAACTAAGGCAAAACCAAGAAAAGCTGATTAAAAATGTACGTTTTGGGTACGTACAGAAGAGGAGTAAA
>OZ020308.1:20385337-20402837 GCA_963971305.1 Arcuatula senhousia | reverse complement strand
AGAAAAGCTGATTAAAAATGTACGTTTTGGGTACGTACAGAAGAGGAGTAAATCGGTTTGACATGGACCTCCGCATCTGTTGTAGTAAAAAGTCCTTTCTAGGCCGTTTCTGTCTGGGTTAACCATTGTCATGCCACTCTGAAGTATGTATGTGCAGCACAGGGCTTTAAAAAACATGCAAAATGTATACTGCCATATTCAAGGTCATAAAAGGCACTCTATTAAACAACAACGGGCACCTGCTTTGCAGTGATACAAGAAAATAAAACAAACATACACAATAACAGAAAATGCGAATTTTATTGAAATAAAATAAAACAAAATAAAGATAACAAATTATAACACAAAAAAGCAAATAAATACCCCCCACCCCCCCCCCCCCCCCACATGAGCTGTTTTAAAAAAATACAAGAAAAGCTCAACAATAAATAAATATTAAAACAAATAAAAAGAATACAAAACCTAACGAACAAACTAAGCAAACGAAATCATAGGCAGGATATCTGTTTGTAATTATAATGTTCCCCACCTATGTGGGTACAGAAAAATAGTCTATAGACTCGTAAAATGTTCCTCTCCACGGAAATCTTTTTTAGTTTTTAAACGTTTTTATTCAAGAAATCATGTATATACAAGTACAATACATAATAAAAGCACAATATCACAGATAATACATTGTACAAGTTATACAGATTACAACAATACGCAATTACATCAATTCACAATTACATCAATAGCAATTTACAATACACAATTTACATTAACAGCAATTTATAGTAATTTCATCAGTATCAATATCAACATCACAAAATAAATCAGTTTGTCGCCAATAATCATTAAATTCTAATCTTTGCAATCTATAAAAATCTGCAGTAATTCTAACCTTAAGTTCATTCAAAAATTTCATATAAATATTATTACAAGTAACAGTTTTCTTCTCAAACTTTTTCAAATTTCTATTTAACCAAATCGATTTACAATACAATCCAATAATATAAAGTACAATACTACATGCATGTTTTCCAACAACGTCGAAATCTAATTTCAAAATATGCTTTGCATTTAAAACAATATCTCCATTAGTTAAAGCAACAATCCAATTTCTAATCAAAGTTAACAATAACTTTACATATTCACAATCATAAAATAAATGACGTAACGTCTCAGGGAACTTCTCACAAAAGGTACATAAATTCGATCGATAAAAGTTGAAATAAAACATTCTACTATTAGTCGGCAAAACGCCGTGGACAATCTTGTACAAAATATCTCTAGAAAACTTGTCAATAAATTTATCGAAAACCTTTTTAAAAACGGGTTTGTAATCAAACAATCTATCTTTACTAATAACATTTGGAATATGTTTAACATTCTCAATCAATTTACAATACATAACTTTCACTGGTAAAACAACATTGAAATCGACTTCTTTACATTCTAAGAATACATTTAAATCCTTAATACACTTCTTATAAAACGGGGTCAAAACATCACAATGCGGAATCGATAATGACATAAAATCTTTATTATAATCACGCAATTTAAATCCAATAAAGTAAATCGAAAAAAATACAAACTTAGCCTCTCTCTTATTAATAACATCATGTAAATGTTTCAATCGTAAAGATCGAAGTTTAAATTCTATATTAACAACACCTAATCCACCTAATAACTTATCTAAATACACAGTATCTCTTGCTAATGGTTCTCTAGAACTATTCCATAAAAATGTAAAAACTAACTTTTGAAATCTCTTAATATAAACTTTAGACATATGTAAAACACTTCCAATATACCATAACTTAGAACAAGCTAAAACATTAATAACAATTACTTTTTCTAATAAAGACAAACTTCTATACTTCCACATGTTAAAAAGATTTTCTATTTTCAAAAATATACAATTCCAAATATCATCTTGCGTTACACTTCCAAATTTTATTCCTGCAATTTTTAAACTTTCCACAAAATCTATTCCAAAACGATAATTATCTTTTCTATCTTTCCATGCGCCAAGCCATAATCCTTTTGTTTTATTTTTATTCAATTTCGAGCCAGACGCTTTACCAAAAATGTCAATTAAATACAAAAATCTATTAATACTATAATCTGTAGTTAAAATACCAGTGCTATCACTAGGAACCTATTTCAAATCTGATACGGCCATTTCAGTCCATTTTTTTCTGGTTCAGATTATTTCAGAATTTCAGTCGTTTTTCAGATCAAAATGAACTTTCCCGGTTCAGTCTTGTTCAGTCCTGTGAAGATAAAATCAGACAATGTGCATGAAGACTTGTTCAGACTCGTTCAGTCTATGTCAGATTGGTTCAGTCATTTGGTAAATTTTCTTGTTCAGTCTCGTTCAGTATTGGTCAGTTTCGGTCAGACAAGTAAGGTTATTGGAGTTTATAACACATGTTTAGTATCAAATTAAGATTGAGTTATCTCCCTTTAAATTGCAGATATTTGATTTTCTTTCAATCATTTTGTTAAATCTTTTTATTTAAACTTTGACAATGTATTAGTGTTTTTTTTTCTTTCAGAATTAAAAATTTAGAACATTTCTTTTTTATTTATATAAAAAAATACTCGGGAAACAGATCGACGTAATTTTTCCTTGGAACTCGCCTTTAAAGCAACTTGTGCCTTTAACACTTTGAATTTTCTTATTACTACTGACTTTGAAAAATTTTGATGGAAAAAAATATTTAACATCTTTGAAGGGGTAATAAATGGATATTCCAACACGTAAAGATGGTGAAAATATAAAACGAACACCAGAAAATTAATTTAGATAGTTGAAAACGCGCACGAGCAAAAAAAACATGCTCCGAAAACGAAGCACACGAGTAATAAAAATTGGCAAAACACGGAACAGAAACAAAGACAAAACGGAGCACGTACAACCTCATAAACACGAAAGTGCGAAAATTGAAAATCAATATCAAGAAAACACACATCATAAATACGTTTAAAACTTAGCTCGAAAATAAGCCTTTACCCCTCTTACATGAATGAGGATACAGCAGGGTCAAAAACAACCTGCGACCTTAAGGATTATGATTTTATACCTAACCCTAATTCATTTGTTCCAGTGAAGCAATCAAAGTACAATCTATTTGCATATGTGGCATTATAACAAGGAGGAGGTGGACCTTGATTTCTCTTTTTTTAACTTTACCTTGATTTCTTAATCTTTCATGAAGAACGCAGAGTAAAGTATTTAGTGTTTTAACGCATGGCAACAAAATATTTAAAGTTATTACGTTCCATCATTTAGTATGATAGAAAACTGGTTCCAGAAATTTTTACTTCGGTCTTCGGCACTTTTCACAAAAAATCAGAAAATATACTCAAAATATGTGCTTTTAGAGCCCGCTCTGTTTTTATATGATCGGCCGGTCCCTAACTAGATATGAATGTTCTTGGTTGATATACAGGCCGTTTTTTGCATTGACAAGTGCAATTTTATCGCGAATAATTTTAATAATTTAGGTATATATTTGATTAGTCCGTCCTCGGCGTCTAGAAAAATTGACAGTAGGGTGGCCCAGCATGCTGGTAAAATGCTGGGGACGTCAGTGCAATCTCGGACTATACTCCAGTATGTATATGTAGATCTAAACTTTCATCATTTTAATCAAATTCTTGAACGGAAATGCCCGGTGGGCATCATGGCATCATGCCTATTAGATGACGATCGATCTCCCATGGATGTCGAAATGCTGTCTGTTGACTTTCAATTATTTTTAATATTTGGCCAATGCAAGAGCAGCGACTGCTGGTTGATTTCTAGTGTATCTTCTGTTACAAATCTTATTGTCTTCTTTACTTGTATTGATAGATGGCTGCAAGGTGCTAATAGCGCATTCTACTTTTTACATTCCCCCATAGACCTGTAATATACAGGTCTATGATTCCCCTAAACATACCTACGTTAAGATATCTATAGATTATCAGTTCAAAACAGTTTTGTTTTAAACTTTGTTCTCTTTAATTTGAATATTATTTCAGAGGTCGTATTAAAAACGAAAGAATAGTTGAACGAAAGAAAGCGTGTTGAAACGCTCAGGAATAGTTCGGAAACCTAGATGATCTTTCAAAGTAGTATATATTTTATATTAGAAGGCTATAACCCAATTAAAGCTAGTCTATAGTTTCACTCTCTAAAAGATATATTTCTCCCTAATGTAAAGTTTTCTTTTAAACATTATCATAGAACTATTCATCACTAAACGCATTGCATAATAGCAGATAATACCGGTCCTCGCGTCCTTTAGGTGCACAAATAATAATTTACACCGCTTTTTTCACTGCCTTAGATTAGATATGGAAAATGGTGAATTTGATAAACGAATCGTCCTGTGAATGCATACTTTTATCTAGGAGTCGGGTCACTCCCTCCGTCCGTCTGTAGCGCTATCATATCCAACTATATCGGTCATAATCAAGTTACATAACTCTGTTAAATTACCTTGTACTGGTACAGTGTATCGCTTGTTCTCATTATATGAATAGTATCATTTATAAATATGATTAAATTATCTTTGGTGTAAAAATATAAATAATAACAAAAAGATAATATTTAAAAATCAAGATATAAGGATTTCTTGTTTACTTGTATTTATTTTATTTCAATTATAGAGTTTTAAATTTCTCAGATCGCAAGGGGATTTATTGGTATAAAATTCAGTTTAATGAAAACAATAATAAATTACACCTGGCACACTGCTGTGTTGTTTAATGGATATATAAAGTGGCTAGTCAAAGAAATTCCCGTGGGTCGATCCCTACTGTGAGACGCCCAGAAGGCAGGATGTTTATTTGTGTGAAAAGTCACATACCTGAACCAGTAGAGATCTAATTACCACCGTTCGGTAAATGCTAACATTACTCGAGTCATAAACTGGATTTGGAAAATAATTGATCAAAACAGAAAATTTATACAAAAAAGTTAATTGCAATGAAAAAGACAAAAATAGTAATAAAATTGGTTGAAAAAGTTTTTTGTCAGTTTTACAACTTTAAAATATAATTTTTATTTTGTTTTACTGTGTGGCCCCCTCAGGTTTAAAAACGACCTGCAACCTTGGGGCTTTTTAAGGGAAACTTCCGACCTACACTTCATAAAATCGACCCATGCCAAAAAAAACGACCTGCGACCTCCGCCAAAATATGCCTTTTAAAAGCGACATTGCGATCTCAGGCCCGAGGGGGTACACTGTGGGAGCCCCAACTGTCATTATCTTTAGTATATTTTATAAGAATATTATTTTGATAATTTTAAAATGCATTATTCATTAGTAATTCGTTGTATTATAAGTATTATTAACTCCCAAACATTTGTATTTTTCCTTCCAAATTATAGTTTTACTTGAAGTCACTAACAGGGTAAGTATAAACACCACAAAGGACTCCTTAGGTTACTAAGGACCCTAAATGTGAACTTAGGACATGAATGCTTTTGTTTTATGTCATATTAAAAATTATGTAAATGGTGTCAGAATGTTAGAAATAAAATATTTCTAAATTTTAGCTAAGACAATAATGATTTTCTCATATTTTAGGAAAAACAAATATTTTAATCCGTTATAGAATTATAGAGACTTTACTTTAAATCCTTTGATATGTCGCCGGTATAACATGCTGGGACCGTCAAGTGATGCATGGAAATTCAAATAACGTAGAATAAACAACCAAAAACTATTATTAATACAGGCATGCATAATTAGACATTTTTAGAGAGTTGAGACAATTTTAGTTTTTTTAAGATGTTAGGCACCGACCCTTTGATTTTCGGGGGGGGGGGGGGAGGGGGGCTGGGATTTAAAAAAAAATATTCTGGCTCTGATTTTTGGCCAAAAACATAGTCTGGACAGCTTATTGGGTGAAAAAATAATCTTGCTCTCATTTTGCACTTTAGAAAAAAAAATATCTGAACAAAAGTTTCTAGCTTTGAGTGTATGGGAAAAAAATAAGCTGGCCCGCGCAGCGGTCGTGTACAAATTCCCAGCATGGGTGAAATCCCAGCTCCCCCCCCCCGAAAATCAAATGGTCGGAGCCTTAGCATACATTTGAAAATAAAGTTTGTTTGACAAATTTGTTTTCAAACCCATTTCGTTAAATGAATGAATATTTAAGTTTGATCTTTCTCTAATAAATTTATTTCAACTCTATATGGTTTCTAAATTTTTGATTTGAAATATAAAATATACTTTTTAAAAAACAAAACGAATGTTTAAAAATTAGGCTAATGGATCATTAATAATGTGTAAATATGTAAAGAAAATTAGCCATTTTCGTGACTTTTGTGTGGTTTTATTTCTTCATCTATGCAAGGAGAAGTTTTTTTAATGACCCTTTAATATGTTAAATCTTCATTCAAAGATTTTCAGTGTCTCAATGAACACAAACTTCGGTTTATAAATTTAGGGTTGGAAGAGGTATGTATTTTTTCTTATTTTATTTATTTTCTTTAAAACCAAGTGTTCAGAAAAAGGCACAATATGTATTAAACTTAAGTAAGTGTTCTATTCTGTGCTTGAAATAGTTGTCTTCCTCAACGTGGAGCGGGAAATACGAATGAACTTACTGTGGGTTTGTGTGTCTGTCAATTACTTTTCGTAAGAGCACAGAAGAATTCTTTTGAAAACTGTTATTCTGTGCATGTTTTCTATGGCTTCTTCTTTTATCATTTTTGTTTATAAATAGAATTTAGTCCGCTAATTAAAAATTGAATACGAGTCGTGTCAAAAACGAATAAAAGCTTTATTTTAAAAATAAGTAGCAAATATATATAATTTATTAAAAAAAATAATAATTATATTTTTTGGTGCATTTGAGTACCAGAATACACAGCATGTATATTTTGATAAGTACAATAAACATGTCAAAACATTTAGTACAATAAACATTGTAACTGGAACAACCCACTGAGACCTGTCCAGTCATGCATGGAAGTTCAAACTAGCATAGAATCAACAAACAATAAACAATTAGTATAATACTATGAATACGGCATGGTGGTTATACAATATCTTAGACAATTTTAAAAATAAAACATTATTAATCTCAAGAAAATTAATTAGTTACTTAGACGAATATTTATTCATTCATTATTTTTTTTTTATTTTATAGTTACTTTATTTTTATGCAATCAATCATACATGTAGACCTGTATATATTCTAATATATGGGTCTATGAATCATGTCACTATGCAAACTTTCTCCACTTTTAATATACTTATAGTCTGCATTAATATTTATCTTAAATCTTAAATTATCAAATTTTTTTTTTTTAAATTCTATGATCTGTTTTGAAATGTGCATGTAGAACAAATGAGTTAGAAAAATATTTTGTTTTAATTTATCCTAGGCTTGTCGCATATTACATTCAGGCAAGTTTAAGCGGACTTAGGTTTGGCAATATTTTTTGCCTCCCTTTTTATTTTTGATCAATTTATTGCTTATTTAATGAATTACACATCCTTAAAAAATGATTTAAGTTGCTTTAACATTTATATTATTTTCTTGTATGAGAAGAAAAATCTATAAAAAAAATATTTTTGTATATAAAATTATTTTGCAAGTTAATACACGCGTTGAAGATGACCTAAGTGTGGTTATATTTTTGTCTCCCATTTTATTTTTGAAAAATTAATGTCTTGTATAATATTTTACAAATTCATCAAACCTAAATTAATCTACTTTATAAATTGATATTCTTACTTGTATGAGATGAAAAATTTAAATATTTTTACATATAGAATTATTTTTGCAACTCTATACATGCGTTGTAACGGACTAAAGCTTGGTTATTTTTTTTGTCTCCCTTTTTATTTTGGAACAATTAATTTCTTGTATAATGTTTTACAAATTCGTCAGACTTAAATTAATCTGTTTAAAGATTTATATTTTCTTATATAAAAGTAAAAAATTAAATGATTATGGATGAAAAAAGGTAATTCTTTTGCAACTTAATATACACATTGACACCTGAAACATTTTATCATGTTTTTGAAACTCAACCAAGGCCGGTCCATTCATTAGCATGTCTTCCAGAATTCCGACCAGTACCTCCTCGTGGTGGAAGACGGGCCCTGTCTCCAGGGCGTATGTACCTGGAACAGCTAACACTGGCGGTGGTGTGTCATGGGCTGGACGACCCATGGCACATAGCGAGTCTATACCTGTTTAGGTATTAAAGTCGACGCAGAGGGGCTTTCCCCTAGTCGCGACTATAAATACCCATCAGTTCAGTTGATTAGCATACACATCCATTAAAAAGGTAACATGTACTCTAAAAAAAAATGAACTCTAATCTGTATCATTCAAGGGGCGTGTAATATAGGTTATAGTTAACACCGGCAAGCTGAAGACTGTGTGACTATAAATTATTTGAAGCGGTAGACAGCAGTCATGTCAGAGTTAATTGTCTACTCTTTTCGTATTATCCTACACTTGTTAAAAATCATACTGTAATTTTTAGTGCCTCCATTTTGCAAGCTATAAAGCATAGCTGATAATATCCCATTTTGTTGAGAAATTCATGTGATGAATATTTCAAGCATTTCAACTCATTTAATTACCCCCCCCCAAAAAAAAAACCAAACAAACAAACAAACAAAAACAGTCTTTTGCTTTTGCGCGTGTCTTTCATTTTTATGCTTGATGTGACCGTGTATAGCACTTGTTCCCTTGTATAAAAATGCTAAATTTAATACGTTTTCACCAAAATAACAATTTATCAAAACATTATCCATTATTTTGTATGTTTTCTCTTTGGAAGTCCCAGTCGTATGTCGCTCAGGGAGAAGATGTTTCCTCTACAAACTGCAATGTATGACTGCCTGTCTTTCTTGTGAGATATTTGTTTTCCGTGGAAACAAACCCCACACCCCGGGGTTTGTGCTAGCGATGATATGTTCTGCGCGGAAACACAGACCACCTTTTTCTGTTTCCGACCTGTGAAATTTGGAATCTTGTGCAGAATGTTAAGAAATTATGAACAATGATTTTATACTAACATTTTTACATGCAGATAAAGATAAAACGATACATTTTACGTCCAGGTTTTTGGAAGATATAAGTGATGTCACTCAATGAATAAAACCCACGGGAAAAAAATGAAACAGAAAATAGATGAATAGCATATACATTGAGTTGCTTCATACATGCACAATATGGTACATGTAATATGAGATAGGCATACCGTAAATATATGTTGAAAATTTTGTTTTGTATTTCGAATATTAAAGTTGAAAAGGTCTCCCCTTTTACAACATGAAACAGCACAGACGGATCATCTTTTTAACCCTAATATGACGGAGTTCCGCGTCTCACTTGTGAAAAAAAAATTGTTAAAAAATTCAGAATATAAGATCTAATAAAAGGACCTCATTCCCAAAAACACTTTTGATGCAAATGTTAACCGTTGTGATCTCTTCTTAAAACACGAGCGATGTGCGTTTTTCTTTAAGAAGTTCCGAGTCACCCGAATTAATCATTATTTTGAGGCGAAGACACAATGTCTTAAATTTTAGCGTCTTTGACTTTGTTAACATAGCTTTTAATGAACGAATAAAAAGTTTGATTTTAAATCAAAGTAGACAAATAGGACACAACCACAAAACTGAAGTCAACGTACTTATTTTTGTTAGTCGATTTTCTAAATGTTCAGTTAGGGACGAGTTGCATTGGGCGAATGATCTTTAAAAAGAAAATGCATAAAAAAATGAATAAAATTCGTTTTACTTAAAAAATATAGCAACTCCTCGTAATCAGAATATTTTCTCCTTGTTCTGTTAAATAGATAATTTTTGGACGGCGACTAGAAAAATTGGTAATTATTTTCAAATTCACATTAATGGAAGCATATCCGGACGAAAAAAAAATCAATATCAGCATTAGGCAAATTTTTAGTTTATTCAAATAACATGAATAATGTATTTGAACATGCATAAACCCGTGTATTAGAATATTAGAATTTCAATATACAGGTCTATAGTACATGTTTTAAACTTTGTTCATTTTTGTTTGTTTGAAATGTTCAAAGAGGTGATTTAACGTAAATTATCTTTATATTTTCACATTTTAAACAAAATAATTTCATTTGATAAAAAAAAAACTTTATCCAATAGTAGCACATCTAACAAGTCAATAACGTACTACTAGTATATTGATTACTTAGAATTAAGTAACCAACAACAAAAAAAACACCGAAAAACGTATTTTATGTACTATGAATGATTACTTACTAAAATTGTATGAAAATTGAATAAAAAGTAAAAAATCTGACACAGACATGACAGATATGAAATTGAATGTAGTCAATGGTAGTAATGCACACAGTTTTGGTAGTGTAGCGGTAAGGTGTTCTATGGTACTTGTGTATTGCCCATAACTAATTAAACGTTAATTATTTAAGCAAATCGTGAACCCGTTTTTGTCTCGCCTGCGACGAAAAGTCGCGGAAGGCGAGACATAGGTATTACTTTCCAACGGCGACGGCGGCGGCGTCGTAAACTTTTTTGTAAGACTTTTGTTGACAATAAATTGCTTGAAAAGTATAATAGCTAGACATCTGATATTTGGTTTACAGACAGTTCAGGTTATGGTCTACGCAATTATCACCATGCCATGTGACCCTGACCCCATTTTCATGCTCCAGTGACTCTGTGAACTTAGGTCTTTTTTTCAGGCTGTAAACTTTTTTGTAAGACTTTTGTGGACGATGAATTGCTGGAAAAGAATAATAGCTAGGCATTTAATATTATCTGGTATACAGACAGTTCAGGTTATGGTCTATGCAACTGTCACCATGCAGTGTGACCCTGACCCCATTTTCATGCTCCAGTGACTCTGTGAACTTAGTTCTTTTTTCAGGCTGTAAACTTTTTTGTAAGACTTTTGTGGACGATGAATTGCTGGAAAAGTAT
Source organism: Arcuatula senhousia (assembly GCA_963971305.1). Lineage (NCBI taxonomy): Eukaryota > Metazoa > Mollusca > Bivalvia > Mytilida > Mytilidae > Arcuatula > Arcuatula senhousia. Next base: position 20,391,900 of record OZ020308.1, on the reverse strand, counting down.
AATAGCTAGGCATCTGATATTTGGTATACAGACAGTTCAGGTTATGGTTAACGTAACTGTTTCCATGCCATGTGACCATGACCCCATTTTTAGGGTCCAGTGGCTCTGTGAACTTAGGTCTATTTTTTCAGACAGAAAACTTTTTGTAATACTTGTGTGGACAATGAATTGCTTGAAAAGTATAATAGCTAGGCATCTGATACTGGTTATACAGACACAATTTGTGTTAAATCAAGAAGTGAAAGCTTAGGTGGTTGATTTTAGTGATGGTGCCGGCAGGCGAGACATACTTTTAGTGGCCACACTTGTGAATTTTGTTAGTATTTTTTTTATTTTCTATTTATTTGAAACTGTTTTGTAGTGTTTTGATAGCGTTCTATGGTATTCTGCTGTATTCTGTGGTGATCTGTGATAAAAAGTCGCACAAGTTCTTGCCGTCAGCTCCTACATGGTCATACCGTACAATATCAATCACGAAATTTCCATAGCAATTTTTATTGATCTACAATTTGTTAACTTATCAAAGCGTCCATAGAAACTTTATAAATGTATAGGCCGGGCAGGACTATTTAATTTGAGGTGGGGCGTGTTTTTTTTTGTTTAGGACAGATCCAGATTCATTTACGACCCTAAATTCGGAGTTTTTGAGACATGATTATTTTACTTCTAATTAACCCCAGGTGTCCAGGTTTTTGTATATCATCAGAAAAAAGATCCACCTTTCATAATATGCAATTTTTAGACCCAGATATACGATATCTGTATATTAATTGAACGTTTTACGAATACACATTTTTAAAAAAAGGAGTTATCAGATTTGATAGGTCATCTTTAACACTAAAATCCGAGAAAACCCCTTGGGTTCCATGGCTGATTTTTTGAAATATCGAATCTTTATACTTTTACAATTTTGAATAACTTTAGGCAATCCATGATTTTGTTTCGAAATTAACCAACAAACATTGCAATTGTCAACTAATTTGCAGGTTGAAATCATACAAATAGAAGCGTAATTTTTTAAATTCTTCGAATAATATAATTTCCTATACCTAAAAACAAGAAATTAAAATGTTCACTAAAATATTATTATAAGGAATGTTAAAATACACATAACTGTATTGTTTAGAAAATAAATATTAATATTATATATTAATTAAGTTTTATTTTTTTAGGGGGGCTTGCAAATTTGCAAAATGGTTAAGTGTAGGTTCAGAGTATTGAATTATAGACCAGTCCGAAAAATAAGTTAAGAACCCAGATTATGCCATACATTTTCATACCCGTAGCCAGGGGGGGTTCGAGGGGTTCGGACGACCCCCCCTTTTGGACAAAAAATTTGATCAAAATAGGGAAAAAATCAGATGAAAAATCGGTTAAGCACTATTTAAGTCAGGAAAAATCGGGAAGTCGAATCCCCTCTCCACATTTTCGAACCCCCTGTTGAAAAATTCTTGCTACGGGTATGATTTTAGTTTACAATCTTTATAACTTGTAAATAAATTGATATATCTTCATCCAGCTACATGTAGGACCTTATGAAACTTATATAAAATTGATATATCACTTAAACATGTATTTCAAATATTATAAAAAAATATAATTTAAATATTTTGATATAGTTTTCAGCCCTCTATCATCTGTTTTCAAAATTAGTTATCAACTTTTTATGACTGGCGGTCGAATACACGTGCGGTTTGATGTTGACACTTCGATAACCACTGTGGGACTGATTGTCTATTGGCCACTCAATCGATAATATACAAGATATATGCGTGTCGTGTGCAACCTCTAGGACAGATCATGTGTGGACACAAAATATCATATTATTGGCATTATAATTTATTTTATGTGGCTAAAATCCTTCTTCAATATTGTTCTTAACCTCTCCTAGGACTACCAAAATATCTTTTAAGGAAAACAGCAACCCCTTTGAAATTAAATGGTCGGTCCCTTAGTCCTGTTTAATAAAATGCTCTCTCTGTTTAAATCTTTGGGAAAATGGGAGGAGGTCATATTTCTTTAATTTCGGACATGATGATGTTCTTTGTTTTTAGAGCACTCGCCCGAGTGTATATTCCTTCTACATGCATATCTATTTCAATAAATTAAAATGAGAAATCAGATAAATTGTTGGAACAAGCTACGTGTACACGGCTGTGTTAACTTAAAAACATAAGGTTTGCTCGTGTGAAATAACGAAACAATAGGTTCACACCAACAACTAAATTCGGATCACTGTGATGTTGGCGGAACGTGTAAAATGGTTACTGCTTACATTTTCTATTTTAGCAACTGCGGAATGTAGCCACTTCTGGTCTTGTTTTTTTTTTAAATTGTCTGGTAAACACCTTGTTGAAAAAATAAACCACAGGCTTCAATTTTGGCAATAAAAACGTCAACAAAACTTCTTTGCATTGCATGTATGTGAAAAAAAAAAGATCTGGTCCCGTGCATAAAAATCAAATGTTTCGTACCGAAGACAGAGAATCTAACTGTAAAAACAACAAAATACTACGAATTGGTCGTCATAATTTATACTTGTCTTCAATTTTAGATATACACACTCATTTTATTCATTTCAAACCGAAACAACCGGCAAAAAAGACATTTGTGTATTGAATTTGCATCACCATGAAATAAATTAAAGCTAAAAGTGGTTGTGTTGTAATGTAGTAATGTAGTTTCTTATCTTTACAAATCATTTACATTTTGTATTAAGCTTCAATATCTAAAGATTTTAGTCAATTTAACGTTTAACTCACCGTGCGCCCGGCTAAATATAATAAAATTTATTTCAATTTTTAATTTGACATTTTTAAATGAATTCCTTTCGAAGGGAAATAACTCTAACTTTTCATTCAAGCTGCACACGTCTGAACGATAACTGAACAAGACTGAACAAGAAAATTCACCAAACGACTGAACAAATCTGACATGGTCTGAACGAGTCTGAACAAGTCCCCATGCACACTGTCTGATTTTGTCTTCACAGGACTGAACAAGACTGAACCGAGAAAGTTGATTTTGATCTGAAAAACAACTGAAAATCTGAAATAATCTGAACCTGAAAAAAATGGACTGAAATGGCCGTATCAGATTTGAAATAGGTTCCCAGTGTATCATCAGCAAATAAAGAAATCTTACAATTATCCATAGAACCTGGAATATTTAAACCTTTAATACTATCATCTTCTCTCACTTTAATGGCAAAAGGTTCCAAACAAAGTACATATAAAATTGGCGACAAACTACATCCTTGTTTAACAGAGCGAGTAATACTAATAGGTTCAGTAATAATATTATTAACAATAAGAGAAGAATACAAATCATGATACAAAATCTTTATCCATTTAATCAAATTCGGTCCAAAATTATACTTTTCCAATACATGAAATAAATATTTATGATTAACACGATCAAAAGCTTTCTCTTGATCCAAAGATATAAAACTACAAGGAATATTTTTCATATTTACATAATCTTCAATATTTCGTAACAAATGAGCATTATCTAAAATTGATCTACCTTTTACACCACAAGTTTGATCCATATGAACAATAGTATCAATTACATTTCCAATACGATTACACAATAATTTACTTAAAATTTTTACATCATAATTCATTAAACTAATAGGACGATATGCCTTTACATCAAAATGCTTTGAACTATCTTTACAAATTAAAGTAATATAAGACAATTTCTGAGAATCAGACATAGAATTTTCGTTAAAAATACTCTTATACAAATCAAGTAAGGGTTTCTTCAAAATATCAAAAAAAGTAAAATAAAACTCCTTAGTCAAGCCATCTGGTCCTGGTGACTTATTGTTCTCCATATTCTTTAAAGCATAAAAAATTTCATCAAAAGTAATATCATCTTCACAAGAATCTTTATCTTCAGCATTAAGTGTTGGTAAATTATCAGTAAAATAATGTAACAAATTATCATCAATAGACTCTTCTTTAAACAAATCAGTATAAAAACTTCTAAATTCATTAATTATACCATCAGTATCCTTAAAAACTTCACCATTTACATTTCTTATTTCAGATACATTTTTCTTTTTACCCTTCTTTACTTCAGTTTGAAAAAAATATTTACATGGTGTTTCATTACAATTCAAATCTTTAATTTTCGCTCTAATTTGCGACCCCTTAAAATTATCTAAATAATACATTTTAATTTCTTGTTTCAACTCTCTAATTTGTTCACAATATTGACCTGGACTGACCCTTTCCTCTTTCAATAAACAAAAATATTTTTTCTCTAATTCTTTAATCACTTTGAATTTAACTTTGTTCTTCTTCTTACAATAATTAATACAAAAATCTTTAATTCTTTCTTTAAAATAATCCCACATCTGTGGACAAACATCTAATCCATCGATCAAATCATTAAAAAATTCACAAAAACTACTACGAAAAGCTCTATCAGATAAAATAGAATTATTCAAATGCCAATAACCGTGACCTTTTTTAACCTCTGTATTATTAACAAAATGAAAAATTACACAATCATGGTCACTATAAGGAAAGGGATAATTAAAACAATCTTTAACACACGATTTCAAATCGTTAGACATATATAATCTATCTAAACGACAACCAACATCACCTCTTGTCCAGGTTACATTAACAGTATTTGGTTCAAAAAATCTATATACATCAAATAATTCAAAATCTTTTACAATATTTCTAATTAAATCAGAGCCGTCAGTACCAAAAATGTCACTACCGCCTCTTTTATCTATTTTTATATTATCAATACAATTAAAATCACCTCCAAAAATCTTAAATCGATTACACACAATGAACGGATATATATCATTTAAAACTTCTTTACGCTCAGTTCTACTATTAGGTAAATACACATTCAAAAGTCTATAACTAATATTATCTAAATCAATATCGACATACTGAAATCTTCCGTCTAAATCTTTATGATATTTTAAAACGTTTACATCAATTGAATAAGAAATAAAAATAGCCGTTCCTCTACTATGAATAGTGCCATAATTCCAAAAACATTTATAAAAAGAAAAATAATTATCTAACTTTTGAGAAACTTTTAAACTTGAAACATGCGTCTCTTGCAAAAATAAAATATCAACTCTATTTCTAATACAAAACTGTTTCAAATTATACTGACATTGAAAATCTAATAGCCCGTTAACATTTAACGTACAAACAGTGATAGTATCGTCTGCTACAGGTAAACCCATTATAATCAATATAAAAGTAAGAACTTGTAATATGACGTAGTAAGTAGAGTACAAACGAACTGAAAAATAGTAAGTCGCTGAAAATCAATAGGAAAAGATTTAAAATCCAACGATAAAAATCTGCTCAAAAGAAAGCGATAATACGTTAACTTTAAACACTGTATAAAATATATAGGAAAAGCTTTATCGACGAAAAATGGATCTTTAAATAGAACTTGAAATAGTGTACAGGTGAAAATCAATCGTAGTGGAAAATTACACAAGAGATTTAAAAACAGTTCACTGGCGACTTTATAACGATTTAAAATACACATAGAAAATCTAATGACAAAAATTATAATACAAAAATCGTAGATAAATAGAATTTCAAAAAAGAAAATACACTTATAAAAAGTGAAAAAACAAAGCCATATCCAAAATTCACAGTCCATAGACAAAAAACAGTTCAGTTTAAGGGGAATATCCATAATACAAAGGTCCATTTCATAAATTAAGAATCGTATCCGGGGTGTTTAATTCAAGTGGATTCAAAGGGGGAGAATCACAAGAGTCAGATAAATTCACAGGGGATTTCATGGGTAACATCATCGGGGGTTTTTTGTCCACAATTTCATCTGAATTTCCTGAGTTCTTTCTCTTTCTCCTCGTCCGCTCGTCTACCTCCATCACGGTCGTCTGGTGATCGTCTGACGGTCCGACATCATTTTCCGTACCAGTCCCCTCCCGCGCCTGTCTTGCGGGGGGACCCATTATACCAATCTCCTGTCCGCTCCCGCGCGTGTCTTGCGGGGGACCCATGGAACCAAGCTCCTGTCCGCTCCCGCGCTTGTCTTGCGGGGGACCCATAGAACCAAGCTCCTCCATTACTCCACCAGATTCTTCCTCCCTTCCAGTGCTCTGGTTCACTGGTAGGGCATCTTCAGATGGCCTAGCGACTGCAGCATAACTTCTGCCGCCAAACCCAGGCCCAGCTGCTTCTTCTTCTTCTCTGTTGGGACAATTGGCTCGCGTGTGCCCAACCTCCTTGCACAAAAAACACTGTGCCTTTCTTCCCATCACAGTTATCAGTATCTTTCTGTTCCTTATATTGGTGACATATGGAATAGAGTCCTTTTCTTTAATAGAACACACCATTCGTCCATCTATGGCCCCGGTCTTCAACCTAAGACCCTTATACGTTTCCTCGTGGTAGGTTAAACGCACATCCTTTCCAAAATTCTCCATGTACGACTCAACAAGTTCTAATTTCAGGTGAAGAGGATGCCAATGGATTCTGAATTTAACTTCCATTCTGTCAATTCTGCAAGCTGTGATCCTCATTCCGTCCTTGCCTTCGAAA
>OZ020308.1:20367837-20377837 GCA_963971305.1 Arcuatula senhousia | reverse complement strand
AACGTCTCAGGGAACTTCTCACAAAAGGTACATAGATTCGATCGATAAAAGTTGAAATAAAACATTCTACTATTAGTCGGCAAAACGCCGTGAACAATCTTGTACAAAATATCTCTCGAAAACTTGTCAATAAATTTATCGAAAACCTTTTTAAAAACGGGTTTGTAATCGAACAATCTATCTTTACTTATAACATTTGGAATATGTTTAACATTCTCAATCAATTTACAATACATAACTTTCACTGGTAAAACAACATTGAAATCGACTTCTTTACATTCTAAGAATACATTTAAATCCTTAATACACTTCTTATAAAACGGGGTCAAAACATCACAATGCGGAATCGATAATGACATAAAATCTTTATTATAATCACGCAATTTAAATCCAATAAAATAAATTGAAAAAAATACAAACTTAGCCTCTCTCTTATTAATAACATCATGTAAATGTTTCAATCGTAAAGATCGAAGTTTAAATTCTATATTAACAACACCTAATCCACCTAATAACTTATCTAAATACACAGTGTCTCTTGCTAATGGTTCTCTAGAGCTATTCCATAAAAATGTAAAAACTAACTTTTGAAATCTCTTAATATAAACTTTAGACATATGTAAAACACTACCAATATACCATAACTTAGAACAAGCTAAAACATTAATAACAATAACTTTTTCTAATAAAGACAAACTTCTATACTTCCACATGTTAAAAAGTTTTTCTATTTTCAAAAATATACAATTCCAAATATCATCTTGCGTTACACTTCCAAATTTTATTCCTGCAATTTTTAAACTTTCCACAAAATCTATTCCAAAACGATAATTATCTTTTCTATCTTTCCATGCGCCAAGCCATAATCCTTTTGTTTTACTTTTATTCAATTTCGAGCCAGACGCTTTACCAAAAATGTCAATTAAATACAAAAATCTATTAATACTATAATCTGTAGTTAAAATACCAGTGCTATCATCAGCAAATAAAGAAATCTTACAATTATCCATAGAACCTGGAATATTTAAACCTTTAATACTATCATCTTCTCTCACTTTAATGGCAAAAGGTTCCAAACAAAGTACATATAAAATTGGCGACAAACTACATCCTTGTTTAACAGAGCGAGTAATACTAATAGGTTCAGTAATAATATTATTAACAATAAGAGAAGAATACAAATCATGATACAAAATCTTTATCCATTTAATCAAATTCGGTCCAAAATTATACTTTTCCAATACATGAAATAAATATTTATGATTAACACGATCAAAAGCTTTCTCTTGATCCAAAGATATAAAACTACAAGGAATATTTTTCATATTTACATAATCTTCAATATTTCGTAACAAATGAGCATTATCTAAAATTGATCTACCTTTTACACCACAAGTTTGATCCATATGAACAATAGTATCAATTACATTCCCAATACGATTGCACAATAATTTACTTAAAATTTTTACATCATAATTCATTAAACTAATAGGACGATATGCCTTTACATCAAAATGCTTTGAACTATCTTTACAAATTAAAGTAATATAAGACAATTTCTGAGAATCAGACATGGAATTTTCGTTAAAAATACTCTTATACAAATCAAGTAAGGGTTTCTTCAAAATATCAAAAAAAGTAAAATAAAACTCCTTAGTCAAGCCATCTGGTCCTGGTGACTTATTGTTCTCCATATTCTTTAAAGCATAAAAAATTTCATCAAAAGTAATATCATCTTCACAAGAATCTTTATCTTCAGCATTAAGTGTTGGTAAATTATCAGTAAAATAATGTAACAAATTATCATCAATAGACTCTTCTTTAAACAAATCAGTATAAAAACTTCTAAATTCATTAATTATACCATCAGTATCCTTAAAAACTTCACCATTTACATTTCTTATTTCAGTTACATTTTTCTTTTTACCCTTCTTCACTTCAGTTTGAAAAAAATATTTACATGGTGTTTCATTACAATTCAAATCTTTAATTTTCGCTCTAATTTGCGACCCCTTAAAATTATCTAAATAATACATTTTAATTTCTTGTTTCAACTCTCTAATTTGTTCACAATATTGACCTGGACTGACCCTTTCCTCTTTCAATAAACAAAAATATTTTCTCTCTAATTCTTTAATCACTTTGAATTTAACTTTGTTCTTCTTCTTACAATAATTAATACAAAAATCTTTAATTCTTTCTTTAAAATAATCCCACATCTGTGGACAAACATCTAATCCATCGATCAAGTCATTAAAAAATTCACAAAAACTACTACGAAAAGCTCTATCAGATAAAATAGAATTATTCAAATGCCAATAACCGTGACCTTTTTTAACCTCTGTATTATTAACAAAATGAAAAATTACACAATCATGGTCACTATAAGGAAAGGGATAATTAAAACAATCTTTAACACACGATTTCAAATCGTTAGAAATATATAATCTATCTAAACGACAACCAACATCACCTCTTGTCCAGGTTACATTAACAGTATTTGGTTCAAAAAATCTATATACATCAAATAATTCAAAATCTTTTACAATATTTCTAATCAAATCAGAGCCGTCAGTACCAAAAATTTCACTACCGCCTCTTTTATCTATTTTTATATTATCAATACAATTAAAGTCACCTCCAAAAATCTTAAATCGATTACACATAATGAACGGATATATATCATTTAAAACTTCTTTACGCTCAGTTCTACTATTAGGTAAATACACATTCAAAAGTCTATAACTAATATTATCTAAATCAATATCGACATACTGAAATCTTCCGTCTAAATCTTTATGATATTTTAAAACGTTTACATCAATTGAATAAGAAATAAAAATAGCCGTTCCTCTACTATGAATAGTGCCATAATTCCAAAAACATTTATAAAAAGAAAAATAATTATCTAACTTTTGAGAAACTTTTAAACTTGAAACATGCGTCTCTTGCAAAAATAAAATATCAACTCCACGGAAATCTTTAGTAAAAGGCGAAAGATTTATTCGTGGTGTTGAAGAGAAACCAGAGTGTTCGAAATGTGGAATGGCCAAAAGTCCCACTTTTGCACACATTTTACATACCTACGGTGAGCAAACATGAATCAGACTGCAAAAAGAAGGTTTTAAGCAATGGCATGCGTGACAGAAAGGTTGGCGACGTGTAGAACAAGAAACTTTCGAAAGAGTGGTTATCATTTTGAAGAGTTTATCTCAGCAACTAAGGCAAAACCAAGAAAAGCTGATTAAAAATGTACGTTTTGGGTACGTACAGAAGAGGAGTAAATCGGTTTGACATGGACCTCCGCATCTGTTGTAGTAAAAAGTCCTTTCTAGGCCGTTTCTGTCTGGGTTAACCATTGTCATGCCACTCTGAAGTATGTATGTGCAGCACAGGGCTTTAAAAAACATGCAAAATGTATACTGCCATATTCAAGGTCATAAAAGGCACTCTATTAAACAACAACGGGCACCTGCTTTGCAGTGATACAAGAAAATAAAACAAACATACACAATAACAGAAAATGCGAATTTTATTGAAATAAAATAAAACAAAATAAAGATAACAAATTATAACACAAAAAAGCAAATAAATACCCCCCACCCCCCCCACATGAGCTGTTTTAAAAAAATACAAGAAAAGCTCAACAATAAATAAATATTAAAACAAATAAAAAGAATACAAAACCTAACGAACAAACTAAGCAAACGAAATCATAGGCAGGATATCTGTTTGTAATTATAATGTTCCCCACCTATGTGGGTACAGAAAAATAGTCTATAGACTCGTAAAATGTTCCTCTCCACGGAAATCTTTAGTAAAAGGCGAAAGATTTATTCGTGGTGTTGAAGAGAAACCAGAGTGTTCGAAATGTGGAATGGCCAAAAGTCCCACTTTTGCACACATTTTACATACCTACGGTGAGCAAACATGAATCAGACTGCAAAAAGAAGGTTTTAAGCAATGGCATGCGTGACAGAAAGGTTGGCGACGTGTAGAACAAGAAACTTTCGAAAGAGTGGTTATCATTTTGAAGAGTTTATCTCAGCAACTAAGGCAAAACCAAGAAAAGCTGATTAAAAATGTACGTTTTGGGTACGTACAGAAGAGGAGTAAATCGGTTTGACATGGACCTCCGCATCTGTTGTAGTAAAAAGTCCTTTCTAGGCCGTTTCTGTCTGGGTTAACCATTGTCATGCCACTCTGAAGTATGTATGTGCAGCACAGAGCTTTAAAAAACATGCAAAATGTATACTGCCATATTCAAGGTCATAAAAGGCACTCTATTAAACAACAACGGGCACCTGCTTTGCAGTGATACAAGAAAATAAAACAAACATACACAATAACAGAAAATGCGAATTTTATTGAAATAAAATAAAACAAAATAAAGATAACAAATTATAACACAAAAAAGCAAATAAATACCCCCCCCCCACATGAGCTGTTTTAAAAAAATACAAGAAAAGCTCAACAATAAATAAATATTAAAACAAATAAAAAGAATACAAAACCTAACGAACAAACTAAGCAAACGAAATCATAGGCAGGATATCTGTTTGTAATTATAATGTTCCCCACCTATGTGGGTACAGAAAAATAGTCTATAGACTCGTAAAATGTTCCTCTCCACGGAAATCTTTTTAGTTTTTAAACGTTTTTATTCAAGAAATCATGTATATACAAGTACAATACATAATAAAAGCACAATATCACAGACAATACATTGTACAAGTTATACAGATTAGAACAATACACACTTACATCAATACACAATTACATCAATAGCAATTTACAATACACAATTTACATCAACAACAATTTATAGTAATTTCATCAGTATCAATATCAACATCACAAAATAAATCAGTTTGTCGCCAATAATCATTAAATTCTAATCTTTGCAATCTATAAAAATCTGCAGTAATTCTAACCTTAAGTTCATTCAAAAATTTCATATAAATATTATTACAAGTAACAGATTTCTTCTCAAACTTTTTCAAATTTCTATTTAACCAAATCGATTTACAATACAATCCAATAATATAAAGAACAATACTACATGCATGTTTTCCAACAACATCGAAATCTAATTTCAAAATATGCTTTGCATTTAAAACAATATCTCCATTAGTTAAAGCAACAATCCAATTTCTAATCAAAGTTAACAATAACTTTACATATTCACAATCATAGAATAAATGACGTAACGTCTCAGGGAACTTCTCACAAAAGGTACATAGATTCGATCGATAAAAGTTGAAATAAAACATTCTACTATTAGTCGGCAAAACGCCGTGAACAATCTTGTACAAAATATCTCTCGAAAACTTGTCAATAAATTTATCGAAAACCTTTTTAAAAACGGGTTTGTAATCGAACAATCTATCTTTACTTATAACATTTGGAATATGTTTAACATTCTCAATCAATTTACAATACATAACTTTCACTGGTAAAACAACATTGAAATCGACTTCTTTACATTCTAAGAATACATTTAAATCCTTAATACACTTCTTATAAAACGGGGTCAAAACATCACAATGCGGAATCGATAATGACATAAAATCTTTATTATAATCACGCAATTTAAATCCAATAAAATAAATTGAAAAAAATACAAACTTAGCCTCTCTCTTATTAATAACATCATGTAAATGTTTCAATCGTAAAGATCGAAGTTTAAATTCTATATTAACAACACCTAATCCACCTAATAACTTATCTAAATACACAGTGTCTCTTGCTAATGGTTCTCTAGAGCTATTCCATAAAAATGTAAAAACTAACTTTTGAAATCTCTTAATATAAACTTTAGACATATGTAAAACACTACCAATATACCATAACTTAGAACAAGCTAAAACATTAATAACAATAACTTTTTCTAATAAAGACAAACTTCTATACTTCCACATGTTAAAAAGTTTTTCTATTTTCAAAAATATACAATTCCAAATATCATCTTGCGTTACACTTCCAAATTTTATTCCTGCAATTTTTAAACTTTCCACAAAATCTATTCCAAAACGATAATTATCTTTTCTATCTTTCCATGCGCCAAGCCATAATCCTTTTGTTTTACTTTTATTCAATTTCGAGCCAGACGCTTTACCAAAAATGTCAATTAAATACAAAAATCTATTAATACTATAATCTGTAGTTAAAATACCAGTGCTATCATCAGCAAATAAAGAAATCTTACAATTATCCATAGAACCTGGAATATTTAAACCTTTAATACTATCATCTTCTCTCACTTTAATGGCAAAAGGTTCCAAACAAAGTACATATAAAATTGGCGACAAACTACATCCTTGTTTAACAGAGCGAGTAATACTAATAGGTTCAGTAATAATATTATTAACAATAAGAGAAGAATACAAATCATGATACAAAATCTTTATCCATTTAATCAAATTCGGTCCAAAATTATACTTTTCCAATACATGAAATAAATATTTATGATTAACACGATCAAAAGCTTTCTCTTGATCCAAAGATATAAAACTACAAGGAATATTTTTCATATTTACATAATCTTCAATATTTCGTAACAAATGAGCATTATCTAAAATTGATCTACCTTTTACACCACAAGTTTGATCCATATGAACAATAGTATCAATTACATTTCCAATACGATTGCACAATAATTTACTTAAAATTTTTACATCATAATTCATTAAACTAATAGGACGATATGCCTTTACATCAAAATGCTTTGAACTATCTTTACAAATTAAAGTAATATAAGACAATTTCTGAGAATCAGACATGGAATTTTCGTTAAAAATACTCTTATACAAATCAAGTAAGGGTTTCTTCAAAATATCAAAAAAAGTAAAATAAAACTCCTTAGTCAAGCCATCTGGTCCTGGTGACTTATTGTTCTCCATATTCTTTAAAGCATAAAAAATTTCATCAAAAGTAATATCATCTTCACAAGAATCTTTATCTTCAGCATTAAGTGTTGGTAAATTATCAGTAAAATAATGTAACAAATTATCATCAATAGACTCTTCTTTAAACAAATCAGTATAAAAACTTCTAAATTCATTAATTATACCATCAGTATCCTTAAAAACTTCACCATTTACATTTCTTATTTCAGTTACATTTTTCTTTTTACCCTTCTTCACTTCAGTTTGAAAAAAATATTTACATGGTGTTTCATTACAATTCAAATCTTTAATTTTCGCTCTAATTTGCGACCCCTTAAAATTATCTAAATAATACATTTTAATTTCTTGTTTCAACTCTCTAATTTGTTCACAATATTGACCTGGACTGACCCTTTCCTCTTTCAATAAACAAAAATATTTTCTCTCTAATTCTTTAATCACTTTGAATTTAACTTTGTTCTTCTTCTTACAATAATTAATACAAAAATCTTTAATTCTTTCTTTAAAATAATCCCACATCTGTGGACAAACATCTAATCCATCGATCAAGTCATTAAAAAATTCACAAAAACTACTACGAAAAGCTCTATCAGATAAAATAGAATTATTCAAATGCCAATAACCGTGACCTTTTTTAACCTCTGTATTATTAACAAAATGAAAAATAACACAATCATGGTCACTATAAGGAAAGGGATAATTAAAACAATCTTTAACACACGATTTCAAATCGTTAGAAATATATAATCTATCTAAACGACAACCAACATCACCTCTTGTCCAGGTTACATTAACAGTATTTGGTTCAAAAAATCTATATACATCAAATAATTCAAAATCTTTTACAATATTTCTAATCAAATCAGAGCCGTCAGTACCAAAAATTTCACTACCGCCTCTTTTATCTATTTTTATATTATCAATACAATTAAAGTCACCTCCAAAAATCTTAAATCGATTACACATAATGAACGGATATATATCATTTAAAACTTCTTTACGCTCAGTTCTACTATTAGGTAAATACACATTCAAAAGTCTATAACTAATATTATCTAAATCAATATCGACATACTGAAATCTTCCGTCTAAATCTTTATGATATTTTAAAACGTTTACATCAATTGAATAAGAAATAAAAATAGCCGTTCCTCTACTATGAATAGTGCCATAATTCCAAAAACATTTATAAAAAGAAAAATAATTATCTAACTTTTGAGAAACTTTTAAACTTGAAACATGCGTCTCTTGCAAAAATAAAATATCAACTCTATTTCTAATACAAAACTGTTTCAAATTATACTGACATTGAAAATCTAATAGCCCGTTAACATTTAACGTACAAACAGTGATAGTATCGTCTGCTACAGGTAAACCCATTATAATCAATATAAAAGTAAGAACTTGTAATATGACGTAGTAAGTAGAGTACAAATGAACTGAAAAATAGTAAGTCGCTGAAAATCAATAGGAAAAGATTTAAAATCCAACGATAAAAATCTGCTCAAAAGAAAGCGATAATACGTTAACTTTAAACACTGTATAAAATATATAGGAAAAGCTTTATCGACGAAAAATAGATCTTTAAATAGAACTTGAAATAGTGTACAGGTGAAAATCAATCGTAGTGGAAAATTACACAAGAGGTTTAAAAACAGTTCACTGGCGACTTTATAACGATTTAAAATACACATAGAAAATCTAATGACAAAAATTATAATACAAAAATCGTAGATAAATAGAACTTCAAAAAAGAAAATACACTTATGAAAAGTGAAAAAACAAAGCCGTATCCAAAAATCATAGTCCATAGACAAAAAACAGTTCAGTTTGGGGGAAATATTCATATTACGAAGGTCCATTACACAAATTAAGAATCGTATCCGGGGTTTGCACGTCCAGTGGATTCAAAGGGGGAGAATCGGAAATGTCAATTAATGACTCCCCGGTCAAATTCACAGGGGCTTTCATAGGTAGCATCATCGGGGGCTTCTTGTCTTGAACGTCGTCTGATTGTCCGGAGTTTTTCCTTTTCCTCGTCTGTCTTTCGTCTGTTTCCATAGTGGGCGTCTGTTCCTCCATCGTCTGGTTATCGTCTGATCGTCCATGGTCCTCAAAAGTACCAGTCCCCTCCCGCGCCTGTCTTGCGGGGGGACCCATATTACCAATTTCCTGCCCCCTCCCGCGCCTGTCTTGCGGGGGGCCCATATCTCCACCATTTTCTTCCGCCCTCTCAGTGCTCTGGTTCACTGGAAGGGCATCTTCTGATGTGGAAGCAACATCTGCATAGCTTCTTCTGCCTTCCTCTCTACGCGGACAGTTGGCTCTCGTATGTCCGACCTCATGACACAAAAAGCACTGTGCCCTCCTTCCCATAAGGGTAATAAGAATTTTCCTGTTTCTTATTTCTGCAGTATATGGAATACTGTCTTTTTCTTTCGCGGAGCACACCATCTCGCCCTCAATAGCACCGGTCTTCAGTCTGAGTCCCTTGTAGGTTTCCTCATGGTAGGTAAGCCTGACATCTTTGCCGAAGTTCTCCATAAAGCTCTCTATCAAATCCAAATTCATATGAAGGGGAAACCAATGAACCCTAAACTTGGTTTTCATCCTGTCTATTCTGTTCACCGTAACCTTCATTCCCTCCTTTCCTTGTAGCACACCCATGTCGTCGAATCTAGCTACGACTTCTTCGGATCTAAACAGCATCATCCAAGCTGCTTCGTTCGCTCCATTCCTGTAAAGTCCCTCAATCTGCTCAAAGGGAAACAGCCCCTCGACTTCGTCCAAAACTTTCGTCCTGGTGTTGACCCTCCTAGGACCGTCAAAACTCAACTTCAAGGTACGAGCCATAACATTTCTGTCATAATCGGAACCCATTCTCGCGAATGGGTCCGTAACTTCTCCACGGAAATCTTTAGTAAAAGGCGAAAGATTTATTCGTGGTGTTGAAGAGAAACCAGAGTGTTCGAAATGTGGAATGGCCAAAAGTCCCACTTTTGCACACATTTTACATACCTACGGTGAGCAAACATGAATCAGACTGCAAAAAGAAGGTTTTAAGCAATGGCATGCGTGACAGAAAGGTTGGC
>OZ020308.1:20340337-20362837 GCA_963971305.1 Arcuatula senhousia | reverse complement strand
CGAAAGAGTGGTTATCATTTTGAAGAGTTTATCTCAGCAACTAAGGCAAAACCAAGAAAAGCTGATTAAAAATGTACGTTTTGGGTACGTACAGAAGAGGAGTAAATCGGTTTGACATGGACCTCCGCATCTGTTGTAGTAAAAAGTCCTTTCTAGGCCGTTTCTGTCTGGGTTAACCATTGTCATGCCACTCTGAAGTATGTATGTGCAGCACAGAGCTTTAAAAAACATGCAAAATGTATACTGCCATATTCAAGGTCATAAAAGGCACTCTATTAAACAACAACGGGCACCTGCTTTGCAGTGATACAAGAAAATAAAACAAACATACACAATAACAGAAAATGCGAATTTTATTGAAATAAAATAAAACAAAATAAAGATAACAAATTATAACACAAAAAAGCAAATAAATACCCCCCACCCCCCCCCACATGAGCTGTTTTAAAAAAATACAAGAAAAGCTCAACAATAAATAAATATTAAAACAAATAAAAAGAATACAAAACCTAACGAACAAACTAAGCAAACGAAATCATAGGCAGGATATCTGTTTGTAATTATAATGTTCCCCACCTATGTGGGTACAGAAAAATAGTCTATAGACTCGTAAAATGTTCCTCTCCACGGAAATCTTTTTTTAGTTTTTAAACGTTTTTATTCAAGAAATCATGTATATACAAGTACAATACATAATAAAAGCACAATATCACAGACAATACATTGTACAAGTTATACAGATTACAACAATACACAATTACATCAATACACAATTACATCAATAACAATTTACAATACACAATTGACATCAACAGCAATTTATAGTAATTTCATCAGTATCAATATCAACATCACAAAATAAATCAGTTTGTCGCCAAAAATCATTAAATTCCAATCTTTGCAATCTATAAAAATCTGCAGTAATTCTAACCTTAAGTTCATTCAAAAATTTCATATAAATATTATTACAAGTAACAGTTTTCTTCTCAAACTTTTTCAAGTTTCTATTTAACCAAATCGATTTACAATACAATCCAATAATATAAAGTACAATACTACATGCATGTTTTCCAACAACGTCAAAATCTAATTTCAAAATATGCTTTGCATTTAAAACAATATCTCCATTAGTTAAAGCAACAATCCAATTTCTAATTAAAGTTAACAATAACTTTACATATTCACATTCATAAAATAGATGACGTAACGTCTCAGGGAACTTCTCACAAAAGGTACATAAATTCGATCGATAAAAGTTGAAATAAAACATTCTACTATTAGTCGGCAAAACACCGTGAACAATCTTGTACAAAATATCTCTAGAAAACTTGTCAATAAATTTATCGAAAACCTTTTTAAAAACGGGTTTGTAATCAAACAATCTATCTTTACTTATAACATTTGGAATATGTTTAACATTCTCAATCAATTTACAATACATAACTTTTACTGGTAAAACAACATTGAAATCGACTTCTTTACATTCTAAGAATACATTTAAATCCTTTATACACTTCTTATAAAACGGGGTCAAAACATCACAATGCGGAATCGATAATGACATAAAATCTTTATTATAATCACGCAATTTAAATCCAATAAAGTAAATCGAAAAAAATACAAACTTAGCCTCTCTCTTATTAATAACATCATGTAAATGTTTCAATCGTAAAGATCGAAGTTTAAATTCTATATTAACAACACCTAATCCACCTAATAACTTATCTAAATACACAGTATCTCTTGCTAATGGTTCTCTAGAACTATTCCATAAAAATGTAAAAACTAACTTTTGAAATCTCTTAATATAAACTTTAGACATATGTAAAACACTTCCAATATACCATAACTTAGAACAAGCTAAAACATTAATAACAATAACTTTTTCTAATAAAGACAAACTTCTATACTTCCACATGTTAAAAAGATTTTCTATTTTCAAAAATATACAATTCCAAATATCATCTTGCGTAACACTTCCAAATTTTATTCCTGCAATTTTTAAACTTTCCACAAAATCTATTCCAAAACGATAATTATCTTTTCTATCTTTCCATGCGCCAAGCCATAATCCTTTTGTTTTATTTTTATTCAATTTCGAGCCAGACGCTTTACCAAAAATGTCAATTAAATACAAAAATCTATTAATACTATAATCTGTAGTTAAAATACCAGTGCTATCATCAGCAAATAAAGAAATCTTACAATTATCCATAGAACCTGGAATATTTAAACCTTTAATACTATCATCTTCTCTCACTTTAATGGCAAAAGGTTCCAAACAAAGTACATATAAAATTGGCGACAAACTACATCCTTGTTTAACAGAGCGAGTAATACTAATAGGTTCAGTAATAATATTATTAACAATAAGAGAAGAATACAAATCATGATACAAAATCTTTATCCATTTAATCAAATTCGGTCCAAAATTATACTTTTCCAATACATAAAATAAATATTTATGATTAACACGATCAAAAGCTTTCTCTTGATCCAAAGATATAAAACTACAAGGAATATTTTTCATATTTACATAATCTTCAATATTTCGTAACAAATGAGCATTATCTAAAATTGATCTACCTTTTACACCACAAGTTTGATCCATATGAACAATAGTATCAATTACATTTCCAATACGATTACACAATAATTTACTTAAAATTTTTACATCATAATTCATTAAACTAATAGGACGATATGCCTTTACATCAAAATGCTTTGAACTATCTTTACAAATTAAAGTAATATAAGACAATTTCTGAGAATCAGACATAGAATTTTCATTAAAAATACTCTTATACAAATCGAGTAAGGGTTTCTTCAAAATATCAAAAAAAGTAAAATAAAACTCCTTAGTCAAGCCATCTGGTCCTGGTGACTTATTGTTCTCCATATTCTTTAAAGCATAAAAAATTTCATCAAAAGTAATATCATCTTCACAAGAATCTTTATCTTCAGCATTAAGTGTTGGTAAATTATCAGTAAAATAATGTAACAAATTATCATCAATAGACTCTTCTTTAAACAAATCAGTATAAAAACTTCTAAATTCATTAATTATACCATCAGTATCCTTAAAAACTTCACCATTTACATTTCTTATTTCAGATACATTTTTCTTTTTACCCTTCTTCACTTCAGTTTGAAAAAAATATTTACATGGTGTTTCATTACAATTCAAATCTTTAATTTTCGCTCTAATTTGCGACCCCTTAAAATTATCTAAATAATACATTTTAATTTCTTGTTTCAACTCTCTAATTTGTTCACAATATTGACCTGGACTGACCCTTTCCTCTTTCAATAAACAAAAATATTTTCTCTCTAATTCTTTAATCACTTTGAATTTAACTTTGTTCTTCTTCTTACAATAATTAATACAAAAATCTTTAATTCTTTCTTTAAAATAATCCCACATCTGTGGACAAACATCTAATCCATCGATCAAGTCATTAAAAAATTCACAAAAACTACTACGAAAAGCTCTATCAGATAAAATAGAATTATTCAAATGCCAATAACCGTGACCTTTTTTAACCTCTGTATTATTAACAAAATGAAAAATTACACAATCATGGTCACTATAAGGAAAGGGATAATTAAAACAATCTTTAACACACGATTTCAAATCGTTAGACATATATAATCTATCTAAACGACAACCAACATCACCTCTTGTCCAGGTTACATTAACAGTATTTGGTTCAAAAAATCTATATACATCAAATAATTCAAAATCTTTTACAATATTTCTAATTAAATCAGAGCCGTCAGTACCAAACATGTCACTACCGCCTCTTTTATCTATTTTGATATTATCAATACAATTAAAATCACCTCCAAAAATCTTAAATCGATTACAAACAATGAACGGATATATATCATTTAAAACTTCTTTACGCTCAGTTCTACTATTAGGTAAATACACATTCAAAAGTCTATAACTAATATTATCTAAATCAATATCGACATACTGAAATCTTCCGTCTAAATCTTTATGATATTTTAAAACGTTTACATCAATTGAATAAGAAATAAAAATAGCCGTTCCTCTACTATGAATGGTGCCAAAATTCCAAAAACATTTATAAAAAGAAAAATAATTATCTAACTTTTGAGAAACTTTTAAACTTGAAACATGCGTCTCTTGCAAAAATAAAATATCAACTCTATTTCTAATACAAAACTGTTTCAAATTATACTGACATTGAAAATCTAATAGCCCGTTAACATTTAACGTACAAACAGTGATAGTATCGTCTGCTACAGGTAAACCCATTATAATCAATATAAAAGTAAGAACTTGTAAAATGACGTAGTAAGTAGAGTACAAATGAACTGAAAAATAGTAAGTCGCTGAAAATCAATAGGAAAAGATTTAAAATCCAACGATAAAAATCTGCTCAAAAGAAAGCGATAATACGTTAACTTTAAACACTGTATAAAATATATAGGAAAAGCTTTATCGACGAAAAATAGATCTTTAAATAGAACTTGAAATAGTGTACAGGTGAAAATCAATCGTAGTGGAAAATTACACAAGAGGTTTAAAAACAGTTCACTGGCGACTTTATAACGATTTAAAATACACATAGAAAATCTAATGACAAAAATTATAATACAAAAACCGTAGATAAATAGAACTTCAAAAAAGAAAATACACTTATGAAAAGTGAAAAAACAAAGCCGTATCCAAAAATCATAGTCCATAGACAAAAAACAGTTCAGTTTGGGGGAAATATTCATATTACGAAGGTCCATTACACAAATTAAGAATCGTATCCGGGGTTTGCACGTCCAGTGGATTCAAAGGGGGAGAATCGGAAATGTCAATTAATGACTCCCCGGTCAAATTCACAGGGGCTTTCATAGGTAGCATCATCGGGGGCTTCTTGTCTTGAACGTCGTCTGATTGTCCGGAGTTTTTCCTTTTCCTCGTCTGTCTTTCGTCTGTTTCCATAGTGGGCGTCTGTTCCTCCATCGTCTGGTTATCGTCTGATCGTCCATGGTCCTCAAAAGTACCAGTCCCCTCCCGCGCCTGTCTTGCGGGGGGACCCATATTACCAATTTCCTGCCCCCTCCCGCGCCTGTCTTGCGGGGGGCCCATATCTCCACCATTTTCTTCCGCCCTCTCAGTGCTCTGGTTCACTGGAAGGGCATCTTCTGATGTGGAAGCAACATCTGCATAGCTTCTTCTGCCTTCCTCTCTACGCGGACAGTTGGCTCTCGTATGTCCGACCTCATGACACAAAAAGCACTGTGCCCTCCTTCCCATAAGGGTAATAAGAATTTTCCTGTTTCTTATTTCTGCAGTATATGGAATACTGTCTTTTTCTTTCGCGGAGCACACCATCTCGCCCTCAATAGCACCGGTCTTCAGTCTGAGTCCCTTGTAGGTTTCCTCATGGTAGGTAAGCCTGACATCTTTGCCGAAGTTCTCCATAAAGCTCTCTATCAAATCCAAATTCATATGAAGGGGAAACCAATGAACCCTAAACTTGGTTTTCATCCTGTCTATTCTGTTCACCGTAACCTTCATTCCCTCCTTTCCTTGTAGCACACCCATGTCGTCGAATCTAGCTACGACTTCTTCGGATCTAAACAGCATCATCCAAGCTGCTTCGTTCGCTCCATTCCTGTAAAGTCCCTCAATCTGCTCAAAGGGAAACAGCCCCTCGACTTCGTCCAAAACTTTCGTCCTGGTGTTGACCCTCCTAGGACCGTCAAAACTCAACTTCAAGGTACGAGCCATAACATTTCTGTCATAATCGGAACCCATTCTCGCGAATGGGTCCGTAACTTCTCCACGGAAATCTTTAGTAAAAGGCGAAAGATTTATTCGTGGTGTTGAAGAGAAACCAGAGTGTTCGAAATGTGGAATGGCCAAAAGTCCCACTTTTGCACACATTTTACATACCTACGGTGAGCAAACATGAATCAGACTGCAAAAAGAAGGTTTTAAGCAATGGCATGCGTGACAGAAAGGTTGGCGACGTGTAGAACAAGAATCTTTCGAAAGAGTGGTTATCATTTTGAAGAGTTTATCTCAGCAACTAAGGCAAAACCAAGAAAAGCTGATTAAAAATGTACGTTTTGGGTACGTACAGAAGAGGAGTAAATCGGTTTGACATGCACCTCCGCATCTGTTGTAGTAAAAAGTCCTTTCTAGGCCGTTTCTGTCTGGGTTAACCATTGTCATGCCACTCTGAAGTATGTATGTGCAGCACAGAGCTTTAAAAAACATGCAAAATGTATACTGCCATATTCAAGGTCATAAAAGGCACTCTATTAAACAACAACGGGCACCTGCTTTGCAGTGATACAAGAAAATAAAACAAACATACACAATAACAGAAAATGCGAATTTTATTGAAATAAAATAAAACAAAATAAAGATAACAAATTATAACACAAAAAAGCAAATAAATACCCCCCACCCCCCCACATGAGCTGTTTTAAAAAAATACAAGAAAAGCTCAACAATAAATAAATATTAAAACAAATAAGAAGAATACAAAACCTAACGAACAAACTAAGCAAACGAAATCATAGGCAGGATATCTGTTTGTAATTATAATGTTCCCCACCTATGTGGGTACAGAAAAATAGTCTATAGACTCGTAAAATGTTCCTCTCCACGGAAATCTTTTTTTTTTTTTTTCACAATAACAGAAAATGCGAATTTTATTGAAATAAGATAAAACAAAATAAAGATAACATATAACATATATAGCACAAAAAAAGCAAATAAATACCCCCCCCACACACACACACACATGAACTGTTTTAAAAAATACAAGAAAAACTAAACAATAAATAAATATTAAAACAAATAAATAGAATACCAAAACCTCACAGGCAGTCGTTAATTTCTATGATATCTGTTTGTAATTATAATGTTCCCCACCTATGTGGGTACAGAAAAATAGTCTATAGACTCGTAATATGTTCCTCTCCACGGAAATCTTTTTTTAGTTTTTAAACGTTTTTATTCAAGAAATCATGTATATACAAGTACAATACATAATAAAAGCACAATATCACAGACAATACATTGTACAAGTTATACAGATTTACATCAATACACAATTACATCAATACACAATTACATCAATACACAATTACATCAATACACAATTACATCAATACACAATTTACATCAACAGCAATTTATAGTAATTTCATCAGTATCAATATCAACATCACAAAATAAATCAGTTTGTCGCCAATAATCATTAAATTCTAATCTTTGCAATCTATAAAAATCTGCAGTAATTCTAACCTTAAGTTCATTCAAAAATTTCATATAAATATTATTACAAGTAACAGTTTTCTTCTCAAACTTTTTCAAATTTCTATTTAACCAAATCGATTTACAATACAATCCAATAATATAAAGTACAATACTACATGCATGTTTTCCAACAACGTCGAAATCTAATTTCAAAATATGCTTTGCATTTAAAACAATATCTCCATTAGTTAAAGCAACAATCCAATTTCTAATCAAAGTTAACAATAACTTTACATATTCACAATCATAAAATAAATGACGTAACGTCTCAGGGAACTTCTCACAAAAAGTACATAAATTCGATCGATAAAAGTTGAAATAAAACATTCTACTATTAGTCGGCAAAACGCCGTGAACAATCTTGTACAAAATATCTCTAGAAAACTTGTCAATAAATTTATCGAAAACCTTTTTAAAAACGGGTTTGTAATCAAACAATCTATCTTTACTTATAACATTTGGAACATGTTTAACATTCACAATCAATTTGCAATACATAACTTTTACTGGTAAAACAACATTGAAATCGACTTCTTTACATTCTAAGAATACATTTAAATCCTTAATACACTTCTTATAAAACGGGGTCAAAACATCACAATGCGGAATCGATAATGACATAAAATCTTTATTATAATCACGCAATTTAAATCCAATAAAGTAAATCGAAAAAAATACAAACTTAGCCTCTCTCTTATTAATAACATCATGTAAATGTTTCAATCGTAAAGATCGAAGTTTAAATTCTATATTAACAACACCTAATCCACCTAATAACTTATCTAAATACACAGTATCTCTTGCTAATGGTTCTCTAGAACTATTCCATAAAAATGTAAAAACTAACTTTTGAAATCTCTTAATATAAACTTTAGACATATGCAAAACACTTCCAATATACCATAACTTAGAACAAGCTAAAACATTAATAACAATAACTTTTTCTAATAAAGACAAACTTCTATACTTCCACATGTTAAAAAGATTTTCTATTTTCAAAAATATACAATTCCAAATATCATCTTGCGTAACACTTCCAAATTTTATTCCTGCAATTTTTAAACTTTCCACAAAATCTATTCCAAAACGATAATTATCTTTTCTATCTTTCCATGCGCCAAGCCATAATCCTTTTGTTTTATTTTTATTCAATTTCGAGCCAGACGCTTTACCAAAAATGTCAATTAAATACAAAAATCTATTAATACTATAATCTGTAGTTAAAATACCAGTGCTATCATCAGCAAATAAAGAAATCTTACAATTATCCATAGAACCTGGAATATTTAAACCTTTAATACTATCATCTTCTCTCACTTTAATGGCAAAAGGTTCCAAACAAAGTACATATAAAATTGGCGACAAACTACATCCTTGTTTAACAGAGCGAGTAATACTAATAGGTTCAGTAATAATATTATTAACAATAAGAGAAGAATACAAATCATGATACAAAATCTTTATCCATTTAATCAAATTCGGTCCAAAATTATACTTTTCCAATACATAAAATAAATATTTATGATTAACACGATCAAAAGCTTTCTCTTGATCCAAAGATATAAAACTACAAGGAATATTTTTCATATTTACATAATCTTCAATATTTCGTAACAAATGAGCATTATCTAAAATTGATCTACCTTTTACACCACAAGTTTGATCCATATGAACAATAGTATCAATTACATTTCCAATACGATTACACAATAATTTACTTAAAATTTTAACATCATAATTCATTAAACTAATAGGACGATATGCCTTTACATCAAAATGCTTTGAACTATCTTTACAAATTAAAGTAATATAAGACAATTTCTGAGAATCAGACATAGAATTTTCATTAAAAATACTCTTATACAAATCGAGTAAGGGTTTCTTCAAAATATCAAAAAAAGTAAAATAAAACTCCTTAGTCAAGCCATCTGGTCCTGGTGACTTATTGTTCTCCATCTTCTTTAAAGCATAAAAAATTTCATCAAAAGTAATATCATCTTCACAAGAATCTTTATCTTCAGCATTAAGTGTTGGTAAATTATCAGTAAAATAATGTAACAAATTATCATCAATAGACTCTTCTTTAAACAAATCAGTATAAAAACTTCTAAATTCATTAATTATACCATCAGTATCCTTAAAAACTTCACCATTAACATTTCTTATTTCAGATACATTTTTCTTTTTACCCTTCTTCACTTCAGTTTGAAAAAAATATTTACATGGTGTTTCATTACAATTCAAATCTTTAATTTTCGCTCTAATTTGCGACCCCTTAAAATTATCTAAATAATACATTTTAATTTCTTGTTTCAACTCTCTAATTTGTTCACAATATTGACCTGGACTGACCCTTTCCTCTTTCAATAAACAAAAATATTTTCTCTCTAATTCTTTAATCACTTTGAATTTAACTTTGTTCTTCTTCTTACAATAATTAATACAAAAATCTTTAATTCTTTCTTTAAAATAATCCCACATCTGTGGACAAACATCTAATCCATCGATCAAGTCATTAAAAAATTCACAAAAACTACTACGAAAAGCTCTATCAGATAAAATAGAATTATTCAAATGCCAATAACCGTGACCTTTTTTAACCTCTGTATTATTAACAAAATGAAAAATTACACAATCATGGTCACTATAAGGAAAGGGATAATTAAAACAATCTTTAACACACGATTTCAAATCGTTAGACATATATAATCTATCTAAACGACAACCAACATCACCTCTTGTCCAGGTTACATTAACAGTATTTGGTTCAAAAAATCTATATACATCAAATAATTCAAAATCTTTTACAATGTTTCTAATTAAATCAGAGCCGTCAGTACCAAACATGTCACTACCGCCTCTTTTATCTATTTTGATATTATCAATACAATTAAAATCACCTCCAAAAATCTTAAATCGATTACAAACAATGAACGGATATATATCATTTAAAACTTCTTTACGCTCAGTTCTACTATTAGGTAAATACACATTCAAAAGTCTATAACTAATATTATCTAAATCAATATCGACATACTGAAATCTTCCGTCTAAATCTTTATGATATTTTAAAACGTTTACATCAATTGAATAAGAAATAAAAATAGCCGTTCCTCTACTATGAATAGTGCCAAAATTCCAAAAACATTTATAAAAAGAAAAATAATTATCTAACTTTTGAGAAACTTTTAAACTTGAAACATGCGTCTCTTGCAAAAATAAAATATCAACTCTATTTCTAATACAAAACTGTTTCTATCCTAAGCGACATCACACGAGAAGTCACGAGATCTATCAATTTAAATCATTCTTCGAAACGCAGTCGGCGAGGACAGACGCTCTCCTGTCCTCTCCTTTTCGCGGTACTTTTGAGCACGTGCAAGTCGTTGCCTTCTATTACACGGTCTCGGAAATTATCCATTGCTTTTATGTAAGTATATTTTTCTTTTTATTTGCATGCGTGTGAGGACATTATGGTCCTTTTGAGAGATTTTATAGTACGGACATGGGTCCGTTTTGTTAATTTTTAATTTTGAAGCACGGACATGGGTTCGTTTGGTTAACTTTTTAATGATGAAACGGACATGGGTCCGTTTGGTTAATTTTTTAATGATGAATCGGACATGGGTCCGTTTGGTTAATTTTTTAATGATGAAGCGGACATGGGTCCGTTTGGTTAATTTTTTAATGATGAAGCGGACATGGGTCCGTTTGGTTAACTTTTTAATGATGAAACGGACATGGGTCCGTTTGGTTAATTTTTTAATGATGAAGCGGACATGGGTCAGTTTGGTTAATTTTTTAATGATGAAGCGGACATTGGTCCGTTTGGTCAATTTTTAATTTTGAAGCACGGACATGGGTCCGTTTGGTTAATTTTTTAATTTAATTTTGAAGCAAAGAGATTGATCAGTTTGGTTAATTTTTAATTTTGAAGCAAAGACATGGGTCTGTTTGGTTAATTTTTCAATTATAAGGCACGGACATGGGTCCGTTATGTTAATTTTTTAATTTTGGAGCACGGACATGGGTCCATTTGGTAAATATTTGATTTTGAAGCCCGGACATGGGTCCATTTGGTAAATATTTGATTTTGGAGACCGGATATGGGTCCATTTGGTAAATATTTGATTTTGAAGCCCGGACATGGATCCGTTTGGTTAATTTTTTAATTGTGAAGCACGGGCATGGTCCGTTTGGTTAATTATTTAATTGAAGCACGGGCATAGTGTCTGTATGATTAATTTTTCATTTTAAAGCACGGGCATGGTGTTAATTTTTAAATTTTATAGCAATATAAATGACCTGGTGTCCGTTTTGTTGATTTTTAATTTTGCAGCAAGGCCAATGACTTAGTGTTCAGTTGGTAAATTTTTTGATTTTGAAGTACGAGCATGGTGTCTGTATGATTAATTTTTGATTTTGAAGTACGAGCATGGTGTCTGTATGATTAATTTTTGATTTTAAAGTACGAGCATGGTGTCTGTATGATTAATTTTTGATTTTAAAGTACGAGCATGGTGTCGGATTATTTTTGATTATGAAGTACGAGCATGGTGTCTGTATGATTAATTTTGATATACGAGCATGGTGTCTGTATGATTGAAGTATGAGCATGGTGCCTGTATGATTAATTTTTGATTTTAAAGTACGAGCATGGTGTCTGTATGATTAATTTTTGATTTTAAAGTACGAGCATGGTGTCGGATTATTTTTGATTATGAAGTACGAGCATGGTGTCTGTATGATTAATTTTGATATACGAGCATGGTGTCTGTATGATTGAAGTATGAGCATGGTGTCTGTATGATTAATTTTTGATTTTGAAGTACGAGCATGGTGTCTGTATGATTAATTTTTGATTTTGAAGTACGAGCATGGCGTCGGATTAATTTTTGATTTTGAAGTATGAGCATGGTGTCTGTATGATTAATTTTTTATTTGAAGTACGAGCAATGGTGTCTGTATAATTAATTTTGATGTACGAGCATGGTGTCTGTAGGATTAATTTTGATGTACGAGCATGGTGTCTGTAGGATTAATTTTTTATTTTGAAGTACAAGCATGGTGTCTGTAGGATTAAATTTTTATTTTGAAGTACAAGCATGGTGTCTGTAGGATTAAATTTTTATTTTGAAGTATGAGCATGGTGTCTGTAGGATTAATTTTTTATTTTTTGAAGTACGAGCATGGTGTCCGTTTGGTAAATTCAATAATTTTGGAGCAAGGACTTGGTGTGTTTTTTGGTGAATTTTTAATTTTGACTAAAGTAAACACATGGTGTCCGTCTTGGTAATTTAGAATTTCAGAAGCATGGATGGTGTCGTCCGTTTTGTTGATTTTTCTTGCTCGTTTGGTTCATATTTTGATTTTTTAGTACGGATGGTATAATACGTAGCTTGGCAATTTATATTTTGAAGTGCGGATGCTGTCGTCCGTTTGATTATAGAATTTAAAATCATTAAGCGGATAGTGTCGCCTCGGTTGTTGAATTACGTTTCGGAGTATGGACCTCGAAATAAAAGTGGATTGTGCCACCGCTGTTTGATATGATTGGGGTTTAACCTGGTACAATTTTGTTGTATTCTTGTGGTCAGAATAGATGCTGATTTTATTGGTTATATTCTATATGTATATTCTGAAGCGGCTTAAATGTAAAAAAAAACCAAAAAACAAAAAAAAAAAACCAAAACATGTTCTCGTCCAGTAATATATCGACTCACGACATGCTTGGATCAATTATGTTTTTATGTAGTGTATTTTAATTTACTTGTAGATGGCTGAACATCACCTTGGAAGTTCTTAGCAGTTGGCTCCTTAATGGTTAATTTAGTTGAAGGATCGAAAGGGTAAGATTTAGATGCTGTAGAGCAACGCATATTGTGTTTAGAGAGAAGGCTTTTTAAAAGTTTGTAATTAATACTTTAGTTTAAGATATTGTTGAACACAATCTAGTTTCATGTACGTTTTCTCATCGCGGGAAAAGATAAAGGAAAAAAAAAACTGGCTCTTTGAGGGACTTTCAGAACTTTTAGGTTCTAGCTATAGATCATGTTTTTGCGTCGGGGCATTATCTCGTCCCGAATTGTCATGTATGTCATGTGTGTTGTACAAATTGGAAGTTAAAGTTGAATGTCTAGTATGTTTAAATGATTTAGTAACAGATACTTGTATGTGACATAGGGTCTGCGTTTCTTATAGGTATATTGAGTTATATATATTAAGTAGCATATTATGTCGTTTTGTAGGCATTGAAAGATCGGAGCCAGTTTCGGTTAACAACACAGGTGTTACTATATAACGTCTGCAAGTAATTATAGTATTGGGATCTCGAAGGGAGACATCAGTAATTGGGATATGCAGGGACGTAAAAACGTCAGAGCTATGACTGGAAGACCTAAATTGATGCCTGTTTGTGTCCTTGATGCCGCCTTGAAGGTTCTATAGCTTAGTGCTCGATCATAAAACGAATCATCCGGAAATTGAGTTCTATAGTAAAGCTTTGCAGGCATATAAACAATTTGAAGCGCATGATGATACTTGTAACTTATTTTAACTTTAAGGACCTTGTTGTATAATCAGAAATTTCAAGTGCTACGTTTACTCAAAGAATAATTGACTTGAGATAGTTTTCTAATTTCCATTCCAGGGAATCTAATCCTTAGTGGCTTATGTCACGCGGAATGGGGGTTGGAGAGCTTTTTCTCTGTAATTTCCTTTTGAAAATTTTACATCTATCTCTTTATACAATGATATATTTATAACATTTTTATTGTAAACTGATCATGCTTAAATTAGTCAATCAATTGAAGTTGAGATTTTTCTATTGATCCTACTTTTTGTTGACCATGAATTTTTTGTTGAAACTACAGAGGAGAAGTTCTTCAACCTCCTAATCGGTTTTACAAAGCAGAGAATGTTTTTGAAAACTATAATTTTTATGAAGAGTAATTTCCTGTGAAAAGTTACAGTATTGGGGGACAAACGTTCACATTAATCAATTAAATCATTGTTGAAATGTTGAAATTTGGAAACGCTAAGGAAGAAGCCTTTTAGTTATACCGATTAAAATGTTATTATACAGGCTAAATCTTTTGTTATGTTATAATGTGCAGGAAATTCTCGGTGAAATTTCGATTCTGAATGCCGAAAGTTTGCAAATTTATTTTCATAGATAGGGACAAGCCTTTTCTCAACTTTATTTTGTGGTGGCCATATATTTATAAGTAGGGTTTTGGATTTAGCCTGGGATATCGGTTAATTGCTATCAACGTTTTGGTGATATAAAACTGAGCTTATTTTCAATATTGCGAATGATAACCCGGGGACAAAAAATATTGACTGATAGTTTTGCCGTTTCCTTTGTCAGTTTGTACTGTATATTTGTGAATAAAGTTGTTGCATTATTATTTGTTTTATTTTAAAATTGGATTTATGCGTTTTGGACATTTAAAGGGTGAGATGAGGTTTAAATTAGGGTAAACAAATTTTTGATTAGGTCAAAATGATGGTCTACGTTTCATTGAAAGACTCGTTAGTAAAGCTGTGGCTGAAAATGAGAATAAAAGTGCCACTATCGGGCACAATTTACACATGTTAACTTTATTTCAATCTAATCCTATATTTGTTTGTGAACAAGTTATGGCGCAACATTGATATTTGGTATGTGGTTGCTTGAGAGTTGGTACAGATCAGTTTTTAAAGCATTTCATCGGTATGCCCCCTGCAACCACGGTCTACTGATTTTGTGATTTCTTTCTGATTTGGCTTAATGCTATAGTTTGTTCTCAAGTCTGTTAAACTTGAAGCAGGCATGGTACACCATTGATTTTATGCAATTGCGTTAGCTTCAGTGCAAATTTAGTTTTTGTCTTACCTGCGACGAATAGTAAGACCTAAGTATTACTTTCCGGCGGTGGTGTCGTAAACTTTTTGTAAGACTTCTTTTTTGGACAATGGAAACTGCTTGAATTGCTTGAAAAGTATAATTGCTAGGCATCTGATTTTGGGTATACAGACAGTTAAGGTTATGGTCTACGCAACTGTCACAATGCCGTGTGATATTGACCCCATTTTCACGCTCCAGTGACTCTGAACTTAGGTCGTTTTTTCAGGCCGTGAACTTTTTTATAAGGTTTTTGTGGACAATGAATTACTTGGTGATATAAAAGCTAGGAATCTGATATTGAGTAAACAGACAGTTGAGGTTATGGTCTACCATGCCGTGTGACCTTGACCCCATTTACGCTCTAGTGACTCGATAACCTTAGGTCTTGTTTCAGGCGGAAAACATTTTGAAATAATTTTGTGTACATTGAATGGCTTGAAAAGTATAGATATTGGGTATACAGGCAGGTGATATATATATTGCACGGTCTACTGCTGACTTAGGAATTTTTGTATACTGATTTGGCATACTCTTCTGTCCGTTTAACAAATAGCGTTGGCGTTTATGACATATCATTGATATTTGGTAGGCTGTTTCATAAGCATCAGTACTGGTCTATTCCAGGAAGATATCATCTACATATACGCCCCTACATGGTCTAATGACTATAAGGGTTCTTGCTCCTTTGGCTATATGTTAATGTTTTTTTTTTGGTTTTTTTTTCTAGTCTATTTATGCGAATAGATAATGGTACATTTCATATGTCGTCCGTCTCGGTGATAATTTTTGGCAGTGGTGTTCAACCTTGTGTATAAAAAATTTTTTAGTCTTAGTCGCGCCAACGCAAGACGGCGATCGGTGACCGGTGATCTGGTAATCTTGGTGACTGCTAGCTGTTTTCCTTTTATGATTTTGTTTTGGGTTGGTTGCGTTGCGTATGCCTATCTCACATCTCTTTATCGTCTAGAGTGTTGATATTTGGTATACAGTTGCATGTTAATCAAATGAATATACATAGTAGGTCAATTTATGGGTAATTTTCAGGATTGTATTCAAAATTTACTTTTGTATATTGGCTAGACATATTTAAGATACAAGTTTGGGTGAGTTTTGAGTTTTGAGTTTTGGGGGTTTTGTGGTGAGTGTGAAATAGTTACTGATTTCACATAACAAAGGATGATTATTGCGTATCAAATTTTCACCTCCAATACTAATACAATCTAGTTACTTGGAGTGTGATGGCTCTTAGGATAATCATTTATCCTAAGCGACATCACACGAGAAGTCACGAGATCTATCAATTTAAATCATTCTTCGAAACGCAGTCAGGTTATGGATTGAAAGTGATTCTTTTCTCTCGATTAAGCTGTGGCTATGACTATGGTTGTGGTTATGGAGGGGTTTAGGCTTATGAATCTGTAATTTTTCCCACCGCCCCACCCTGTTTTATTTGACCAGTGTTTCACACTCCAGGAACTGGATGCTCCTCAAATTTTCACCTCCAATACTAATACAATCTAGTTACTTGGAGTGTGATGGCTCTTAGGATAATCATTAAATTATACTGACATTGAAAATCTAATAGCCCGTTAACATTTAACGTACAAACAGTGATAGTATCGTCTGCTACAGGTAAACCCATTATAATCAATATAAAAGTAAGAACTTGTAATATGACGTAGTAAGTAGAGTACAAATGAACTGAAAAATAGTAAGTCGCTGAAAATCAATAGGAAAAGATTTAAAATCCAACGATAAAAATCTGCTCAAAAGAAAGCGATAATACGTTAACTTTAAACACTGTATAAAATATATAGGAAAAGCTTTATCGACGAAAAATAGATCTTTAAATAGAACTTGAAATAGTGTACAGGTGAAAATCAATCGTAGTGGAAAATTACACAAGAGGTTTAAAAACAGTTCACTGGCGACTTTATAACGATTTAAAATACACATAGAAAATCTAATGACAAAAATTATAATACAAAAATCGTAGATAAATAGAACTTCAAAAAAGAAAATACACTTATGAAAAGTGAAAAAACAAAGCCGTATCCAAAAATCATAGTCCATAGACAAAAAACAGTTCAGTTTGGGGGAAATATTCATATTACGAAGGTCCATTACACAAATTAAGAATCGTATCCGGGGTTTGCACGTCCAGTGGATTCAAAGGGGGAGAATCGGAAATGTCAATTAATGACTCCCCGGTCAAATTCACAGGGGCTTTCATAGGTAGCATCATCGGGGGCTTCTTGTCTTGAACGTCGTCTGATTGTCCGGAGTTTTTCCTTTTCCTCGTCTGTCTTTCGTCTGTTTCCATAGTGGGCGTCTGTTCCTCCATCGTCTGGTTATCGTCTGATCGTCCATGGTCCTCAAAAGTACCAGTCCCCTCCCGCGCCTGTCTTGCGGGGGGACCCATATTACCAATTTCCTGCCCCCTCCCGCGCCTGTCTTGCGGGGGGCCCATATCTCCACCATTTTCTTCCGCCCTCTCAGTGCTCTGGTTCACTGGAAGGGCATCTTCTGATGTGGAAGCAACATCTGCATAGCTTCTTCTGCCTTCCTCTCTACGCGGACAGTTGGCTCTCGTATGTCCGACCTCATGACACAAAAAGCACTGTGCCCTCCTTCCCATAAGGGTAATAAGAATTTTCCTGTTTCTTATTTCTGCAGTATATGGAATACTGTCTTTTTCTTTCGCGGAGCACACCATCTCGCCCTCAATAGCACCGGTCTTCAGTCTGAGTCCCTTGTAGGTTTCCTCATGGTAGGTAAGCCTGACATCTTTGCCGAAGTTCTCCATAAAGCTCTCTATCAAATCCAAATTCATATGAAGGGGAAACCAATGAACCCTAAACTTGGTTTTCATCCTGTCTATTCTGTTCACCGTAACCTTCATTCCCTCCTTTCCTTGTAGCACACCCATGTCGTCGAATCTAGCTACGACTTCTTCGGATCTAAACAGCATCATCCAAGCTGCTTCGTTCGCTCCATTCCTGTAAAGTCCCTCAATCTGCTCAAAGGGAAACAGCCCCTCGACTTCGTCCAAAACTTTCGTCCTGGTGTTGACCCTCCTAGGACCGTCAAAACTCAACTTCAAGGTACGAGCCATAACATTTCTGTCATAATCGGAACCCATTCTCGCGAATGGGTCCGTAACTTCTCCACGGAAATCTTTTTTAATTTTTAAACGTTTTTATTCAATAAATCATATATAAATTGTACAATTACATAATAAAAGCATGATATCACAGACATTTCATTGTACAGTAACATTACTTTATCAAAGTTACATGAAAATCGAACGATACTAAATTTTCATTTTATCATAAATACATAGAAATCGAATTGAAACTTTATCATTTGAAATCAAAGTTACATAAAGACCGACATGGAAACATTCATTTTTAATTAGATAATTGAAAATCAATATTGAAATGAATCAAAGTTAATCAAAGTTACATAGAGATCGAATGGTTATAACTTTTAACATTTCCGTAAAGACATAGAGATCGAAAGATAATTTATCATTTAAAATCAAAGTTACATTAAGACCGAAAAAAAATCATTTATCCTTTCCATAAATACATGAAGATCGAAGAAAAACTTTATCATATGAAATAAGAACAAAAAATGCATTCAATACATTTCGTCGGGTAAGATTTGATTTATCCTTTTAGCAATGTGAAACTTTAACAAGTATTTAAAGCCAAAAATCATTTACAATTACTTTATTCGGAACGAAATAAAACGACAAGAAAAGTACGATTTACAAGTGAAAACTAATCAACTTTAACAGACGACAAACTTATTGATTTAAACGGCTAAACTGTACATTTACCTGACAGCTATAGAAAATCAGTCAAGTGAAAACTTGACGGTGAGAAATTAGAACGATAAAATTTAACAAAGAAAGAAATGAAAATCTACTCAGTACGAACTGAGTTTAAAGGGAAACATTAACGCTTACAACGATAAATAGATACTTTAAAAGTTTCACTATTTTATCCGGGTATTTCAAACAGGTTAAGAATTAGAACTTAAAAAAAGGGAAACAATCCAAGTCATGTGTACTCAGTTCTGACACAATCACTATTCAAAGTCTAATACGGTTTATCAAACGGTTTATCGTCAGATAGATACCATCTGTCCGGTACAATGTTCACTGTGATACATCCTTGATCCTTTAAAAAAGGTGTCAAGAGTTCTGGATGTTTTGAACGATTTGGTTCTTCATTTAACTTTTCAATTAAAGTTTCCGGAATATAATATTTTTCCATAGTCATTCCATAAGACATTGACACTAAAATCGGGAGATGTCTAAGTTCATCATTCACACGTTTACGGCTTAACTTAAGTTTGTAATAGCTATCATACGATCGGGACTTTTTAGGAGCAGACTGATCCGTTAACAAATCGTCACTTTTTCTAGATTCTGATGACTTAGAATAACTGGTGTCCATATCATCACTGCAATCAAGATTACGTATAAACGATGGGGTCTGCTTAAACGGTACGGATACGGTAGGCGTCTCCTTCATCGGTACGGATACGGCGGGCGCTTCCTTCGTAGCCTCCTGTCGCTCTTGGCCTACAGGAGGGACTGGGTTCACGGTTGCATCCTTTTCCCTCGCTGCCCCCTGTCGCACTTGGCCTACAGGGGGTGTTGATCTCCTTTCAGGGGCGTCCTTAGTCTTTCCACAGTTCTTCCTATTGTGTCCAACTTCCCCGCACTTCAGACATTTCGGGGGCCTTCCAACAACAGTAAACAGACACTGTTTACCGGCAATAGAGTCTCTGTAAGGCAGCCTGTCATACTGCCTCTCATCACATTCCATTTTAACTGTGATGTTTCCAGAAGCAAACATCACTCCGTCTTCCTTCATTGTCTCACGCTGACAAGACAATACCTTGCCTAACTGTAGCAAGTATTGCTCAACAGCAACCATTTTAGTCCATGTTGGTAACCAGTTTATCTTCATAGTTACGATCCGTTTGTTACATCTTGAAATGGTAACTGGTGGCGAAAGTGATGACACGTCCGCAGCAGCTACGTATTCGGCAGTTCCTTCTGAGTCTACTGTAGCATACCAGGTTTTGCCTTCCTCCATACGAAACACGGCAGTTATATTCTCCGGCTCCACCAACTTCTTCAGAAAATTCACCACGAACTTCCTTGGGTTATCCGGTAGGCTGTCTGTAAAGGAAAACCTTAGGCTCGACTTCAAAATCTCCTCGTCAACCATTTCCATTCTGAACTTTGAAACTGTAAGACACCTTTTAAGTAAAAGGCGAAAGATTTATTCGTGGTGTTGAAGAGAAACCAGAGTGTTCGAAATGTGGAATGGCCAAAAGTCCCACTTTTGCACACATTTTACATACCTACGGTGAGCAAACATGAATCAGACTGCAAAAAGAAGGTTTTAAGCAATGGCATGCGTGACAGAAAGGTTGGCGACGTGTAGAACAAGAATCTTTCGAAAGAGTGGTTATCATTTTGAAGAGTTTATCTCAGCAACTAAGGCAAAACCAAGAAAAGCTGATTAAAAATGTACGTTTTGGGTACGTACAGAAGAGGAGTAAATCGGTTTGACATGCACCTCCGCATCTGTTTCAGTAAAAAGTCCTTTCTAGGCCGTTTTTGTCTGCGTTAACCATTGTCATGCCACTCTGAAGTATTTGCGCAGTATGTCCAGCACAGAGCTTTAAAAAAACATGCAAAATGTATACTGCCATATTTTAGGTCATAAAAGGCACTCTATTAAACAACAACGGGCACCTGCTTTGCAGTGATAGAAGAAAATAAAACAAACATACACAATAACAGAAAATGCGAATTTTATTGAAATAAGATCAAACAAAATAAAGATAACAAATTATAACACAAAAAAGCAAATAAATACCCCCCCCCCACATGAACTGTTTTAAAAAATGCAAGAAAAACTAAACAATAAGTAAATATTAAAACAAATAAAAAGAATACAAAAGCTAAGGAACAAACTAAGCAAACGAAATCATAGGCAGTGTTTAATTTCTATGATAACTGTTTGTAATTATAATGTTCCCCACCTATGTGGGTACAGAAAAATAGTCTATAGACTCGTAAAATGTTCCTCTCCACGGAAATCTTTAGTAAAAGGCGAAAGATTTATTCGTGGTGTTGAAGAGAAACCAGAGTGTTTGAAAACTGGAATGGCCAAAAGTCCCACTTTTGCACACATTTTACATACCTACGGTGAGCAAACATGAATCAGACTGCAAAAAGAAGGTTTTAAGCAAAGGCATGTGTGACAGAAAGGTTGGCAACGTGTAGAACAAGAAACTTTCGAAAGAGTGGTTATCATTTTGAAGAGTTTATCTCAGCAACTAAGGCCAAACCAAGAAAAGCTGAGGTAAAATGTACGTTTTGGGTACGTACAGAAAAGGAGTAAATCGGTTTGACATGCACCTCCGCATCTGTTGTAGTAAAAAGTCCTTTCTAGGCCGTTTCTGTCTGGGTTAACCATTGTCATGCCACTCTGAAGTATGTATGTGCAGCACAGAGCTTTAAAAAACATGCAAAATGTATACTGCCATATTCAAGGTCATAAAAGGCACTCTATTAAACAACAACGGGCACCTGCTTTGCAGTGATACAAGAAAATAAAACAAACATACACAATAACAGAAAATGCGAATTTTATTGAAATAAAATAAAACAAAATAAAGATAACAAATTATAACACAAAAAAGCAAATAAATACCCCCCCCCCCACATGAGCTGTTTTAAAAAAATACAAGAAAAGCTCAACAATAAATAAATATTAAAACAAATAAAAAGAATACAAAACCTAACGAACAAACTAAGCAAACGAAATCATAGGCAGGATATCTGTTTGTAATTATAATGTTCCCCACCTATGTGGGTACAGAAAAATAGTCTATAGACTCGTAAAATGTTCCTCTCCACGGAAATCTTTAGTAAAAGGCGAAAGATTTATTCGTGGTGTTGAAGAGAAACCAGAGTGTTCGAAATGTGGAATGGCCAAAAGTCCCACTTTTGCACACATTTTACATACCTACGGTGAGCAAACATGAATCAGACTGCAAAAAGAAGGTTTTAAGCAATGGCATGCGTGACAGAAAGGTTGGCGACGTGTAGAACAAGAAACTTTCGAAAGAGTGGTTATCATTTTGAAGAGTTTATCTCAGCAACTAAGGCAAAACCAAGAAAAGCTGATTAAAAATGTACGTTTTGGGTACGTACAGAAGAGGAGTAAATCGGTTTGACATGGACCTCCGCATCTGTTGTAGTAAAAAGTCCTTTCTA
>OZ020308.1:20332837-20337837 GCA_963971305.1 Arcuatula senhousia | reverse complement strand
CTGTCTGGGTTAACCATTGTCATGCCACTCTGAAGTATGTATGTGCAGCACAGAGCTTTAAAAAACATGCAAAATGTATACTGCCATATTCAAGGTCATAAAAGGCACTCTATTAAACAACAACGGGCACCTGCTTTGCAGTGATACAAGAAAATAAAACAAACATACACAATAACAGAAAATGCGAATTTTATTGAAATAAAATAAAACAAAATAAAGATAACAAATTATAACACAAAAAAGCAAATAAATACCCCCCCCCCACATGAGCTGTTTTAAAAAAATACAAGAAAAGCTCAACAATAAATAAATATTAAAACAAATAAAAAGAATACAAAACCTAACGAACAAACTAAGCAAACGAAATCATAGGCAGGATATCTGTTTGTAATTATAATGTTCCCCACCTATGTGGGTACAGAAAAATAGTCTATAGACTCGTAAAATGTTCCTCTCCACGGAAATCTTTAGTAAAAGGCGAAAGATTTATTCGTGGTGTTGAAGAGAAACCAGAGTGTTCGAAATGTGGAATGGCCAAAAGTCCCACTTTTGCACACATTTTACATACCTACGGTGAGCAAACATGAATCAGACTGCAAAAAGAAGGTTTTAAGCAATGGCATGCGTGACAGAAAGGTTGGCGACGTGTAGAACAAGAAACTTTCGAAAGAGTGGTTATCATTTTGAAGAGTTTATCTCAGCAACTAAGGCAAAACCAAGAAAAGCTGATTAAAAATGTACGTTTTGGGTACGTACAGAAGAGGAGTAAATCGGTTTGACATGGACCTCCGCATCTGTTGTAGTAAAAAGTCCTTTCTAGGCCGTTTCTGTCTGGGTTAACCATTGTCATGCCACTCTGAAGTATGTATGTGCAGCACAGAGCTTTAAAAAACATGCAAAATGTATACTGCCATATTCAAGGTCATAAAAGGCACTCTATTAAACAACAACGGGCACCTGCTTTGCAGTGATACAAGAAAATAAAACAAACATACACAATAACAGAAAATGCGAATTTTATTGAAATAAAATAAAACAAAATAAAGATAACAAATTATAACACAAAAAAGCAAATAAATACTCTCCACGGAAATCTTTTTTTTTAGTTTTTAAACGTTTTTATTCAAGAAATCATGTATATACAAGTACAATACATAATAAAAGCACAATATCACAGACAATACATTGTACAAGTTATACAGATTACAACAATACACAATTACATCAATAACAATTTACAATACACAATTTACATCAACAGCAATTTATAGTAATTTCATCAGTATCAATATCAACATCACAAAATAAATCAGTTTGTCGCCAAAAATCATTAAATTCCAATCTTTGCAATCTATAAAAATCTGCAGTAATTCTAACCTTAAGTTCATTCAAAAATTTCATATAAATATTATTACAAGTAACAGTTTTCTTCTCAAACTTTTTCAAATTTCTATTTAACCAAATCGATTTACAATACAATCCAATAATATAAAGTACAATGCTACATGCATGTTTTCCAACAACATCGAAATCTAATTTCAAAATATGCTTTGCATTTAAAACAATATCTCCATTAGTTAAAGCAACAATCCAATTTCTAATCAAAGTTAACAATAACTTTACATATTCACAATCATAGAATAAATGACGTAACGTCTCAGGGAACTTCTCACAAAAGGTACATAAATTCGATCGATAAAAGTTGAAATAAAACATTCTACTATTAGTCGGCAAAACGCCGTGAACAATCTTGTACAAAATATCTCTAGAAAACTTGTCAATAAATTTATCGAAAACCTTTTTAAAAACGGGTTTGTAATCGAACAATCTATCTTTACTTATAACATTTGGAATATGTTTAACATTCTCAATCAATTTACAATACATAACTTTTACTGGTAAAACAACATTGAAATCGACTTCTTTACATTCTAAGAATACATTTAAATCCTTAATACACTTCTTATAAAACGGGGTCAAAACATCACAATGCGGAATCGATAATGACATAAAATCTTTATTATAATCACGCAATTTAAATCCAATAAAGTAAATCGAAAAAAATACAAACTTAGCCTCTCTCTTATTAATAACATCATGTAAATGTTTCAATCGTAAAGATCGAAGTTTAAATTCTATATTAACAACACCTAATCCACCTAATAACTTATCTAAATACACAGTATCTCTTGCTAATGGTTCTCTAGAACTATTCCATAAAAATGTAAAAACTAACTTTTGAAATCTCTTAATATAAACTTTAGACATATGTAAAACACTTCCAATATACCATAACTTAGAACAAGCTAAAACATTAATAACAATAACTTTTTCTAATAAAGACAAACTTCTATACTTCCACATGTTAAAAAGATTTTCTATTTTCAAAAATATACAATTCCAAATATCATCTTGCGTAACACTTCCAAATTTTATTCCTGCAATTTTTAAACTTTCCACAAAATCTATTCCAAAACGATAATTATCTTTTCTATCTTTCCATGCGCCAAGCCATAATCCTTTTGTTTTATTTTTATTCAATTTCGAGCCAGACGCTTTACCAAAAATGTCAATAAAATACAAAAATCTATTAATACTATAATCTGTAGTTAAAATACCAGTGCTATCATCAGCAAATAAAGAAATCTTACAATTATCCATAGAACCTGGAATATTTAAACCTTTAATACTATCATCTTCTCTCACTTTAATGGCAAAAGGTTCCAAACAAAGTACATATAAAATTGGCGACAAACTACATCCTTGTTTAACAGAGCGAGTAATACTAATAGGTTCAGTAATAATATTATTAACAATAAGAGAAGAATACAAATCATGATACAAAATCTTTATCCATTTAATCAAATTCGGTCCAAAATTATACTTTTCCAATACATGAAATAAATATTTATGATTAACACGATCAAAAGCTTTCTCTTGATCCAAAGATATAAAACTACAAGGAATATTTTTCATATTTACATAATCTTCAATATTTCGTAACAAATGAGCATTATCTAAAATTGATCTACCTTTTACACCACAAGTTTGATCCATATGAACAATAGTATCAATTACATTTCCAATACGATTACACAATAATTTACTTAAAATTTTTACATCATAATTCATTAAACTAATAGGACGATATGCCTTTACATCAAAATGCTTTGAACTATCTTTACAAATTAAAGTAATATAAGACAATTTCTGAGAATCAGACATAGAATTTTCGTTAAAAATACTCTTATACAAATCGAGTAAGGGTTTCTTCAAAATATCAAAAAAAGTAAAATAAAACTCCTTAGTCAAGCCATCTGGTCCTGGTGACTTATTGTTCTCCATATTCTTTAAAGCATAAAAAATTTCATCAAAAGTAATATCATCTTCACAAGAATCTTTATCTTCAGCATTAAGTGTTGGTAAATTATCAGTAAAATAATGTAACAAATTATCATCAATAGACTCTTCTTTA
Source organism: Arcuatula senhousia (assembly GCA_963971305.1). Classification (NCBI taxonomy): domain Eukaryota; kingdom Metazoa; phylum Mollusca; class Bivalvia; order Mytilida; family Mytilidae; genus Arcuatula; species Arcuatula senhousia. Next base: position 20,334,362 of record OZ020308.1, on the reverse strand, counting down.
AACAAATCAGTATAAAAACTTCTAAATTCATTAATTATACCATCAGTATCCTTAAAAACTTCACCATTTACATTTCTTATTTCAGATACATTTTTCTTTTTACCCTTCTTCACTTCAGTTTGAAAAAAATATTTACATGGTGTTTCATTACAATTCAAATCTTTAATTTTCGCTCTAATTTGCGACCCCTTAAAATTATCTAAATAATACATTTTAATTTCTTGTTTCAACTCTCTAATTTGTTCACAATATTGACCTGGACTGACCCTTTCCTCTTTCAATAAACAAAAATATTTTCTCTCTAATTCTTTAATCACTTTGAATTTAACTTTGTTCTTCTTCTTACAATAATTAATACAAAAATCTTTAATTCTTTCTTTAAAATAATCCCACATCTGTGGACAAACATCTAATCCATCGATCAAGTCATTAAAAAATTCACAAAAACTACTACGAAAAGCTCTATCAGATAAAATAGAATTATTCAAATGCCAATAACCGTGACCTTTTTTAACCTCTGTATTATTAACAAAATGAAAAATTACACAATCATGGTCACTATAAGGAAAGGGATAATTAAAACAATCTTTAACACACGATTTCAAATCGTTAGACATATATAATCTATCTAAACGACAACCAACATCACCTCTTGTCCAGGTTACATTAACAGTATTTGGTTCAAAAAATCTATATACATCAAATAATTCAAAATCTTTTACAATATTTCTAATTAAATCAGAGCCGTCAGTACCAAACATGTCACTACCGCCTCTTTTATCTATTTTGATATTATCAATACAATTAAAATCACCTCCAAAAATCTTAAATCGATTACAAACAATGAACGGATATATATCATTTAAAACTTCTTTACGCTCAGTTCTACTATTAGGTAAATACACATTCAAAAGTCTATAACTAATATTATCTAAATCAATATCGACATACTGAAATCTTCCGTCTAAATCTTTATGATATTTTAAAACGTTTACATCAATTGAATAAGAAATAAAAATAGCCGTTCCTCTACTATGAATAGTGCCAAAATTCCAAAAACATTTATAAAAAGAAAAATAATTATCTAACTTTTGAGAAACTTTTAAACTTGAAACATGCGTCTCTTGCAAAAATAAAATATCAACTCTATTTCTAATACAAAACTGTTTCAAATTATACTGACATTGAAAATCTAATAGCCCGTTAACATTTAACGTACAAACAGTGATAGTATCGTCTGCTACAGGTAAACCCATTATAATCAATATAAAAGTAAGAACTTGTAATATGACGTAGTAAGTAGAGTACAAATGAACTGAAAAATAGTAAGTCGCTGAAAATCAATAGGAAAAGATTTAAAATCCACCGATAAAAATCTGCTCAAAAGAAAGCGATAATACGTTAACTTTAAACACTGTATAAAATATATAGGAAAAGCTTTATCGACGAAAAATAGATCTTTAAATAGAACTTGAAATAGTGTACAGGTGAAAATCAATCGTAGTGGAAAATTACACAAGAGGTT
>OZ020308.1:20310337-20327837 GCA_963971305.1 Arcuatula senhousia | reverse complement strand
ACAATTATACATTTTATATGAGAAAATTCTACACACAGATAGGAATTCAAAATGCAGTCAGTAGTCCAAGTTTTGTTTTGTAACACAAATTCACAAGTAGTCAAATATAAAATCCAATTAATGTTCTTGTAATTTTGATCCCATTTCAGTTGTCAATTCACATTCCATCAATGTTGTTTGTTTGTTATGTTCTTCAATTTTTCCTGATCCTGCAATAAAAACAAAGTCAGGGATTGAACAATATAGCAGAATAATTTCTTTTGATATGGATAAGCACAGTTGATGCTGAAGCTAAAAAAAACTCTTTAAATGTAATAGTACTCAGAATTAACTATTATAACAATGGCAAAAGATTATCCTTTATTTTGACAATTAATAGTCGATCTTTTCTAACATACAATTATTAATTTTTATCACACATTTATTATCTATAGTCAAACATTATTTTTATGAATATGCAAAACTCTACCTTTTTCATGTTTTCAATTCCAATTAACAAGCTAGTGGCATCCACAATTCACATTAAATGCACAGATGTAATATGTCTATCTGAAAAAAAACATGCACAAGCTGTATATAAACATTTGGTTACTGTATGAAAGTTGTGCCTTCTTATGTACAACATTATAAATACTTGTAAAATTAGTGTGCAATCAAACAGCCTTGAGATAACTGATAAAGATAAAATGTTCTAAGAATAGACATTTTTATCTTAATTAGTTTGGTTGTGTGGCGTGATGCAGGAATAGAATCGTGTGTCTCTATTTTGTCTCACAAACTCATATGTTTTAAACAATGTAGTGTTACAAATACAATCAATATAATTTTATCAATATATTCTGAGATTGTGCTGTAGCTTTACCACTGTGAGCTATACAAACGCATAAACACATGATGCGTACATGTTCATTTTCTTTACGTTTTGCAAAGATGTTTTGTCAACTGATACATAAAATTTCCTACTTTCTACTTCATTTTATATTATCAATAATCTAAAAATCAAACATAAATTTAATTTGCCCACATATTATGACATATATTTTTTAAGAATAATAGTTTCTTACCGAAATGGTTTATGAATCCTTGTCAGCAGTCGATATCATCACACATTCAAATTTTCAAACTCTGGTAGTAATTTGTTGTGCGCATGCCTATCTTTCGAAAAACGCGTTAGAATTACGATAATCATGATATATTAAATAATTCTTTTATTTACACATGATACATGTAAATCATAATTAAAAGTAACTACTATTGTTATGTTGTTCTTAATAGGTAATAGATTTTCAATAAGATTTGATATCATGGATATTAGGAAGAATAATTCCCCCCTTTTTCACGTCGTGCTTATTAGTTGCACAATTATGAAATTATGTCTTTATATATACTAATGGAAAAAAGAAACTGTGCATGTCTATTGAAAATCAATTGTACTCATATTTCTCTTAATCAGAAAATCGTAAAAAATGCAGTTATCGAGTTAAAATTTTCACTGAATGTCGAGTGGACCATGCAGATCATTTTTGGGTAAAAATCCGAAATTTGTGTAATTCCAGTTTCTGAGATTCAAAAAACCACTTTTTTAACCCAAAAATGAAAAATCAAGATTTTCAATGAAAATTAAAGCTGTTAACTTTCAACCGCTAAAAGAATAATCGTTTTTGGTGAAAATCAGCAGAGAAAACTTAATTTCAAAACTGTGCATTTTTTCCAAAGTGTGATTTTGTGAATTTCAAATTGACACTCCCTGATTTCAAACTGCAAACAAAACATTTTTTAGGGGTCTAAAATGATTTTTTTTGTCCACATCTTTACAAAGATGATTTTGCAATACTTTTGTGATAAAATGTATCAAATACTAAATAAAATTTTGAATTTGTGATTTTTCAAAGTGATGCACAGTTTCTTTTTTCCGTTAGTATATATACTAGTAAAGGTATTTTCATCACATATTATATTGTCGATTTTCACTTTAACAGTGTTTAAGACAAACGACGAATTGAGTTAATTGTAATCATGCAGTATGTTCCGATTTTGGTCTAAAACAGACGTATTAAAGACGTCCAAAAAGAGAAGTTGAATTTTAGCTACAAATAAGACGTTACATTTATGTTGTAGTTGCGACGAAACCAGAAAAAGACGTCATAAAGACGTCTTTTTACGACGTTTTTTTCACGTCTGTGAAAAGACGTCCTAAACTGGCCTCCTGGTTAATATCCTAAGCGGCCTTCCTTCGGGGTCACCGGATATAAACACAGGTCAGGGCAAATGAATAAGCAAGGAATTCCTTGCTTATTGACAGACCGGAGAGTAAAATAGCTTTTTGATATTTTCACATTTTAAACATTCAAAGAAACGTAAAAAATATTTAGAATATAAAAAATAAATTCGAACGTTAAAATTGCGTAAAAATTTCATCTTTTATGTTGACGTCACAATTATTCAAAACGTTCGTTCATTCATAAAATGACGAAATAGCGGGAACCTGTCATTCCAACATTCGTAGAACCAGAAAAAATGGCGTCGTTTGTCAACCAATAGAAAGATAGACGGTTTTTGTTATGACCTGGGGTTAAATATGAAGATATGAAGATTTTTACCCAGGATCCCAGGTTAAAGACGTCCTTTTTAGGTCGATATTTGGTTGAATGACGTCGCGACCAAAATTCAACCAAAAAAAAGACGTCAGGGTGACGTCTTTTGCCTGCTGGGTAGACTCGTAAAATGTTCCTCTCCACGGAAATCTTTAGTAAAAGGCGAAAGATTTATTCGTGGTGTTGAAGAGAAACCAGAGTGTTCGAAATGTGGAATGGCCAAAAGTCCCACTTTTGCACACATTTTACATACCTACGGTGAGCAAACATGAATCAGACTGCAAAAAGAAGGTTTTAAGCAATGGCATGCGTGACAGAAAGGTTGGCGACGTGTAGAACAAGAAACTTTCGAAAGAGTGGTTATCATTTTGAAGAGTTTATCTCAGCAACTAAGGCAAAACCAAGAAAAGCTGATTAAAAATGTACGTTTTGGGTACGTACAGAAGAGGAGTAAATCGGTTTGACATGGACCTCCGCATCTGTTGTAGTAAAAAGTCCTTTCTAGGCCGTTTCTGTCTGGGTTAACCATTGTCATGCCACTCTGAAGTATGTATGTGCAGCACAGAGCTTTAAAAAACATGCAAAATGTATACTGCCATATTCAAGGTCATAAAAGGCACTCTATTAAACAACAACGGGCACCTGCTTTGCAGTGATACAAGAAAATAAAACAAACATACACAATAACAGAAAATGCGAATTTTATTGAAATAAAATAAAACAAAATAAAGATAACAAATTATAACACAAAAAAGCAAATAAATACCCCCCACCCCCCCCCCACATGAGCTGTTTTAAAAAAATACAAGAAAAGCTCAACAATAAATAAATATTAAAACAAATAAAAAGAATACAAAACCTAACGAACAAACTAAGCAAACGAAATCATAGGCAGGATATCTGTTTGTAATTATAATGTTCCCCACCTATGTGGGTACAGAAAAATAGTCTATAGACTCGTAAAATGTTCCTCTCCACGGAAATCTTTAGTAAAAGGCGAAAGATTTATTCGTGGTGTTGAAGAGAAACCAGAGTGTTCGAAATGTGGAATGGCCAAAAGTCCCACTTTTGCACACATTTTACATACCTACGGTGAGCAAACATGAATCAGACTGCAAAAAGAAGGTTTTAAGCAATGGCATGCGTGACAGAAAGGTTGGCGACGTGTAGAACAAGAATCTTTCGAAAGAGTGGTTATCATTTTGAAGAGTTTATCTCAGCAACTAAGGCAAAACCAAGAAAAGCTGATTAAAAATGTACGTTTTGGGTACGTACAGAAGAGGAGTAAATCGGTTTGACATGCACCTCCGCATCTGTTGTAGTAAAAAGTCCTTTCTAGGCCGTTTCTGTCTGGGTTAACCATTGTCATGCCACTCTGAAGTATGTATGTGCAGCACAGAGCTTTAAAAAACATGCAAAATGTATACTGCCATATTCAAGGTCATAAAAGGCACTCTATTAAACAACAACGGGCACCTGCTTTGCAGTGATACAAGAAAATAAAACAAACATACACAATAACAGAAAATGCGAATTTTATTGAAATAAAATAAAACAAAATAAAGATAACAAATTATAACACAAAAAAGCAAATAAATACCCCCCACCCCCCCCCCCACATGAGCTGTTTTAAAAAAATACAAGAAAAGCTCAACAATAAATAAATATTAAAACAAATAAAAAGAATACAAAACCTAACGAACAAACTAAGCAAACGAAATCATAGGCAGGATATCTGTTTGTAATTATAATGTTCCCCACCTATGTGGGTACAGAAAAATAGTCTATAGACTCGTAAAATGTTCCTCTCCACGGAAATCTTTTTTAGTTTTTAAACGTTTTTATTCAAGAAATCATGTATATACAAGTACAATACATAATAAAAGCACAATATCACAGACAATACATTGTACAAGTTATACAGATTACAACAATACACACTTACATCAATACACAATTACATCAATAGCAATTTACAATACACAATTTACATCAACAACAATTTATAGTAATTTCATCAGTATCAATATCAACATCACAAAATAAATCAGTTTGTCGCCAATAATCATTAAATTCTAATCTTTGCAATCTATAAAAATCTGCAGTAATTCTAACCTTAAGTTCATTCAAAAATTTCATATAAATATTATTACAAGTAACAGATTTCTTCTCAAACTTTTTCAAATTTCTATTTAACCAAATCGATTTACAATACAATCCAATAATATAAAGTACAATACTACATGCATGTTTTCCAACAACGTCGAAATCTAATTTCAAAATATGCTTTGCATTTAAAACAATATCTCCATTAGTTAAAGCAACAATCCAATTTCTAATCAAAGTTAACAATAACTTTACATATTCACATTCATAAAATAAATGACGTAACGTCTCAAGGAACTTCTCACAAAAGGTACATAAATTCGATCGATAAAAGTTGAAATAAAACATTCTACTATTAGTCGGCAAAACGCCGTGAACAATCTTGTACAAAATATCTCTAGAAAACTTGTCAATAAATTTATCGAAAACCTTTTTAAAAACGGGTTTGTAATCAAACAATCTATCTTTACTTATAACATTTGGAATATGTTTAACATTCTCAATCAATTTACAATACATAACTTTTACTGGTAAAACAACATTGAAATCGACTTCTTTACATTCTAAGAATACATTTAAATCCTTAATACACTTCTTATAAAACGGGGTCAAAACATCACAATGCGGAATCGATAATGACATAAAATCTTTATTATAATCACGCAATTTAAATCCAATAAAGTAAATCGAAAAAAATACAAACTTAGCCTCTCTCTTATTAATAACATCATGTAAATGTTTCAATCGTAAAGATCGAAGTTTAAATTCTATATTAACAACACCTAATCCACCTAATAACTTATCTAAATACACAGTATCTCTTGCTAATGGTTCTCTAGAACTATTCCATAAAAATGTAAAAACTAACTTTTGAAATCTCTTAATATAAACTTTAGACATATGTAAAACACTTCCAATATACCATAACTTAGAACAAGCTAAAACATTAATAACAATAACTTTTTCTAATAAAGACAAAGTTCTATACTTCCACATGTTAAAAAGATTTTCTATTTTCAAAAATATACAATTCCAAATATCATCTTGCGTTACACTTCCAAATTGTATTCCTGCAATTTTTAAACTTTCCACAAAATCTATTCCAAAACGATAATTATCTTTTCTATCTTTCCATGCGCCAAGCCATAATCCTTTTGTTTTACTTTTATTCAATTTCGAGCCAGACGCTTTACCAAAAATGTCAATTAAATACAAAAATCTATTAATACTATAATCTGTAGTTAAAATACCAGTGCTATCATCAGCAAATAAAGAAATCTTACAATTATCCATAGAACCTGGAATATTTAAACCTTTAATACTATCATCTTCTCTCACTTTAATGGCAAAAGGTTCCAAACAAAGTACATATAAAATTGGCGACAAACTACATCCTTGTTTAACAGAGCGAGTAATACTAATAGGTTCAGTAATAATATTATTAACAATAAGAGAAGAATACAAATCATGATACAAAATCTTTATCCATTTAATCAAATTCGGTCCAAAATTATACTTTTCCAATACATGAAATAAATATTTATGATTAACACGATCAAAAGCTTTCTCTTGATCCAAAGATATAAAACTACAAGGAATATTTTTCATATTTACATAATCTTCAATATTTCGTAACAAATGAGCATTATCTAAAATTGATCTACCTTTTACACCACAAGTTTGATCCATATGAACAATAGTATCAATTACATTTCCAATACGATTACACAATAATTTACTTAAAATTTTTACATCATAATTCATTAAACTAATAGGACGATATGCCTTTACATCAAAATGCTTTGAGCTATCTTTACAAATTAAAGTAATATAAGACAATTTCTGAGAATCAGACATAGAATTTTCATTAAAAATACTCTTATACAAATCAAGTAAGGGTTTCTTCAAAATATCAAAAAAGGTAAAATAAAACTCCTTAGTCAAGCCATCTGGTCCTGGTGACTTATTGTTCTCCATATTCTTTAAAGCATAAAAAATTTCATCAAAAGTAATATCATCTTCACAAGAATCTTTATCTTCAGCATTAAGTGTTGGTAAATTATCAGTAAAATAATGTAACAAATTATCATCAATAGACTCTTCTTTAAACAAATCAGTATAAAAACTTCTAAATTCATTAATTATACCATCAGTATCCTTAAAAACTTCACCATTTACATTTCTTATTTCAGATACATTTTTCTTTTCACCCTTCTTTACTTCAGTTTGAAAAAAATATTTACATGGTGTTTCATTACAATTCAAATCTTTAATTTTCGCTCTTATTTGCGACCCCTTAAAATTATCTAAATAATACATTTTAATTTCTTGTTTCAACTCTCTAATTTGTTCACAATATTGACCTGGACTGACCCTTTCCTCTTTCAATAAACAAAAATATTTTCTCTCTAATTCTTTAATCACTTTGAATTTAACTTTGTTCTTCTTCTTACAATAATTAATACAAAAATCTTTAATTCTTTCTTTAAAATAATCCCACATCTGTGGACAAACATCTAATCCATCGATCAAGTCATTAAAAAATTCACAAAAACTACTACGAAAAGCTCTATCAGATAAAATAGAATTATTCAAATGCCAATAACCGTGACCTTTTTTAACCTCTGTATTATTAACAAAATGAAAAATTACACAATCATGGTCACTATAAGGAAAGGGATAATTAAAACAATCTTTAACACACGATTTCAAATCGTTAGAAATATATAATCTATCTAAACGACAACCAACATCACCTCTTGTCCAGGTTACATTAACAGTATTTGGTTCAAAAAATCTATATACATCAAATAATTCAAAATCTTTTACAATATTTCTAATTAAATCAGAGCCGTCAGTACCAAAAATGTCACTACCACCTCTTTTATCTATTTTTATATTATCAATACAATTAAAATCACCTCCAAAAATCTTAAATCGATTACACACAATGAACGGATATATATCATTTAAAACTTCTTTACGCTCAGTTCTACTATTAGGTAAATACACATTCAAAAGTCTATAACTAATTTTATCTAAATCAATATCGACATACTGAAATCTTCCGTCTAAATCTTTATGATATTTTAAAACGTTTACATCAATTGAATAAGAAATAAAAATAGCCGTTCCTCTACTATGAATAGTGCCATAATTCCAAAAACATTTATAAAAAGAAAAATAATTATCTAACTTTTGAGAAACTTTTAAACTTGAAACATGCGTCTCTTGCAAAAATAAAATATCAACTCTATTTCTAATACAAAACTGTTTCAAATTATACTGACATTGAAAATCTAATAGCCCGTTAACATTTAACGTACAAACAGTGATAGTATCGTCTGCTACAGGTAAACCCATTATAATCAATATAAAAGTAAGAAACTATAATATGACGTAGTAAGTAGAGTACAAACGAACTGAAAAATAGTAAGTCGCTGAAAATCAATAGGAAAAGATTTAAAATCCAACGATAAAAATCTGCTCAAAAGAAAGCGATAATACGTTAACTTTAAACACTGTATAAAATATATAGGAAAAGCTTTATCGACGAAAAATGGATCTTTAAATAGAACTTGAAATAGTGTACAGGTGAAAATCAATCGTAGTGGAAAATTACACAAGAGATTTAAAAACAGTTCACTGGCGACTTTATAACGATTTAAAATACACATAGGAAATCTAATGACAAAAATTATAATACAAAAATCGTAGATAAATAGAATTTCAAAAAAGAAAATACACTTATAAAAAGTGAAAAAACAAAGCCATATCCAAAATTCACAGTCCATAGACAAAAAACAGTTCAGTTTAAGGGGAATATCCATAATACAAAGGTCCATTTCATAAATTAAGTATCGTATCCGGGGTGTTTAATTCAAGTGGATTCAAAGGGGGAGAATCACAAGAGTCACATAAATTCACAGGGGATTTCATGGGTAACATCATAGGGGGTTTTTTGTCCACAATTTCATCTGAATTTCCTGAGTTCTTTCTCTTTCTCCTCGTCCGCTCGTCTACCTCCATCACGGTCGTCCGGTGATCGTCTGACGGTCCGACATCATTTTCCGTACCAGTCCCCTCCCGCGCCTGTCTTGCGGGGGGACCCATTATACCAATCTCCTGTCCGCTCCCGCGCGTGTCTTGCGGGGGACCCATGGAACCAAGCTCCTGTCCGCTCCCGCGCTTGTCTTGCGGGGGACCCATAGAACCAAGCTCCTCCATTACTCCACCAGATTCTTCCTCCCTTCCAGTGCTCTGGTTCACTGGTAGGGCATCTTCAGATGGCCTAGCGACTGCAGCATAACTTCTACCGCCAAACCCAGGCCCAGCTGCTTCTTCTTCTTCTCTGTTGGGACAATTAGCTCGCGTGTGCCCAACCTCCTTGCACAAAAAACACTGTGCCTTTCTTCCCATCACAGTTATCAGTATCTTTCTGTTCCTTATATTGGTGACATATGGAATAGAGTCCTTTTCTTTAATTGAACACACCATTCGTCCATCTATGGCCCCGGTCTTCAACCTTAGACCCTTATACGTTTCCTCGTGGTAGGTTAAACGCACATCCTTTCCAAAATTCTCCATGTACGACTCCACAAGTTCTAATTTCAGGTGAAGAGGATGCCAATGGATTCTGAATTTAACTTCCATTCTGTCAATTCTGCAAGCTGTGATCCTCATTCCGTCCTTGCCTTCGAAATAACCAATCCTGTCCAATCTTTCGACAACAGTGTCTGTTTTGAATAGCACCATCCAATTCCCATCGTCTCCGTACCCACTTCTGTACAAGCCTTCTATCTGTTCCAAGGGAAAACATTCCTCCAACTCATCTAAAACCTTCAGCCTGGTGTTCACCCGCCTTGGCCCGTCAAAATCCAACTTCAGGGTTCTTGTTACAGTATCTTGATCATAAGCGGAACCCATTCTCGCGAATGGGTCCGAAACTTCTCCACGGAAATCTTTAGTAAAAGGCGAAAGATTTATTCGTGGTGTTGAAGAGAAACCAGAGTGTTCGAAATGTGGAATGGCCAAAAGTCCCACTTTTGCACACATTTTACATACCTACGGTGAGCAAACATGAATCAGACTGCAAAAAGAAGGTTTTAAGCAATGGCATGCGTGACAGAAAGGTTGGCGACGTGTAGAACAAGAAACTTTCGAAAGAGTGGTTATCATTTTGAAGAGTTTATCTCAGCAACTAAGGCAAAACCAAGAAAAGCTGATTAAAAATGTACGTTTTGGGTACGTACAGAAGAGGAGTAAATCGGTTTGACATGCACCTCCGCATCTGTTGTAGTAAAAAGTCCTTTCTAGGCCGTTTCTGTCTGGGTTAACCATTGTCATGCCACTCTGAAGTATGTATGTGCAGCACAGAGCTTTAAAAAACATGCAAAATGTATACTGCCATATTCAAGGTCATAAAAGGCACTCTATTAAACAACAACGGGCACCTGCTTTGCAGTGATACAAGAAAATAAAACAAACATACACAATAACAGAAAATGCGAATTTTATTGAAATAAAATAAAACAAAATAAAGATAACAAATTATAACACAAAAAAGCAAATAAATACCCCCCACCCCCCCCCCCCACATGAGCTGTTTTAAAAAAATACAAGAAAAGCTCAACAATAAATAAATATTAAAACAAATAAAAAGAATACAAAACCTAACGAACAAACTAAGCAAACGAAATCATAGGCAGGATATCTGTTTGTAATTATAATGTTCCCCACCTATGTGGGTACAGAAAAATAGTCTATAGACTCGTAAAATGTTCCTCTCCACGGAAATCTTTAGTAAAAGGCGAAAGATTTATTCGTGGTGTTGAAGAGAAACCAGAGTGTTCGAAATGTGGAATGGCCAAAAGTCCCACTTTTGCACACATTTTACATACCTACGGTGAGCAAACATGAATCAGACTGCAAAAAGAAGGTTTTAAGCAATGGCATGCGTGACAGAAAGGTTGGCGACGTGTAGAACAAGAAACTTTCGAAAGAGTGGTTATCATTTTGAAGAGTTTATCTCAGCAACTAAGGCAAAACCAAGAAAAGCTGATTAAAAATGTACGTTTTGGGTACGTACAGAAGAGGAGTAAATCGGTTTGACATGCACCTCCGCATCTGTTGTAGTAAAAAGTCCTTTCTAGGCCGTTTCTGTCTGGGTTAACCATTGTCATGCCACTCTGAAGTATGTATGTGCAGCACAGAGCTTTAAAAAACATGCAAAATGTATACTGCCATATTCAAGGTCATAAAAGGCACTCTATTAAACAACAACGGGCACCTGCTTTGCAGTGATACAAGAAAATAAAACAAACATACACAATAACAGAAAATGCGAATTTTATTGAAATAAAATAAAACAAAATAAAGATAACAAATTATAACACAAAAAAGCAAATAAATACCCCCCACCCCCCCCCCCCCACATGAGCTGTTTTAAAAAAATACAAGAAAAGCTCAACAATAAATAAATATTAAAACAAATAAAAAGAATACAAAACCTAACGAACAAACTAAGCAAACGAAATCATAGGCAGGATATCTGTTTGTAATTATAATGTTCCCCACCTATGTGGGTACAGAAAAATAGTCTATAGACTCGTAAAATGTTCCTCTCCACGGAAATCTTTAGTAAAAGGCGAAAGATTTATTCGTGGTGTTGAAGAGAAACCAGAGTGTTCGAAATGTGGAATGGCCAAAAGTCCCACTTTTGCACACATTTTACATACCTACGGTGAGCAAACATGAATCAGACTGCAAAAAGAAGGTTTTAAGCAATGGCATGCGTGACAGAAAGGTTGGCGACGTGTAGAACAAGAAACTTTCGAAAGAGTGGTTATCATTTTGAAGAGTTTATCTCAGCAACTAAGGCAAAACCAAGAAAAGCTGATTAAAAATGTACGTTTTGGGTACGTACAGAAGAGGAGTAAATCGGTTTGACATGCACCTCCGCATCTGTTGTAGTAAAAAGTCCTTTCTAGGCCGTTTCTGTCTGGGTTAACCATTGTCATGCCACTCTGAAGTATGTATGTGCAGCACAGAGCTTTAAAAAACATGCAAAATGTATACTGCCATATTCAAGGTCATAAAAGGCACTCTATTAAACAACAACGGGCACCTGCTTTGCAGTGATACAAGAAAATAAAACAAACATACACAATAACAGAAAATGCGAATTTTATTGAAATAAAATAAAACAAAATAAAGATAACAAATTATAACACAAAAAAGCAAATAAATACCCCCCACCCCCCCCCCCCCCACATGAGCTGTTTTAAAAAAATACAAGAAAAGCTCAACAATAAATAAATATTAAAACAAATAAAAAGAATACAAAACCTAACGAACAAACTAAGCAAACGAAATCATAGGCAGGATATCTGTTTGTAATTATAATGTTCCCCACCTATGTGGGTACAGAAAAATAGTCTATAGACTCGTAAAATGTTCCTCTCCACGGAAATCTTTTTTTTTTTTTTTAATTTTTAAACGTTTTTATTCAATAAATCATATATAAATTGTACAATTACATAATAAAAGCATGATATCACAGACATTTCATTGTACAATAACATTACTTTATCAAAGTTACATGAAAATCGAACGATAATAAATTTTCATTTTATCGTAAATACATAGAGATCGAATTGAAACTTTATCATTTGAAATCAAAGTTACATAAAGACCGACATAGAAACATTCATTTTTAATTAGATAATGAAATGAATCAAAGTTAATCAAAGTTACATAGAGATCGAATGGTTATAACTTTTAACATTTCCGTAAAGACATAAAGATCGAAAGATAATTTATCATTTAAAATCAAAGTTACATAAAGACCGAAAAATAATCATTTATCCTTTCCATAAATACATGAAGATCGAAGAAAAACTTTATCATATGAAATAAGAACAAAAAATGCATTCAATAAATTTCGTCGGGTAAGATTTAATTTATCCTTTTAGCAATGTGAAACTTTAACAAGTACTTAAAGCCAAAAATCATTTACAATTACTTTACTCGGAACGAAATAAAACGACAAGAAAAGTACGATTTACAAGTGAAAACTAATCAACTTTAACAGACGACAAACTTATTGATTTAAACGGCTAAACTGTACATTTACCTGAGATCTATAGAAAATCAGTCAAGTGAAAACTTGACGGTGAGAAATTAGAACGATAAAATTTAACAAAAAAAGAAATGAAAATCTACTCAGTACGAACTGAGTTTAAAGGGAAACATTAACGCTTACAACGATAAATAGATACTTTAAAATTTTCACTATTTTATCCGGGTATTTCAAACAGGTTAAGAATTAGAACTTAAAAAAGGGAAACAATCCAAAGTTATTATACTAAAAACATATTTAGAACACAATTTACATATTAAACAAAAGTCATGTGTACTCAGTTCTGACACAATCACTAATCAAAGTCTAATACGGTTTATCAAACGGTTTATCGTCAGATAGATACCATCTGTCCGGTACAATATTCACTGTGATACATCCTTGATCCTTTAAAAAAGGTGTCAAGAGTTCTGGATGTTTTGAACGATTTGGTTCTTCATTTAACTTTTCAATTAAAGTTTCCGGAATATAATATTTTTCCATAGTCATTCCATAAGACATTGACACTAAAATCGGGAGATGTCTAAGTTCATCATTCACACGTTTACGGCTTAACTTAAGTTTGTAATAGCTATCATACGATCGGGACTTTTTAGGAGCAGACTGATCCGTTAACAAATCGTCACTTTTTCTAGATTCTGATGACTTAGAATAACTGGTGTCCATATCATCACTGCAATCAAGATTACGTATAAACGATGGGGTCTGCTTAAACGGTACGGATACGGTAGACGTCTCCTTCATCGGTACAGATACGGCGGGCGCTTCCTTCGTAGCCTCCTGTCGCACTTGGCCTACAGGAGGGACTGGGTTCACGGTTACATCCTTTTCCCTCGCTGCCCCCTGTCGCACTTGGCCTACAGGGGGTGTTGATCTCCTTTCAGGGGCGTCCTTAGTCTTTCCACAGTTCTTCCTATTGTGTCCAACTTCCCCGCACTTCAGACATTTCGGGGGCCTTCCAACAACAGTAAACAGACACTGTTTACCGGCAATAGAGTCTCTGTAAGGCAGCCTGTCATACTGCCTCTCATCACATTCCATTTTAACTGTGATGTTTCCAGAAGCAAACATCACTCCGTCTTCCTTCATTGTCTCACGCTGACAAGACAATACCTTGCCTAACTGTAGCAAGTATTGCTCAACAGCAACCATTTTAGTCCATGTTGGTAACCAGTTTATCTTCATAGTTACGATCCGTTTGTTACATCTTGAAATGGTAACTGGTGGCGAAAGTGATGACACGTCCGCAGCAGCTACGTATTCGGCAGTTCCTTCTGAGTCTACTGTAGCGTACCAGGTTTTGCCTTCCTCCATACGAAACACGGCAGTTATATTCTCCGGCTCCACCAACTTCTTCAGAAGATTCACCACGAACTTCCTTGGGTTATCCGGTAAGCTGTCTGTAAAGGAAAACCTTAGGCTCGACTTCAAAATCTCCTCGTCAACCATTTCCATTCTGAACTTTGAAACTGTAAGACACCTTTTAAGTAAAAGGCGAAAGATTTATTCGTGGTGTTGAAGAGAAACCAGAGTGTTCGAAATGTGGAATGGCCAAAAGTCCCACTTTTGCACACATTTTACATACCTACGGTGAGCAAACATGAATCAGACTGCAAAAAGAAGGTTTTAAGCAAAGGCATGTGTGACAGAAAGGTTGGCAACGTGTAGAACAAGAAACTTTCGAAAGAGTGGTTATCATTTTGAAGAGTTTATCTCAGCAACTAAGGCCAAACCAAGAAAAGCTGAGGTAAAATGTACGTTTTGGGTACGTACAGAAAAGGAGTAAATCGGTTTGACATGCACCTCCGCATCTGTTGTAGTAAAAAGTCCTTTCTAGGCCGTTTCTGTCTGGGTTAACCATTGTCATGCCACTCTGAAGTATGTATGTGCAGCACAGAGCTTTAAAAAACATGCAAAATGTATACTGCCATATTCAAGGTCATAAAAGGCACTCTATTAAACAACAACGGGCACCTGCTTTGCAGTGATACAAGAAAATAAAACAAACATACACAATAACAGAAAATGCGAATTTTATTGAAATAAAATAAAACAAAATAAAGATAACAAATTATAACACAAAAAAGCAAATAAATACCCCCCCCCCCCCCACATGAGCTGTTTTAAAAAAATACAAGAAAAGCTCAACAATAAATAAATATTAAAACAAATAAAAAGAATACAAAACCTAACGAACAAACTAAGCAAACGAAATCATAGGCAGGATATCTGTTTGTAATTATAATGTTCCCCACCTATGTGGGTACAGAAAAATAGTCTATAGACTCGTAAAATGTTCCTCTCCACGGAAATCTTTTTTTAATTTTTAAACGTTTTTATTCAATAAATCATATATAAATTGTACAATTACATAATAAAAGCATGATATCACAGACATTTCATTGTACAATAACATTACTTTATCAAAGTTACATGAAAATCGAACGATACTAAATTTTCATTTTATCATAAATACATAGAAATCGAATTGAAACTTTATCATTTGAAATCAAAGTTACATAAAGACCGACATGGAAACATTCATTTTTAATTAGATAATTGAAAATCAATATTGAAATGAATCAAAGTTAATCAAAGTTACATAGAGATCGAATGGTTATAACTTTTAACATTTCCGTAAAGACATAGAGATCGAAAGATAATTTATCATTTAAAATCAAAGTTACATTAAGACCGAAAAAAAATCATTTATCCTTTCCATAAATACATGAAGATCGAAGAAAAACTTTATCATATGAAATAAGAACAAAAAATGCATTCAATACATTTCGTCGGGTAAGATTTGATTTATCCTTTTAGCAATGTGAAACTTTAACAAGTATTTAAAGCCAAAAATCATTTACAATTACTTTATTCGGAACGAAATAAAACGACAAGAAAAGTACGATTTACAAGTGAAAACTAATCAACTTTAACAGACGACAAACTTATTGATTTAAACGGCTAAACTGTACATTTACCTGACAGCTATAGAAAATCAGTCAAGTGAAAACTTGACGGTGAGAAATTAGAACGATAAAATTTAACAAAGAAAGAAATGAAAATCTACTCAGTACGAACTGAGTTTAAAGGGAAACATTAACGCTTACAACGATAAATAGATACTTTAAAAGTTTCACTATTTTATCCGGGTATTTCAAACAGGTTAAGAATTAGAACTTAAAAAAAGGGAAACAATCCAAGTCATGTGTACTCAGTTCTGACACAATCACTATTCAAAGTCTAATACGGTTTATCAAACGGTTTATCGTCAGATAGATACCATCTGTCCGGTACAATGTTCACTGTGATACATCCTTGATCCTTTAAAAAAGGTGTCAAGAGTTCTGGATGTTTTGAACGATTTGGTTCTTCATTTAACTTTTCAATTAAAGTTTCCGGAATATAATATTTTTCCATAGTCATTCCATAAGACATTGACACTAAAATCGGGAGATGTCTAAGTTCATCATTCACACGTTTACGGCTTAACTTAAGTTTGTAATAGCTATCATACGATCGGGACTTTTTAGGAGCAGACTGATCCGTTAACAAATCGTCACTTTTTCTAGATTCTGATGACTTAGAATAACTGGTGTCCATATCATCACTGCAATCAAGATTACGTATAAACGATGGGGTCTGCTTAAACGGTACGGATACGGTAGGCGTCTCCTTCATCGGTACGGATACGGCGGGCGCTTCCTTCGTAGCCTCCTGTCGCTCTTGGCCTACAGGAGGGACTGGGTTCACGGTTGCATCCTTTTCCCTCGCTGCCCCCTGTCGCACTTGGCCTACAGGGGGTGTTGATCTCCTTTCAGGGGCGTCCTTAGTCTTTCCACAGTTCTTCCTATTGTGTCCAACTTCCCCGCACTTCAGACATTTCGGGGGCCTTCCAACAACAGTAAACAGACACTGTTTACCGGCAATAGAGTCTCTGTAAGGCAGCCTGTCATACTGCCTCTCATCACATTCCATTTTAACTGTGATGTTTCCAGAAGCAAACATCACTCCGTCTTCCTTCATTGTCTCACGCTGACAAGACAATACCTTGCCTAACTGTAGCAAGTATTGCTCAACAGCAACCATTTTAGTCCATGTTGGTAACCAGTTTATCTTCATAGTTACGATCCGTTTGTTACATCTTGAAATGGTAACTGGTGGCGAAAGTGATGACACGTCCGCAGCAGCTACGTATTCGGCAGTTCCTTCTGAGTCTACTGTAGCATACCAGGTTTTGCCTTCCTCCATACGAAACACGGCAGTTATATTCTCCGGCTCCACCAACTTCTTCAGAAAATTCACCACGAACTTCCTTGGGTTATCCGGTAGGCTGTCTGTAAAGGAAAACCTTAGGCTCGACTTCAAAATCTCCTCGTCAACCATTTCCATTCTGAACTTTGAAACTGTAAGACACCTTTTAAGTAAAAGGCGAAAGATTTATTCGTGGTGTTGAAGAGAAACCAGAGTGTTCGAAATGTGGAATGGCCAAAAGTCCCACTTTTGCACACATTTTACATACCTACGGTGAGCAAACATGAATCAGACTGCAAAAAGAAGGTTTTAAGCAATGGCATGCGTGACAGAAAGGTTGGCGACGTGTAGAACAAGAAACTTTCGAAAGAGTGGTTATCATTTTGAAGAGTTTATCTCAGCAACT
>OZ020308.1:20295337-20297837 GCA_963971305.1 Arcuatula senhousia | reverse complement strand
TCCCACTTTTGCACACATTTTACATACCTACGGTGAGCAAACATGAATCAGACTGCAAAAAGAAGGTTTTAAGCAATGGCATGCGTGACAGAAAGGTTGGCGACGTGTAGAACAAGAATCTTTCGAAAGAGTGGTTATCATTTTGAAGAGTTTATCTCAGCAACTAAGGCAAAACCAAGAAAAGCTGATTAAAAATGTACGTTTTGGGTACGTACAGAAGAGGAGTAAATCGGTTTGACATGCACCTCCGCATCTGTTTCAGTAAAAAGTCCTTTCTAGGCCGTTTTTGTCTGCGTTAACCATTGTCATGCCACTCTGAAGTATTTGCGCAGTATGTCCAGCACAGAGCTTTAAAAAAACATGCAAAATGTATACTGCCATATTTTAGGTCATAAAAGGCACTCTATTAAACAACAACGGGCACCTGCTTTGCAGTGATAGAAGAAAATAAAACAAACATACACAATAACAGAAAATGCGAATTTTATTGAAATAAGATCAAACAAAATAAAGATAACAAATTATAACACAAAAAAGCAAATAAATACCCCCCCCCCCACATGAACTGTTTTAAAAAATGCAAGAAAAACTAAACAATAAGTAAATATTAAAACAAATAAAAAGAATACAAAAGCTAAGGAACAAACTAAGCAAACGAAATCATAGGCAGTGTTTAATTTCTATGATAACTGTTTGTAATTATAATGTTCCCCACCTATGTGGGTACAGAAAAATAGTCTATAGACTCGTAAAATGTTCCTCTCCACGGAAATCTTTTTTTTTTAATTTTTAAACGTTTTTATTCAATAAATCATATATAAATTGTACAATTACATAATAAAAGCATGATATCACAGACATTTCATTGTACAATAACATTACTTTATCAAAGTTACATGAAAATCGAACGATAATAAATTTTCATTCTATCGTAAATACATAGAGATCGAATTGAAACTTTATCATTTGAAATCAAAGTTACATAAAGACCGACATAGAAACATTCATTTTTAATTAGATAATTGAAAATCAATATTGAAATGAATCAAAGTTAATCAAAGTTACATAGAGATCGAATTGTTATAACTTTTAACATTTCCGTAAAGACATAGAGATCGAAAGATAATTTATCATTTAAAATCAAAGTTACATAAAGACCGAAAAAAAATCATTTATCCTTTCCATAGATACATGAAGATCGAAGAAAAACTTTATCATATGAAATAAGAACAAAAAATGCATTCAATACATTTCGTCGGGTAAGATTTAATTTATCCTTTTAGCAATGTGAAACTTTAACAAGTACTTAAAGCCAAAAATCATTTACAATTACTTTATTCGGAACGAAATAAAACGACAAGAAAAGTACGATTTACAAGTGAAAACTAATCAACTTTAACAGACGACAAACTTATTGATTTAAACGACTAAAATGTACATTTACCTGAGATCTATAGAAAATCAGTCAAGTGAAAACTTGACGGTGAGAAATTAGAACGATAAAATTTAACAAAGAAAGAAATGAAAATCTACTCAGTACGAAGTGAGTTTAAAGGGAAACATTAACGCTTACAACGATAAATAGATACTTTAAAATTTTCACTATTTTATCCGGGTATTTCAAACAGGTTAAGAATTAGAACTTAAAAAAAGGGAAACAATCCAAAGTTATTATACTAAAAACATATTTAGAACACAATTTACATATTAAACAAAAGTCATGTGTACTCAGTTCTGACACAATCACTAATCAAAGTCTAATACGGTTTATCAAACGGTTTATCGTCAGATAGATACCATCTGTCCGGTACAATGTCCACTTTAATACATCCTCGATCCCTTAAAAACGGTGTCAAGAGTTCTGGATGTTTTGCACGATTTGGTTCTTCATTTAACTTTTCAATTAAAGTTTCCGGAATATAAAATTTTTCCCCAGGCTCTCCATTAAACATATTCACTAAAAGCGGTAGATGTCTAAGTTCATCATTCACACGTTTACGGCTTAACTTAAGTTTGTAATAATCATCATACGTTCGGGACTTTTTAGGAGCAGACTGATCCGTTAACAAATCGTCACTTTTTCTAGATTCTGATGACTTAGAATAACTGGTGTCCATATAATCACTGCGATCAAGATTACGTATAAACGATGGGGTCTGCTTAAACGGTACGGATACGGTAGGCGTCTCCTTCATCGGTACGGATACGGCGGGCGCTTCCTTCGTAGCCTCCTGTCGCTCTTGGCCTACAGGAGGGACTGGGTTCACGGTTGCATCCTTTTCCCTCGCTGCCCCCTGTCGCACTTGGCCTACAGGGGGTGTTGATCTCCTTTCAGGGGCGTCCTTAGTCTTTCCACAGTTCTTCCTATTGTGTCCAACTTCCCCGCACTTCAGACATTTCGGGGGCCTTCCAACAACAGTAAACAGACACTGTTTACCGGCAATAGAGTCTCTGTAAGGCAGTCTGTCATACTGCCTCTCATCACATTCCATTTTAACTG